>CP139509.1:485045840-485191558 GCA_021014915.2 Artemisia tridentata subsp. tridentata
AAAACAAAAATTATAAAACTTATAGTGGTTACTCAATCAAAAGTATATACAAATGTATTTGACCAGATAGTGATGATGGTTCCTTACATAGTCATACAGCCAACCGCCTTTACAATCTTCAAGACATGCCAACGCTAGCCAAAATTTCATATCAGAAACAATGTTACGACCGCCCCATGGAAACTTATAGCTTTTGGTTTTTTTTTGCTTTAAATAAACACGAAGCGAATCAGGCAGAGACACCTTGTCCTTTTTCAATTTGGGATGTCGACTCAGATCCTAAAATAAACAAATAAATGATTAACAATAAACGAATCATAATATTGTTAATTTAAGATTAACAAATCAGACTACCTCAACAAAAGGATCTGGGTTGGCCGAATAGAACTCAGTAATTGACCGAGTTCTTGGGTTTCCAGATACGTCCTGAAAAGACACATACCATATATTAGCATAGGCCAGCCAGATAGTGATTTCAGTATCAATGTTTTACGGTGCTTTACATCTAAAATGACTATAGGCTCAATCAACTTCTTTCTGCAAGTAGCTGCTCTGGTCAGTCGTGCGGATTGGACGTTCTCTGAATTCAGAGATTCAAAAAACTTATCGTGCTTTGATTTAAAGGCTTTAGCCACTAGAGCAACTTTATGCGCATTTTTTTTCTTTTGGATTTTCTTCTTTTTACGTTCAGAAAAAACAGAGTGCAAGCAAGGTTTGTGATTGGGACCGACCACATTTGCAAACCCTTGGTTGGTGAGTGTTTGTTGAAATGCTGTTGTTTGGTCTTCCTGCATTGCATAGGTGGTAATTAACACCGACCACAAGACATAGAAAGGAACACTTATTAACCTTTTTAAACTTTAAAGTAAACCAAGTACCTCAACATATGTCTGCAATGGGGTTGTTTGTTCTTTATGCACGAAAATAGCATTTGCATTCTCAACACCCTTACCATTTTCATTATCAAACGGTACTTCTTCTAACGAAACACTAGTCACATCCGCTCCGTCGTTTATATAACTCATGACATCATCATACACCACCGGATGATACTGGTACAATAAAGATGTATAAATAAATAGGCAAACAAGGAAGGCTGTATTTTGCAAAAGTATTTTTTTCAAGATAACATACATCACCGTAGACGAAGGATGTTGTTTGATTTATGTCCTTCTCATGGGATGCCACAACTTGATTCGCAGGTTGATGATGATCAAGAGTAGGGAAGTCAGGAGTAACCCCTAATTCACATGCTTTTACAAGAACGTCCATCCCACCCACCTGAGATTCGTTGTAGCCTTGCTGCCCAACATCCATGTCAATTTCCATGTGATGGGCTGCAACACTGGTCGTAACACCAGTATCAGCCTCACAAGCTAATGGCGTGGCCTGTAGTTGACAAAATAATACAACATTTAATGAATTAAATGTACGATTAAAGGGTAAACATTAACGGGGAAATGAGATACTTATAAACGTATGCCAAAAAAACACAAAGTAAAAGTAAACCTTTAAACAAACAGGATTGTCAACTTCCATTGGATGCGCATGATCGACATCATCATCAGCATGATCATCATCAACATCTCGGCGCGTAACACCATTATCAACACCATCTTCACAACGTGATGACGGGGTCTGTAGTTGACAAAATGAGATAAGTGTAATACTTAACGAGGAATTGATCTTCGTATAATGTTAGGAGAATAAAACATATAAGGTGAATACAAACCATGTAAATATCAGGGTTGACATCAGACTTGACTGGAAAATCTGGATCATCAGTGTTTTCGTTAATAACTGTCTCTAACTCTGAAAATTTTGTTTTCACCTTCTGAAGCAGCTCGCGAATGTCTTGTTTAGGGACAGACGCTACGTGCTTCGCCATCAACGAAATATCAGTTTGCAAATCAAATATCTTGCCCAAAATAGGATTTGTTCCAAAATTCTTTTCATCTTGGCCTTCGCCTGATTGGACACCTTTTGCGTTTTCAACATTATTTTTATCTAAAGTTTCTAAACTTGGTGCTTCATGTTCATCGTCTGCGCTACCAGCTTGTTGGTGATCCTCTGATCTACAAAGTTGGTTGTCATCGTCTGCGCTATCAGGTTGGCGGTCATCCTCTGCGCTAGCAGGTTGGTGATCATCCTCTGCGCTATCCGGTTGTTGGTCTTCCTCTGCACTTGACAGGTCTGAATCAGACAAACCCTTTATAAAGGGGATGCTGGCAATACACCACGGTTGTCTCAATTCGCGTTTGGTGGCATAAAGTGCCTTAATAGGAACTGACTCCTAAAAAAACAAATAGCAAATAACTTTGTATGTGAACAAATTTAAATAAGGGTCCAACAAATTAGCCTTCAAAGATAGTGCGGTGCTTACCGGTCCAAATAGTGTTTTACGGTCTGATCTTCGCAACTTTTGACATTTAGACCAAGCAAGACCTCGTGGAATGACGTTCGTGTCTTTCGCCCACCAGTTGCCGCTTTTAGGAAATGTCTCCAAAATCCATATCTGAAATATGTGGTTGTTTAAAATGTATATAATGTGGAAAAGAAATATGTTCAAACTGCAGGTTATTACCGTGTTCAAAACTATATATTCAATATATATCTAATACAAAAAACCTAGTAATGGATAGAAAACAGATACAAACATTTTGTACACCGGATACATATATATAACAATAGTATTGAACTTTAGTACAGAGTAGAAAGTATGGCATACCTTGAAAGCCCAAGGAAAACCGTATAGATTGTATGTCGCATTGTAACATGGGTTTTTTTCCAACTTCTCCAAATGAACTGGTCTGTGTCTCTCAACAACATTCACAGTCCTTTGATAAAATTTATGCCACATGTATTCACCCCAGGGAAAAACGTTCCAAGCATCAAAGTCCTCCACCAAAGACAGTATATGATTAGGGATACAATTCCTTTCTTCAATACCCATAAACACCAACATAGCAACTATCAAAAGACACAACCTAATAGCATCCTCATCCGAAAGAGCTAAGAACCTATTTGGATCTTTAACTAGTTTCAAACAATCACTGCCATATACAGATTTTATACCATCTGTCTTTTTTTCTGGAAATACGCGGTCAAGAAATGCATTTGTTTTCTTTTTTTTACAAACTTTCCCAAATCGAAACCCTGTTATTAAACAAAATTCCTTACGCCCGAACTCTAACAAATCATCCCCAATTTTGAACTACAATGGTGGGGAATCGGACGATATGTTAGACACTTTTACCTGATGTTGTAAAACAAAATGCATCAAAGGGCAGTCATTATCGAAAAACCGAATATCCAACCACGGACCAAAGACTGTGTTTCTAAACAACCTTTCCCGCTTTTTATCCTGCGACAAAATTTCTTTGACTTCTCCAAGCAACTTCACTGTAGATCGAACAACGATTTTACAACGGTACAACGGAATCGGCATATCGAATTACAGGGTGTTAAGGAATTATGATTTGTTACTTGTGTGATGCTTGGTCTATGGAAAAGAAGCTGTTTGTGTATTGATGTGTTTTCTGTAATGAATTGTAATCGAATTATCGAATTACGGGCTACTATATTTTAAAAAAAACTACCTAATTTTAATGCACGTAAAATGACCAAAATATCCTTTTGTTCATGTATTGGTTGCCCAAACTTAAAAAGTTGCCCAAAATACAATACATCCCGTATACATCGTAGCAACAGTTGTTGAGGTACTCTGGTCGGTGACGTGGCGTCCTGTGTTCCGTCGGATCAGTTGCCCTGGGCTAAGGGGGGAATTTTCTGTGAGCGGGCTGGATACTCTTAGCACTTGGGCAATCGGGTTATTTTAGTAATTATCCCAAGTTATAAATACTCTATGAACTTACCAAATGACTCATTATGCTTTCTGAATTCGTAAATCCCTCATTATACATTACAGTTATAGGTAATTTGGTTATTTCATTCATCTGCATCTTCTACACCATATAACTTCGGTCAACAAACATAAATTTCGGTTAAAAGACCATGATTCCGGCCAACTAAATTGCACCTCCCGGTCAAAAGTAACAAATTTAGACAACAAGCGTAGATTTAGCCGCACGTATGCTAAAAGGTATAAGTTTTACCCAAATTTACTTGATTGGATTTTATTACATTCAAACTCTGCAATTGAAGTCTAATACTTTCAATAATCCTAGTAAATATATATTGTTTCCTCCTCCACATGATAATGAATATAAACAATGCTAGAACAATATGCACACTATACTTTAATATTATGTGCAACTGGTGATCAAGTTGCTGCTAAAAGATGCCAAACATAAGCTGTTAGAATGTGACTTAAACTTTAAAGGGTTGTTTGGTAAATTCGGTAATTTGTGTGAATTGTCTTACAAGTTTTGGTATTTGAGTTTGTTTAGAATTTAGAAACTATTCTGTAACGGTTAGTTTAGTCTATAAATATGGGTTGATATTTTTAGTTTTCTTTGTACCTTTTGAGTTAGAATTTGGTATCTTGAAATTTTGTGTTTGGTATATTTGAATTTGGTTTTGTATTTGGTTTGTTAATTTGAATAAAGCTTCCGCTTCATTTGTCAATTTTATATCTTTGTTTATCTTTTGAATTACCAACATAAGCAATTGTGAAATTGTGGTTTGCATATATTGTTTTGCAAAACAAACTAATGAATATGCCAATATATTCATAACAATAACTATTATGAACAATCTATGGTCTTTTTGTACTGCAAAGTGTTAATGTATTTGTCTTAATATGTAAAACTACAAAATGATATAACTTATGAGAATCATGTAGAAAACATAGAAATGAAAAACAAATGTACAAAGTTGTTTGCAATACAAGTTTAAGTTGTGAATCAAATTGTGCGTCAAAAACTTAATCAATGACTTAACCTTGTGTAGATTGTAGTATGACAAAGTTTGGACCCAAAAGAAGCTAAATTCATCTGTTAAGGCCCAAATTATAAAGGATTAGTAACTAGTAATATTGTTCTACATTGTATAATACTAAAATTAACCATTTCTTTATATCAAAGTTGTAGCGCGTATAGAGTCTGATTCAAGCACCATTTCTATTGGAGAAGACATGCCATCACAATTGGACACCCTCATCAATCTATCGTATGTCATTGCGATTATGTTTTCGTGTTCACATCTCAGTTTTTGGGTCATGTGACATAGTGTAAGTGTTCATGCTCATAATTTAAGTTCCATCGCTGCATTTTATCAAGTTTATTGTTTCATATTCAAATTTTATTGTCATAGGATTTCAAGGTTCTATTCATGGCAAGACATCGTGCGTCAGGGAGAATTTGTTCCATCTCATAATATTTTTCACAGAATGTCTTTAACAAGACTTTATCCATAATTCTTGTTTGGAAGGTAATTAACTCACACCGCCAGGACAAAGGCCTTGGTATTACAATATATATAACTATTGAATCAACCAACAAGATATAGCGGCAACCGAGTGGAATACAAGGACACTCAACCAATAAAGACAAAGTTAATAAATGGAATTAGTGGTTTATTTAACTTTTGGACTAGATATAAAGTTAATAGATGATTAAGGGTTGGGTTTGTACTAGCCTAAATTTTAAGGAGTTAATTATGTCATATGCTTTGAAAATTTAGAAAAGAACGTGATTGATTTGGTCATATAGATGAGTTATATGTGACTCTCATACAAATCGGGATTCTCACAATATTTACGGGCCTAACTACTTTCAAATATCAAATTGATAAACATCGAGAACACGGATAAACCCTAGAGATAAGTGAGCAGCAGTATGGAGATATTAGGGCGGTACTTTTCGATTTTCTGGTTTCAATTGTTTCCACTGTCAAGTAAGGTAACATCCTCATCATATTTAAATAGCATGCAATCAGAATAGTATGATACACATAGTCGATTGTTTTCGAGTTTTAATCACGTTAGAAAGAAAATAATAATAATATTAATAACAATAATAATAATAATAATAATAATAATAATAATAATAATAATAATAATAATAATAATAATAATAATAATAATAATAATAATAATAATAATAATAATAATAATAATGAACTTATGGATGCGGTTGCCAAACTTAATGACCCTCAATGTGAGTTGTTGTTACTTCGTGCATGTGCTGGTATTTCCAAGTTGTATTTTTCTATGCGCACATGTTCTCCCCGGGTCTTTGAGTGTGCTCAGGTTTCTTTTGATGCGGCACTTCGTTCTTCCTTGGAGCGTATTGTCACTGCTTCTGGGCCTGGTTTTGGTGATTGGCAATGGAGACTCGCCACCCTACCCTTTGCTTTTGGGGGGCTTGGTGTATATTCTGCAGGTGATGTCTTGAACTATGCTTTCCTAGCTTCTAGACTTCAATCTGCTAGCTTGCAGACTAAGCTTCTCCATAGTTCTGGTATTGTTACTGCTGGTCCTTCTTTTGATGATGCTTTATGTACTTTTAATGTTAATATGGATATCGACTTTTTGAGTAACCCTATCGAGGTCGCTGCCCCCAAACTTATGAAGAAATTGGCAGATATATATTTCGATCGGGTTACCCAAACTGTTGAATCTACATACCATCTAGCTCCTCGACAGATGGCTTTATGGAGTTCACTAAAGGAGGATCATACTTCAGATTGGCTTAGGGTGGCTCCGATTTCGGGACTGGGACAAACTATGAATGCCAGGACTTATCGTTGTGTGTTGTGTTATCGGTTGGGCGTTCCTCTTTTCACTATTCAGGTACCGTGTTCAGCCTGTTCTAGGGTTTTCACTGAAGATATTTATGGGGATCATGCTGTTTCATGTGCGGGTATTGTTGGCATTAAACACCGGCATAACATTGTACGTGATGTTCTTGTTGATATTTGTTCTCGGTCCGGAATCTCAGCTCGTAAGGAGGTGGATATTGGGCTGCATGGAGACAGGGACAGATCCTTACGACCGGCTGATATATTACTTTATTCTTGGGACGATGGGCGTGATGTATGTGTTGATCTTACGGGTTCGTCGCCTTTGACGCAATCTGGGATGATTGATTTTATGCCAGGGCGTGCGGTTATTGATGCAGCACAGCGTAAACGTGTCAAGTACGATGCCAAATGTGTTGATATCGGGTATGGTTTCCTCCCCTTCTCTTTCTCTTCTTTTGGAGAACTTGAGAAGGATGCAGTAACCCTACTAAAGCGTATTCGACGATTCTCTATGACTCAAGACATTGGGGCGCGTGCAGCGGTTCATATTTTTAATAGAATTGGTTTTGCTATTGCTAGAGGTGTGGGGGCCCAGTTGGTTTCTCGGCTGCCTACCAATTTCTTGTAAATTCTATGAGTTTTTAATGAAGTGATGTTTATAATAATAATAATAATAATAATAATAATAATAATAATAATAATAATAATAATAATAATAATAATAATAATAATAATAATAATAATAATAATAATAATAATAATAAAATTGTGTTTCTGCTACATGTTATGAACTGTGGTGTTCATGTCGTTTCATGCCTTGATTTCACTGTTATATATATATTTTTTAATTTTTTTTAACCAAAATGATTGTATTACGATTAATTCTTTCGATTTACATAGAGGTGAAAGGCAAACGAGCAACAAGCTGCGCCGTTAGCCTTTTTTGAATTGCAAAGCCAATTCTTTTAAAAACTACGTTTGTAGATATAGGTGTCATAACATTGCCATGCATAACTCGTTGGACTCTGTTGAGGAGCTCCACAGCCTCAGGTGCAAGGAAACCAAAAGTATCAATATATTCGTAATAAACTACGTTTATAAATATATTCGTGATTTCTTGTACTAATCTAGTGTGGTACTGATTTCATGTGATATTGTTAGAAATGAAGCTGGACGATATTTACGTGAATTGTAAATAGACAACTAGAATGCATAAAGTGCAAGGACTATTAATGTAATATTAGCAAAGTTGTCATGTTTGGCATTTAAATACCCCACAAGTCTTCACTTGTGGGGTGTGGCTGAAAATCATTATCCATAGAAATAATATCCTGTTTTCATTATCTACACCTTCTCTCTACTCTCTCTAAAACTAAACATGAATCTCTTCCATTTTGATCAACCTCGTCCACCGGAAGGTGTTAAAAGTCGATTCTTGGTCATTACAATTGGTATCATGAGCTAACCGGGGGCGAATCGTGGTGTGTTTGAGGTAACAAATGTGATTTTTTGGTGTGTTCTTGCTCGTTACTGTTCATCAGTAGCAGTTTTGAAGTTTCTTTGTGTTCGGTTTGTGTTAAAAAGACCCAACTGTTGCGTTTTTGTTTCATAAAAACGTGACCTTTTGGTGTTTATCTTGAAATCGTACACATTTTGAAGATTAAAGGTTGTGTTTGTTGATGTTCTAACGAGTTGGGTTGTGGATCTGCGATTGTTCTTCACACGCATCTTGTGTTTTATGGCTGAATTTCTTTTGTGTTCTAAGTATTTAGATCGACAGAAATTATACAAGATTTTGGAAGATGTGTTCTTGGATATTTTAATTAGAATATTCATTGGTTTGTGAATTATTGGTCAAAGTTGGTGGAAGTTGGTGAAAGACAGTCTGGCAAAGCATGGGGAAGAGAAAAAGTGGCTAAAAGACAAGAGTTGGTATGCTGATAAGTCTCGCAATTGCCAAAACTCTCGCATTTGGTCACTTCTTCGAAATTGCAACTGAGTTTCGCATTTGGTAATTCCTTCGCAATTGAACTCTCTCGCAATTGCCACTTCTTCGAAATTGCATAACAGCTTCGCAATTGCTTCACAGTGTCGGAATTGATCTCGCAATTCAGTTTCGGAATTGGTCTCGCAATTGAGGTTTTATCGCAATTGGTCTCGCAATTGCTTCTCGCAATTGGAGCTGATTTCGCAATTCACCATCTTTCGCAATTGGGTCAGACTTTCGCAATTCTAGCTCCTCTCGCAAATGGACCTTCATCTCGCAATTGAGGAATGACTTAACAGTCAGTTTTTACGCGAGATTCAAATTCTGGTTCAAGAGTGAAAATTTTGGCCCAAAATTCAAATTTTTCGGGGAATTTTCGGCGTAAAAATTTCTAAAACTCAAAATTTTCCTACATCATTAGAATGTCATTTTATGACATTTTTCACACCTAAATCACAAATGATATTTTTGGCCTACACCGTCAACATCACCACGTATAGCCGAAAAGATCCTGATCAAGAATCGCAATCAAATGACAATGGCTAAATTATCAACTGTGACTACAAGGATGATTCATTACTACTTACTTGAAGTTGAAGTGGAATATCACGGGTGCGTGTACTTAGTATCTTGAAGATATCGGGGTTGGTTGGATGCATGATTCTTCGAGATCCTTGTTTGAGCATTTATAGAATAGTGATTAAGTCTTGGGTTATCTAGTTTTCATAGGTCAAGGGGACGATGGACGAAGACCTAGTTAACTATCACTTAAAGGAGATACGTTGTAGTACTCAGTGTCACACAAAGATGTGGATAATTCAAGAGATGTTCATATACAGTTAAGGAAGGATGGATGGGTATATGAAACGACCTATATGCTTTAAGGAGTTGCGTTGTAGTGCTCAGTATAGGTTCTTAGTCACACTATCGTTCAAGCTTAAGTCACAAGTCTGGGTTATTTTACTTCAGTCTCAAGTTCGTCATAGTGGGTTTCTCCATCAACAGTCACTACAAAAAGCCGTTGCTTTGATACAAGAGGTTTGAGAAGAGATTGATCTGAAGAGAATTGAAGAGAGAATAGTTATCGACATCCACTCATGGGGTATTGATTTGTATGTTGCTTCTAGTTGATAGCCCTCTTTAGTTTTTTTTAGTTTATTTAGTTTGTTTTGATAGCCCTCTTTTAGTTTTTTTTCTTTATTTTTCTTTGTATATTTGCTTTCCATAACTTAATTAGAATTAAAAACACAAAAATCCAATTTTCATCCTTCAAGCACTTTAATTCCAAACCTTACATGAAATCCTCGATTCACACCTTGTCGGGAAACGACCCGGGTAACACTTGCCCGGTATCTCATATCGTATTAACGGGTTTTGCACGTTAACCTTTGTCCAAAAGGGTTGACTTGTTGATCCCCGCGTATCCGATATAATTTTCATATATACTCCAAACGGATCAAGTCCTTTGACTTATTTATCTTGCACACTCCCCCTCAAGTTGAGAGTGGGGTGACAGCAACTTCCAACTTGTCTAACAAAGTATTATGCTGATCAACTTAAACAACCTTGGTAAACACATCTGCTAGTTGAGACTTTGTGTTTACATAAGAGGGGTTCACTTGACCTGTGATCTCTTATGTAATGACAGTCAACCTCTATATGTTTTGTTCTTGCATGAAAGACTGGATTTGCTGCAATGTATAGGGCTGCTTAGTTGTCACAAAACAGGTCAACAGGGTGTAAATCTTTGATGCCCAAATCTTTGAATAAATTGATCAGCCATGTCACTTCACAACAGGTAAGAGCCATGGCTCTATACTCTGCTTCAGCAGAGGATCTTGACACCACTGCTTGTTTCTTAGATTTCCAAGAAACTGGTGAATCACCCAAAAGAATGCAGTAACCAGTTGTTGATCTCCTGGTCATAGGACAACTTGCCCAATCAGAATTACAATAGGCTTTAAGTTCAACTGCTAAATTTTTAGCCAACAAAATGCCTTGTCCTGGTTTGAGTAACAAGTATCTCAAAAAATGCTTCACAGCTTGCATATGAACAGATGTTGGACTTTGCATGAATTGGCTCAATAATTGCACTGTATAACAGATGTCAAGTCTGGTAATAGTTAGATAAATGAGCTTGCCTATGAATTTTCTATAAACTTCAGGATCAGAAAGAGGAGAACCAATGTCAGCCTTCAACTTCAAATTAGGATCCATTGGTAGCTTATAAGGTTTGCTTTGCAAGACACCACCTTCCTGAAGTAATTCCATAGTATACTTTTGTTGAGAGATGAATATACCTTGATTAGACTTAGACACTTCAAGCCCCAAAAAATAACTAAGTTCACCCAAGTCTTTCATGTGAAAGGTAGAACTCAACTGAGACTTGAGCTTTTGTATCTCCTCATCATCATTCCCAGTTATAAGTAAGTCATCAACATACACCAGGATGGCTGTGAACTTTTGACCACTCCATTTTGTAAACAAAGAGTAATCAGTTTTAGACTGAGTAAAACCAAAAGAGATCAATGAAGTAGACAGTTTTGAGAACCACTGCCTTGGTGCTTGTTTTAACCCATACAAAGATTTCTTTAACTTGCATACCAACTGTTTATTAATTTGGGTAGATTCCTGAACAGACTTCCCTACACCAGCATATCCCAAAGGCACTTTCATGTATACTTCTTCTAACACATCACCATGCAAAAATGCATTTGAAACATCCATTTGACATGTCTGCCAACCTTTTAGTGCAGCAACAGCCAATAAAGACCTTACAGTAACCATTTTTGCAACTGGAGCAAAAGTCTCCTTATAATCCACACCATGCCTTTTTCTATTTCCTTGAACAACTAATCTAGCTTTCTTTCTATCCTCTGTGCCAGCTGCTTTCAACTTGGTTTTAAACAACCAATGACTGCCAATAGCAAACTTCCTTTCAGGCAAAAGAGTAAGTTCCCAAGTACCATTTTCTTCCAAAGCTCTTAGTTCACTATCCATAGCTTTACACCAACCAGGTCGTTTTACTGCTTCTTTGAAAGTCTTAGGGTCTGTCTGTGCCAAATGAGCAGTCATAAAAGTTTGAAATTCAAGAACTAGGGATGTTTGGGATACTTGATTTGCTTTGGGTGTATGGGTCAGAACAAAGTCTTTCAGCTTGTTAGGCATTTTATGATGTCTAGAAGATCTTCTAGGTGGTATAACATAAGTTTGTTGAGGTTGAGAAGTAGAAGAAGAAGGATTTGTGTTTTGATCAGCAGTATTTGGCATAACATCATTTTCAGTATTTGTGTTTAGTACATCTGCACTAGTGACTGAATCAGGGTTTAAAACAGGATTTTGACATGGAACATCAACATATCCTGTGTTGGTGAATTGACAAGGTAAGGTAGTAGGTAAAGGAGCCAGAAATTGTTGTAAACTACCTGAAGAGTATGGGAAAATATGCTCATAGAAAGTGGCATCTCTGGACACAAAGGTTGTATGATTCTGCAATTCATAGAACTTATATCCTTTTTTACTAGAAGGATAACCCAGAAATAAACAAGGAACTCCTCTGGGAGCAAATTTATCTGCTATTCTTGAGGGATTACTAACAATAGCAAAACATCCAAACACCCTTAACTGTGAATACACTGGTTTCTCTCCCAACAAAACTTCATAAGGTGTCTTATTGCCAAGAACAGAAGAGGGCATTCTATTTATCAAATATGTAGCAGTAATCACACAATCACCCCAAAATTTTAATGGCAAATGAGAATGAAATCTTAAGGCTCTTGCAGTATCCAAAATATGCCTATGCTTTCTCTCAACTCTTCCATTTTGTTGAGGCCTATCAACACATGATGTCTGATGAACAATACCTTGGCTTAACAAATAAGGACCACACTCTCCTTTCACAAATTCCAGGGCATTATCAGACCTTATTACTTTAATTTCTTCTCAAACTGTGTTAATACAAACTTAATAAATGACTTTAGGGCAAAGAAGGCATCAGACTTATGAACAAACAAGTAAATCCATGTAGCCCTACTACAATCATCCACTATAGTAAAAAAGTATCTATACTGCCCATTTGTTGGTACCTTGTAAGGACCCCATATGTCAATATGAATCAAGTCAAACACAGACATAGCATGAAATTCACTCAAGGCATATGGTAGTTTAGCAAATTTGGCCATTGGACAAGACAAACACTCTGCATTATCAAATTTTGAAACTACAACTGGCAATTCCTTTAAATGCTTGAGTTTAGGGTCAGAAACATGACCCAATCTATGATGCCAAAGACCATAAGAACCACTATCAACATTATTTACAGACCTCAAATCACCTATAGCAGAGAAAGAAAACCTTTGCAGAGTAGATTTTACCAAAGAACTGAACACTTCATTCACTTTTTCTGAGGGTACATCTACAAGATGGTAAAGGCTTGACTTCTTCTTACCCAATCCTGTCACCCTCCTTGTTGCCAAGTCCTGAACAACACAGAATTGAGGATAAAAGGACACAAAGCACTGATTATCCTCAGTCAGTTTTGGAACTGATAACAGGCTAAATTTAAATGATGAAACAACCAAAACATCTTTGAGTAAAATGTCACTATTCAGCCTAACCTTCCCCACATGTGAAATAACAGAAGTATCTCAATTTGGCAATCTTATCTGTGGTTTAATCTTTAACAAATAAGGATCCAAAATGTTTTTATCTACTGGTGTCATATGGTCTGTGGCTCCAGTATCATAAATCCAATTCTCAATAAGATCATACAAATCAAGTTGACTATTTAGACAAGCAATACCTGCTGCAAAATCATGAGCAAAGTAAGTTTCATCTTCTGCAGAGTTCTTTAATTGCAGACTTTTGATCAATTGGTCAAACTGTTGTGGAGTGAAACTGAAATTGCAACTTTCAACATGTGCAACAGTCCTTTGATTCATATTCCCCTGAGTTCTTGGCTGAACATCCCTTGGTTTAAACTGCTTACTGACTTTAAACTTTGGATGCCAAGATGGGTAACCAACCTTTTCCCAACATTTCTCAGGTGGATGCCACTTAAATCCACAGATTCCACATTTTTCTTGAAACTTACCCTTGCTAAGTAATGCAGTTGACTCAATCACATTTGAACCAAACAAAGCCCTTTGTGACTCTTCTTGTTGCAACATGGAACATGCATTCTCAACGCTAGGCAAAGGCACCATCATAAGAATCTGACTTCTTTGATTACTGTAGTGTTCATCCAAACCATTCAAGAACTGAAACAATCTTTGTTCTTCTTTCTGCTTACTTAATGCAGCCAAGAAAACGGAAACTTCTTTTGACATAACAGAAATAAATGGCAAAACATTAATACTATTGATGAACTCAAATAAGTACATTTTATTAACATCATTTATCCTATTTATTTGACTTGTTTTATTATATTATCTATGAGAATCGATACGTTAATGTTTACTTTTGTAATTCTCAGGTAAAAACAAGTATTATGTGAAACTTGGCGATTTTGGACTAATTATGGAGCAAAACAAGCAAGAAGTTAAGAGTCTACTGAAATGTACAAGATCAAGATCATTCTGCTCCAGATACGCCGCATCTTACTTATTACATACGGCGCATCACTATCAAGATTTCACAAGATACGATCCAAGACAGCAAGGACATGCGCCGCATTTGAGAATGGAGTTACGCCGCATCTTCTGGCGGTGTACGAATATTCCTGAATATATTAATCTTGGACCCCACGCGAAGTTAAGTCAATGCGCCGCATCTACTTATCCTATGCGCCGCATCTTACCCTCAGACAGAAACTATAAATACCCCAAGACCAGACGTATTCAAGAGGTTGGACAAAGGCTAATACCGAAGAAGACCGAAGACCACAGAAACCCTAGGCCGAATTCAGTCGAAGTAGCAGCACAAGACACACCTTGAACGAAGATACAAGAGCTGTAAGAAGGTCCTGCATGTATTTAATTCATTAAGTAGTTTTGTTTTATTGTATTAGTACACTTTAATTGGTCAGGATTGATGGGCTTGTGTTATGTTATCATTCACTTCAACTCCCCTTAAAATTGCTTTCCCATTAATTAAAGTTTATATGTTGATGTCTTTGGTGACTTTTATTAGTGCATTGATAACCTCTGTGTCTAGCTGAGCATTGCTTGGGTCGCCATGCCCCTTCCTCGCCTATTTATTAGATCGTCTATGCATTCTATCGTCTGTAGAAAAGTAGGAAGAAAGATAAATAGGATAGTCATAAGTAATCATTAAGGGTTTACTCGCCGATAAGATTAGAACCAACGAGAAAGGACTTAATCTCGGTGCGTTGCATTGAACTATACACTTCATATAAAACTAGCAATAAAACAAGTGACAAGCTACTTAACTATCAGGACAGGTCTTCTTATTGTCTCAAGTATTTATCTGTGTACGTGTGTGCTACTCGCTGATTCGTGCTAATTAGTTTAGTTTATTATTTAATTGCAACCAAACCGTGCCAGTCTCTCAGGCTGAAACCCCCTTGCGTTAGATTAGGTTGTATAGCTAACTTAAGATATTAAAATACTGATTAGAATAACTAGATAATACGTTCCACTCTTAGTGATCGACACTCTACTTACCATTATATTCATACTGACCGGGTACACTGCTCGTTAAAGTGTGTGTTATTGATAAGTCGGCTAAATATAAATTTAAAACTTGAATACTGCTAAAACCACAACGACATACCGTGGATATAAAATTAGAGCAATATCACACGCACATCAAGTTTTTGGCACCGTTGCCGGGGAGTGAATTGTTATTATCTGTTAATTTGATTAGTATTTTAATTAGGTTTTTCTTTTTAATTTTTAATTCTAACCGCTAACCGTGTTGTGTATTAGATTAATTGCATTCATTGTATTATTTGCATATTTTCTGTTTTGTGTGTTTTTATTTTCTTTTATTTGTGTTTCTTTTTGTTTGTTTTTATTTGTTTTTATTTTTCGTATTTTCTGTATTCTGCTATCATTGTACTGAGCTAATATAAACGATACGGCGCATCTATTTTCTTAGATACGGCGTATTGCGTTTAATTTTTATAAAATAAAACGCGTTTAATTAATTCAATACGACGCATCTTTCCGCAAGATACGGCGTATCTGTTTTTAATAAGAAATTTTCTTTCTAAGCGATAACGCCATACGACGCATCTGCTTTAGCAGATACGGCGTATCTATTATTTTAATTAAAAACAGTTTTCGAATTATTAAACAGATACGACGCATCGATTTCCGTCGATACGGCGTATCTTCTGAATCAAAAATCTTGTATTTTGAGACGTAACGAAAATACGACGCATTAACTTTTGTTAATACGACGCATTTAATTTTAAATAAATATCGATTTTTGATAATTAAAACTGATACGACGCATTCTAAATTTATAAGCGGCGTATCTATTTTCTGAATAAAGTCTGATTTAATTTTAACGATTATAAGATACGGCGTATCCCATTTATAGGATACGGCGCATCCACAGCAGATATCAGCAGCTTTTATTTAACTTTGATTGTTTCACTCTTCTTTTGCACGAGTAAGTTTTATTTCAGGAAGATGGACGATCCGGATATTACGATGGAAGAATACTTGTTGCTCGAAATGGTTAAGTCAAAGAATGAAAGAAATAGGTTGCCGTTTTAACACACTTGGTGTATGTCAAATGATGATGAAGAAGATTCATATACTGTGAAACCAATTCCGGCAATTGTTATTGATAGTACTTTTACTCCGGAGATTGCACAAGATGATGTGTATACGGAACCTTACGTTGAAGAATATTCTGCAATAGTATTACCACCATTAGACAATTCATCGGATGAAGATGAAAAGTATTCTAATTTTGATTTTGAACCATTTGACGCAATTGTATATGATGACATACCTCAACCAGATTTTGAACCAACGAGGGATTTTGAAGAAATCTGGGATTACTTATTTAAGGATGAAATTCGGGACGATGCTGAAATTGCAAGACCACTAGCTGAAGATGGAGATTCACAAGATGAATTGGAGTCACTTACAACACAAAGTGGTACAAATTTATTTAATATTATTAATCCCGTTACTAATAATCTTGCTAGTTTTCCTAAACAGGTTGCAAAACAAAAGAATGATGAGGTCAAATTTATTACACTACCTATTGAAGCACATGAAGCACCTGTGATCAACCCGTTTTTGGTGGATCTCGAAGAAGAGTTTGATGATGAGCTCTTAAACATTGCTATGATTGATGAA
This sequence comes from Artemisia tridentata subsp. tridentata, assembly GCA_021014915.2. Classification (NCBI taxonomy): domain Eukaryota; kingdom Viridiplantae; phylum Streptophyta; class Magnoliopsida; order Asterales; family Asteraceae; genus Artemisia; species Artemisia tridentata. Next base: position 485,062,812 of record CP139509.1, read on the forward strand.
GATGATGATTCCGACCCTATGAAGTATATAGAGGAACTCGAACTTTTACTTGCCAAAGACCCTTTCTCATCTTCTGCGGAAGTCAAGGGACGCCTTACTACCACAGAGACTATCCAAGAAGAAAGGAGACTCATTTTTCCTCAACATTCTACTCTTTCAGATGAAGTGGTCAAGTCATCCAATTTATTAACCAAACCGGGTAAGATTAGGGAAGATGTACATATATTGCCAAGGTATGATCCTTATGCATTTCTTCCATCTTTAATAGCAAATTTACACTCTTTTCGTGTCTATTGCTACTATCACCCGCACTTGATCCCAAGTGGGGGGAACAACACCCTATTACACAGTAAATAAGGGTGGAGTCAGGCTCGTGACTCGAACAAAAACAAGCGCTTCGTGGGAGGCAACCCATGCTTATCTTTTATTTTATTTTCTGTTCTGTGTCGAGTCAGTCAGGCCCGCAGAAGATACGGCGCATCTCCTGCACTGGTCATATCTTATTTTATTTTCTGCATTTTTATTTTTAACTTTAAAACTTTTTGTTGGTTTATTTTAATGCGGCGCATCCCTGGTTAAGGATGCGACGCATCTTCTATTCTGATTCGTATTTATTCCAGGCTCGATACGGCGTATCTTCTTCCATAAGATACGGCGTATCGACTGACCTGATGATTTTCAGTTTTATTTTTTATGTTTTATTTTTTTTTACTAACTACTAATGTATTATGCAAGTTTGAACTTTCTTAACTTAGGTTTGTTTAAGTCTTGGTGATATTATAGATTCCTGCATTTCCTGTGGATACATCAAATATGAAGCTTAAACGTTCTCATCCACAAGAAAGATGATTTTTGCTCTTATACAAATAATGGAGGATCATACCGAGCAAATCTCAGGGGAGTTTTTCTGTTCTAATTCTTTTATTTTCCAGTTTTTAACCTTTTATACAAACAACGAGGACGTTGTTTAACTTAAGTGGGGGGATTGGAGAATTAGCGAGGACGTTGTTAACACTTACTTGTCCTAAACTTTTCAAATTATGCTTAAAATGTGCTTAATATATCAAAATTAAAAAATTTTAGCATGTTTGTGTTTAAAGTCTAAATTACATAGCTGCACACATAATGTTATTTTCAAAAATTGTGATTTTTCAAAATTCACAAATCTATGAGTGTGCCGGTGACTTGTAAACTTTAGAACTTGGCTTGTATACTATTCGAGACCACCATAATAAGTATTATTTATATAATTGGAATGACTTGTCTAAATTGGTAAATTTCTAGGATTACACCCAAATAGCCTTTATATGTTAGGTGTTGTAAGGAATTAAATATTCCATAGATTTGATGATCACAAACAAGAAGAATGAAACATATAGAATACTGAATGATAAGCAAAATACAAGGTACTGCTGGTCCAAGAGCAAGGTACTGCTAGACCAACAAGGTACTGCTAGTGTATTTTAAGGTACTGATGGTCCAAAGAGCAAGGTACTGCTAGTTCAAGAACAAGGTACTGCTAGACCATGAAGGTACTGCTGATTCAAGAGCAAAGTTCTGTTCCTGCTGAGAACTCTGCTGATTAGCCAGAGCACTCTGCTGATAAACCAGAACACTCTGCTGATAGTGCAAAAACCTCATTCCTGCTGATAGTATATTGTTTCTGCTGATTAGTGTTCCTGCTGATAGTATTACAATCCTGCTGATAGTTCAAATGAAGTAACTGCTGAATCAATGAGTCACTCTGCTGATACAGAAGATAAGAACGAAGAAGATATTATTTTGTATGAGTCATGTTTATACAAATATAATATCTAGATATTTATCAAGTCATCAAGTTGAACACTCAAGATACAAGTTGTATCTTATTGACTTGACACATGTTAAAGCAAGTGGATGACTAAGAGCTTATCAATTTGTAAATGATCTCCTTATGTTATAAAAGGAAGATCATACCCTTTAGTTAAGGTGTGGGTCACTGTGGACAGTGAGTGTGTTACTGTGAGATTAGTGATCAACCAAAGTGCTTCGTACTCTCAAATTACAACAACACAAAGTTGTGTTAAAATGTAAGAGCACTTAAAGAGTGTGTGTGGGAACGTTAGACATGGGGTCTAATGTTGTTTAGGTTTGTTAAGCCTCAAGGATCTTCGATCCCTGATTAGATAGTAATCGTGTTATATTGATCATGTAACATTGGGGCTAATGGAATAACAAACGATGAACTTGGAAAAACCTTGTTGTGATAGTATTGCTTCTTTCATAGAATATTCAGTCAATATTATCATCATGCTTTTCATAAACAAAATCCTAGATCATAGGTGTAACAACCTTGAGCCCATAAACGATCAGAAAACTTATAAGTAGTCAGTTCTCTTGTTCTTTAAATTTTTCAACATGTGTTATTAGCTAACTACACTGGTTAGTTAACCCCCGTATAAACCCTTTTGTTACTCTCACTTTTAGAGTAAGATACCCCTAGAAAAACACTCAGAGCCATTCCTTTCTTTTCTTACACCTTTGTTATAATGTTTCGTTACACCCTTACACCTTAGCCTACCCTATAGATTAAAATCCGTGGTTAATTGCTTTAGGCAAAGTGTGTTTCCTTACATTACCTGTGTTCGCGTGCGTAATTCATTATCTTTGGTTAGGTCGGGAAATTGCACAATGCAATTGGAGTGAAAGTAAATATTGTATATCTTTGAGTTTATTTTTCGTGTGTTTACTACTTTCACTATTACCGTTATTTCTGAAAGTATGAAAAGTATGAAAAAATTATCTGGAAAGAAAGTGATAGAGATGTGGTGAAATTTTACACATCTATGTTTATGTTTCAAGTAAAAAAAAAATCGAAAAAATAAGAAAAGAAAAAGAAAAAGGAGGAGTTGGATGTTTGTTTTAACCAACTTATGTAAAGTTTTGTATTAAGTGGTCGATATCACCACTATTTGTTGTATATTATATCAATGGATTGATTGGGAGTTGAACGTTATGGGAACGCCAACTAAAGGTTATACTTTGATTGAGATCTTGTTGAGTATAATTCGTGTCTACCTAAAGCGTGTGTTTCAAGTGTTAAAGCGTGAGTTATTCTATGATATGAGTCTTATTCATAGGATGGTTGGGATAGTGATTAACCACACTTAGGATTTTAATTTATTTGTTTTATTTATTTTTCATTTTACACCAATTTGTATCCCAAATATTATCCATACCCTATATTATTCTTTATCCAAACCTTTGATTTATTGAGATTAGGGATTTGAGCAATCTTAAGTATCGTAGTCGTGGATTCGGCTATGTATTTATGATTTTGTCGCCCTTTTTGATATAATATTATTGGTGAAGATTACTTGATCCTATCTTTAGCCTATTCGAGTTAAGGATTTGAGCAATTGCAAGTATCGTGTTCGTGGATTCGATCATGTATTTGTGATTTTGTCGCCTTTTTTGGAATTTGAGATCGATAGAGATTAAGAAGAATGATTAACCCTTAAGCCTCAAAACTCTTTTTACCGCTTAAGACTTGTTATTCCTTGGCTTTAGTGGAGGAGATGCGTATACTTGCCAAGCTTATGATAGAATATTCGTCACGACTGGATAGTTAAACGATTAGATTTGCTTTTATCAAATTATTTTATTTTACTTCTAATTCGTTAAGTGTTTGGTTGTGTGAATTATGACAAAAATGAATACATGCTTAAATATAAAAATAAATCCTAATATCTTTTAGGATACATTTTCATAAGATTAATTCTAAAGTTTACTTGGGGACAAGTAAAGTTCAAGTGAGGGGATATTTGATGAACTCAAATAAGTACATTTTATTACCACCATTTATCCTATTTATTTGACTTGTTTTATTATATTATTTGTGAGAATCGATACGTTAATGTTTACTTTTGTAATTCTCAGGTAAAAACAAGTATTATGTGAAACTTGGTGATTTTGGACTAATTATGGAGCAAAACAAGCAAGAAGTTAAGAGTCTACTAAAATGTACAAGATCAAGATCATTCTGCTCCAGATACGCCGCATCTTACTTATTACATACGGCGCATCACTATCAAGATTTCACAAGATACGATCCAAGACAGCAAGGACATGCGCCGCATCTGAGAATGGAGTTACGCCGCATCTTCTGGCGGTGTACGAATATTCCTGAATATATTAATCTTGGACCCCACGCGAAGTTAAGTCAATGCGCCGCATCTACTTATCCTATGCGCCGCATCTTACCCTCAGACAGAAACTATAAATACCCCAAGACCAGACGTATTCAAGAGGTTGGACAAAGGCTAATACCGAAGAAGACCGAAGACCACAGAAACCCTAGGCCGAATTCAGTCGAAGTAGCAGCACAAGACACACCTTGAACGAAGATACAAGAGCTGTAAGAAGGTCCTGCATGTATTTAATTCATTAAGTAGTTTTGTTTTATTGTATTAGTACACTTTAATTGGTCAGGATTGATGGGCTTGTGTTATGTTATCATTCACTTCAACTCCCCTTAAAATTGCTTTCCCATTAATTAAAGTTTATATGTTGATGTCTTTGGTGACTTTTATTAGTGCATTGATAACCTCTGTGTCTAGCTGAGCATTGCTTGGGTCGCCATGCCCCTTCCTCGCCTATTTATTAGATCGCCTATGCATTCTATCGTCTGTAGAAAAGTAGGAAGAAAGATAAATAGGATAGTCATAAGTAATCATTAAGGGTTTACTCGCCGATAAGATTAGAACCAACGAGAAAGGACTTAATCTCGATGCGTTGCATCGAACTATACACTTCATATAAAACTAGCAATAAAACAAGTGACAAGCTACTTAACTATCAGGACAGGTCTTCTTATTGTCTCAAGTATTTATCTGTGTACGTGTGTGCTACTCGCTGATTCGTGCTAATTAGTTTAGTTTATTATTTAATTGCAACCAAACCGTGCCAGTCTCTCAGGCTGAAACCCCCTTGCGTTATATTAGGTTGTATAGCTAACTTAAGATATTAAAATACTGATTAGAATAACTAGATAATACGTTCCACTCTTAGTGATCGACACTCTACTTACCATTATATTCATACTGACCGGGTACACTGCTCGTTAAAGTGTGTGTTATTGATAAGTCGGCTAAATATAAATTTAAAACTTGAATACTGCTATAACCACAACGACATACCGTGGATATAAAATTAGAGCAATATCACACGCACATCAACTATCAAGCTCTTCCCAAACACACTTCATCTTTGTATAGTACTCACTAATTGATTCACTAGACTGAGTAATTTCATAAGTATCTTTTGCTAACTTGTACTTCCTAGAACCATCACTTAGAGCAAACCTCTTCTCCAACTGATTCCAAATCTCACTAGCAGTACCAATAAACATGATCGATCTTGCAATTGACTCATTCACTGAACCAATTAACCAACAGATTACCATATTGTTGCAAGTATCCCAAAGCTCAGCAAGATTGGGATCAATAGTGGATCTTGAAACAGTTCCTTTAATAAATCCTAATTTCCTCTTGGTGGATAACCCAATCTCAATTGCTCTGCGCCATGATCTGTAGTGCTCCTTGAAGCTTTTCTTGCACAGTCAATGAGCCAGGACCATCAGAAGGATGTAGATACAGTGGATTTTGGAAAAGTGCAGGTTCAGTGATGTTATCAGCCATGGTGATTGATCAAGAATGAAGAAATGATGGAATTACGCACGGAAACGAACAAATACACAAATTTCACACACTAGACACACACTAGCACAATCATGTGATGAATTTGAGTAATTTTAACGGTTAGAACTCCATTGATAGAGCTCTGATACCATGAGAAGAACAATGGAGCAAGAAAGTAATTTGGGGAAAAAAATGGTTATTCAATTCATTGAGTGAGAAATGAAAGAGATACAAGAGTATATGTAAAGCTGTCACAACATTTCAGCTTTTACAACATGAGAACTTCTATTTATAATATTTACATAATGAGTCCTTTGACTTATTTATCTTGCACATTAAGTAACCGGCATAATTGAGTCACTTGGGCACTCTTTCACTTGACTACCTTGGCAACACCAATGCTAATATTTGCATCTTTAGTTGTACCAGAAAATGAATGCCCTATGGGTACCACTAGTTGTCAAAAGGAGTCGTACGCATATACAATGTGATAGAATGTGTATGCCATGACCACCCCCTCCCTTTCCTCTCCCGACAACAGCGCAACCAATGCCACCATCTCTCTCACCGCATGACGCATAATCTAGCCAACCAACCAACATATTGAAAAAAAGGTATACATATAATTATTACTATCAAGGTTATGCTGATAATTATTACTATATTAAAAAGAAGGTAAACAAGAAACAGTCTAGCAGAATTGCTCTTGCTTGTTCAAAACCGCTCTTTTTTACCCCAAAATAAGCAGTCTAGCAAAAACAGTTTGGATAACATAAAACTAAAATGAATAAACAAATCCAACATTTCCAAATTCCAAGTACAAAACCGGTTATAACTACCAAACGGCCCAAAAGGTTACTGGCCTAAAAGTTAACAAAAGAAGTCCAAATTAATCCTAAGTTCAAAGGTATCCAAAAACAAACGAAAACTATGGCTATAAAATTCGTAAACACGATCGATCAAATTCCCCAAAAATAGCTCGATCTTTCAATTCAAAAAGAAAAACGCAAACGAATTGATTCTTCAAACCAAATATTGAAACTAACCTTCTTTTTTCTTCATAGCTAAATGAACCTAGCTCAAAAGGAATAAATAAAATCCAACATTTCCAAATTCCAAGCCCAAAAGGTTAATGGCCCAAAAGTTAACAAAAGAAGTCCAAATTAATCCCACACACATTTAGACTGGACTGTAGTGAGGAACACAAATATAATATAGCAGATCAATAGTAAGTAAATCCGCAAATACAAAAGAACCACATTGTCCCCCTCCATCCCCTTTTCCAGTAGGCCCTCTTTTTCTCTGATTAGATACTCCAATGTCCCATTTTTTAGATGACCAATACTAGCGAATCCGAGACCGGGCGAATCCGAGACCTAGTCGTCCTGCATGTCCCACCAAAACTTTATTAAAAATAAAAACGACAAAGCTTTTAAAAAAGTAAAATCAATGATGATAAAACAAAACAGTAATGAAATAAACTGAATAAGTTGGGGTTAAAAAAAGAGAAAATTCTTTATTTGCCCCAAAAGTACAAAGGTGTATACCCTATATACCCCAAAAATTTTCAATTTCCCCAAATACCCCAAGGGCGACTAGATCCCAAGAAATTTTGGGCAACTCCTCCAGAATTTTGACATGTGTACCTTAGGTTGTCCCCACCTTGTACTTCAAAAGTACAACTAACCCCACTTATTTCTTGGGCAACTGGGACCTACTTTCTTGGGCAACTTCACTATTTTGTCTTTTAGCAAAAAAATATGGTATTTTTATATTAATTTATGGTACAAATTTCTTGGGCAACTTGGTCCCACTATTGTACCTTCTTGGGCAACTTGGTCCCACTTAGTTTGAAGCAATTTCCGCCACCGGAACCTCGTTTGCATTTTCTGCATTTGCATTTTCTGCAGAATCCATAGCTTCTGGAGCTGTTTCAACAACCAGAACCTCATTAGCATTTTCTGCATTTCCATTTGCATTTTGTGCAGAATCCATATTTTCAGGAACCACTTGGGACACCGGTATCGGATTTGCAATTTCTTCATCATCTCTTACTATGAGTTGCATCTGAAGTCCTCGGATGTATTCCATGCTACGAATGTACCACATACATTTCATCTCGGATTGTGTTGGTACCAGTTTCTTTAAAGGCGGAACACCCTAGAAAATAAATAAAATAGAAGATTAAAACCGCAATTCATCATTTATCATGTAATTTTGAGAGATTTAATTACCTGATCAAATAGAATAAAGTGATGCTTTTTGTCAAAAATTTTCACTTTCGACCATGATAATGCACGTGGAATCTTTGAAGGGTCTTTGGTATAAAATTGTGAACTGTTAGGGAAGCTTTCCAAAATCCAAATCTGATAAACGAAGTAAAACAAAATAGGCACAGTTACGAACAGAAGGTATCTATGTTGATACTTAGTAACTAAAACAGAAAAGGGTAGTATAATGCTCAAATAAGCAACTAATGTTTCTTATTGATTAAACAGCTGCTAAACTCTTCAAATAAGCAAACCAAAGCTATGCCAATTCAACCAGGCATGCCTACAAATTAAACTATTCCAAACCATTTTGACTTTTTCATATGCAAAGCTATTCCAAACCATTTTCACTTTTTCATATGCAAGTTTTAATTAACTAATATGATGTAATTAACTAATATGCTAGTGTATGTATATTTTAATGAAGTTGACTAATTTGAGTCTGGTTTGAGTCTAATGTGATTTAAATGAACTTTACTATCATATTGCAACCACTTTCAAACACACAGGGGGCTCATCCGATACCAAAGACTCCTTAATGGACTGTTTTCATCTATATGTCATCTATGTAACAAAAAAAATATAACTATATTTGTAGAGTTCATATTGTTGGCATAGTAACATCCAACATGTCAGGTATACTAATAAAAGCTAATTAGTAAACATATTAGTTATAAATAAAATCTTACCTTCAGTGCAATATGCAACTAAATAAAAGCTAATTAGTAAACATCCAACATCCAAGTAATAAATAAATTCTTACCTTCAGTGCAAATAAAAATCCATAAAGTATGTATGTTTCATCTTTTTTGGGAGTTTTTCTATCAGCCTTGTTAGGCACTTTGTTGATATGCCTCTGAACAACATTCACAGTTCTCTTATACAAATGAGTCCACATATACTCTCCCCATGGATATTCATTCCAAACGTCTAAATCCTCTATCATTTTCAACATATGATCCGGAATGTAGAACCTTGGTTCTCTACCTATGAACACACATGTTGCAAGGACCAACAGGCAAATCCTAACAGCATCTACATCCAAAATAGATTCCCATACTGGACCATTCTTCATTAACGTCAACAGGTCTTCACCCTTTACTCTTTTCTTCAAAGTTGCTTTCTTGTCAGGAAACAACCTATCAAAAAAAGGACTATATGGTATACCACGAACAATACGACCTACGTCAGTTTCCTCTTTGGCAACTTGCCCTAAACGAAAACCGGTTACAAGACAAAATTCCTGACGCCCAAAATCAAGAACATTATCACCAATTTTAAAAGTAAGAGGAGGGCAAGTATCACTAACTATAGGAACCGTAACAGCATTTTGATAAAAATAATCATACAAATGGTTATCGGGATCTAAGATGGGGATATCTAACCACTGACCAAACACGGTTGTTCTAAACAACTCGCTTCTATTACCATTCAACAAACCTTTAATAATTGAAAGATGTTCTAATCTAGATCTTACCGTAATCTTCGCCTCAAACATTGTACTTGATTAGGTTTCACCGATTAGGGTATGAATCATTTGTGAGGGTGGTGTGGAGAGATTCAACGATTTTTAGGCGTCTGTGTTGTGTAGTAGCAGCGTGGGTTTTGTGTGTGTGTTTAATTTTGTGTGTGTATTTACAAAAATAACGGTTTTATTTTAAAAAGTATTTTTTTGGTTTTGAAAAGTCATTTTTTAAAAGTATTTGGGAGAGTAAATAAAAATGTGTATTTTAAAAAGGAGAAGTATTTTTGTATAAAAATGCATGGAACAAGTTCCCATGCAATAAATAATATAAACTTTGTACCTAAGTGGGACCAAGTTGCCCAAGAAGGTACAATAGTGGGACCAAGTTGCCCAAGAAATTTGTACCATAAATTAATATAAAAATACCATATTTTTTTGCTAAAAGACAAAATAGTGAAGTTGCCCAAGAAAGTAAGTCCCAGTTGCCCAAGAAATAAGTGGGGTTAGTTGTACTTTTGAAGTACAAGGTGGGGACAACCTAAGGTACACATGTCAAAATTCTGGAGGAGTTGCCCAAAATTTTTTGGGATCTAGTCGCCCTTGGGGTATTTGGGGAAATTGAAAATTTTTGGGGTATATAGAGTATACACCTTTGTACTTTTAGGGCAAATAAAGAATTTTCTCTTAAAAAAATCATCTACTTTATTTCTTAACAGTCCTTCCGCATTATGACAAGCCTAAAAATGTACAAAGTGAGATAGCGGTTTGCTATTGGATTAGGCCTTAGGCAGAACCTTTTTGTGAAAGCCTAATGCATATATCTCAGCTACCAAGCAAACACTCTCTATGATAAAACAAAACAGTAATGAAATAAACTGAATAAGTTGGGTTAAAAAAATTGTCTACTTTATTTCTTAACAGTCCTTCCACAAATACTTTAACACATGTAGCACTTCTAAAAAAATTAGGGTTTAGGTCACAAAACAACAACAAACTTTTTTCAAAGTTATGTCTTGGTACATACTCACTCCGTCCCATATAGTCCCATATTTATAGTCGACGTTTCTTTTTCGGGTTGTTCCAAATTAATTGTTCACTTCCAAAAATAGATAAAGAATATAGATCAAGTTTACCATATTAACGGTTATTATTACAAACTTTAAAGAAGTTATAAATTAATTGGTTAAGGGTAAAACTATTTTTTGTGCAAAAAGTAAGAAAGAGAAAACTGTAATAATGATATTTTCTTTTAAACTTTGTGTTTTTTTGTCTGAGGACAATTATTTTGGGACGGAGGGAGTAATGTATTAGGTTGACTTTTATATATAGAAATTAGACAGGCATCATTTATCATCATGTAACCTAATTAGTTGTTCATAAGAAACGAGTAGTTTAACAATGAAGGTCCAAAAGAAAAGAACACAAGGATGAGAGTACAAGCAGCAAGCACAAGGAATTGTGCTCTCTCTCTCTTCAAAACTCTTATAAAGTGGTAACAAGGTATTTGTAGTATTAGCCATTCTTATTTAGCTCATTCTTTGTGTATTTAGCATTGTTTAAGCATTAACAATTAAACCACTACCAAGCGGCCTAGTGGTAAAGCACTTGACCTCCTTACAAGATGTCAAGTGGTCAAACTTTACTAGGTACACGCTGGGGATGGCGAGGCAAGGGTCAAGATAAACAAAACACGAAACATATACAGGTTGGCTTGTATGTTTAGGAACCTTCACTTTGTTTTATCATATTATCATCGAAATAATAAGAACTAAGATAATGTTCACAAACAAAACGATGACTAACCTGGTATGATCATTATGAAGGTAGTCTATACCACGGACAACATTGTTGTCATGACCAAAAGAGCAGCATGTTGAAATAACCGATGGGCAGTTTTCGTAGTCGCCGATTGTATAGTACATATGCTGCCTATTTTAGCTTACTTATAGAGATCTGTATTTGATTTTTAAGCTGTATCAGGCAATGGGAAGTTGAGAACAGAAATGCAGTAACATTTTGAGTTGTTTTTGAGAGACTATGGATGTCTTGAGATGAATGAGGTGATGAGGTATATATACAAGGTGATGGTAGTCTTTACAAACTGAATTTAAAAGGGAGGTGTTACAAGAACCCTCCCTACGCATGGGTCCCGCCTATTTTTAATGGAATGTACAATTCGACAAAGCAGACAGTACAAGCGGTGGCAGCAGTAAAGTCAACACACCCTCATTATAACCCAACCTGTGGCGAAATTATGCATAGTTCACATGCATCTGACTGTCCATTAAATGAACTTACAAACGGAGTACTTCTTGGTGTGTTGTAGTGAATTTGAATTCAGATGAGTAGGTGCCCTCCCATTAATTTCAGTCCTTCATATTTACTTCTTGATGATGCAGATGAGGTTGGTAGCTTGGATATATATTTATTATGGTACTATATCATTAGGATTAAGGTGTGTGGTTTTTTTTTCCTTATTTCATTACAACTTATTTTAGCATCAATGGTCAGTGTCAAAGAAATGGACTAATGACATCCATTCCCATAGAAATATAAATCTTACCAAAATAATCAGTGATGTAGGAATTCATTATAGTGAACGATTTTCGTTAATGATTAAAAAAAAGCAACGTTGTTCCCTCATTAAGATATTACACAAACATACACAAGCCGTCATAACCTTTATAGACAATGACATTAGCTCAAACAAAAAAGATAAATAAAAGATTGTTCATAAAAGTTATCTTTATGATTGTGTACGCATATATGTATATATTCATTAGCTTGTTTTGCTAAACAATATGCAAACCACCATATCATAAATGCTTATGTTCAACATCTTTGAGCAAAAAATTGATTAATTCGAAAGACGAAGATCACCAGTATCAATATTATTTGCGTTGTGATTAGTTATAATATATAGGGTAGAAAAGAAATAGTTATGTAGTGCAGGTTTAAAAAATATTCTTTGTCTATCTATTTGATATTTAACAGGTACCGATCAGTATTTGCATAGGCACATAGATAATTTTGAGAGGCGCATATAATTTATGATATACAAGTATATATGTTTGATACAACTTTATTCTCACCGAGACATAGATCTCAAGAGCTAAACTATGTGAGCATGTTTATGGCAACTCTGTTATCGGTACATGCTAGTATAAGATAACATCTAACTCTTAAATCTTAGAGCTAGTATCTACTCGAGGATGATCGTTGCTCTTTTCTTGTTATTGAGCTGCTTCTACTTTCTTTGTTTTTTGATTGTTATTGTAATAAATGTAGTTAGTTGTTGTTTCCATAGATATGGATAACAATAATAGTGAAAACACGATCAAGTCGATTAGTCGAGGTTCTTAGGAAGAAATATGGTATTCAGTAGAGATAGAGCGAGGTGCACGAAAAAGTCCTGAACAATTAATCATAGGAAAATTGTGATATTTGTCGTCTTCATATACCTTATAATCCAAAGCCTGAATAAAGTAGAATGAAATAGATACCCAAAGACTGTATATGCGACTAAATACCCAAATGTGCCGTAAACGCCGAGAAATGTGCAATGGTTTTTAAGATTGTGTAATGGATATTCCTCATTGACAATATTACTTTGATCAAGTAGTGTTTTGCACATATTAAAAAGAGAGTTGTGAGTACAGCCACAAATGTTGTAACTATCGAAACAAGCTCGAGCTTTTGAGTTTTTCAAACGAGCTTGAGCTTTATAAGTGTAAACGAGCCAAGCTATGGCAAGCTCCGGCTCAACTTGGCTCATTTCCACCCCTCGGAATAACCAAACCACGCAGTGTGTAATAAGTAATAACTGTAAACCCAATTTAATAGTCATAGCCAAACCACTGTGCATGGTTCTTTCACCTCTTTTTATCTCCTTCACAAACATACATCATTTTTATGAAATGTGTACAGTAGTTTGTATCAGTGGGTCAAAGGAAGCACATGTCCTAGCCAGTTAAAGGCACCTTTGTATGAAACATCTGCCTTTTTGTATAGTAAATGTTATCGATTTAAGATTATTTACATACCAAACTTTATTAATATACCAAGCGATTAATCCTCGCACTTCATCTTCATTTGATCCAAATATGAGATTAAAAACACCATTTTAATAAACTCATTTTCATCATTTTTTTTCAAATATTAATATCTTTTAAACCGTTAATCGTTAAGTGAAAAAAATATACCATCACGACTAGATTTAATTATCTTTCTATAAATATGCACTTTGATATATTTTTGACAATTTTTTTTAATTATTTTTTTTCTGTTTTTTTTCGTCTTTTTTTTCTTTTTCTTTTTTTCTCGTTGTTAAAACTTGCAAGAGAAATAACATGTGATTAAATAATAATTTGAATATTTCTAATAAAATCACATGTGATTTTTCAAACACGTAATCTCAATCATATGTGATTTTTCCCACACGTGGTATCAATCACATGTGATTTTCATAAATGAACTACTATAATCTATAAAATCACATGTGATTTTATTCAAATTAGTGTTTAATTACATGTGATTTATCATTCAATTTTCAACAATGAAGAAAAAACGAAAAAACATAAAAAAAGTTGAAAAAAACGAAAAAAATGTTTGTCGAAAGTATATCAAAGTACATATCTATAAAAAGATAATTAAATGCTGTTCATGACGGTATAATTCGTTTTGTCTAACGATTAATGATTCATGGGATATTTAAATTATAAAAAATAGCTGAAATATTAAAATGATTTTAATCTCAGCCATTAATTTATTTATTAGATGAATGGTGGGGATGAGTCCCTCCATATAGAAATTTTGATTTCCAAAATAACTCCTTTAATTTTATCTCGCCTTATGCTTCTAGACTAGCTATAATCCTGAATTATTAATTTATAGGTGATAGTTTAGTTTGGTCAACTTTTTATTTAGAACGAATACAACATTTTAGTTGGGTCAACTGAATACAACATTTTTAAGTAATCCAGGTCACACAAAAGAACTTTTCAGATGTGTCTTATAGAAGTTATTATGCCAGTACACAATACGTTCTCTAGCCTAGTGGCCGGGTTTAACAAGTTAAGCCTTGAGTTGAACTTTATTTCGCTTAAGCTTATCTCCAAAATGAGCTGAACCAAAGCTCAAACTCTAAGTTTTTAAACGAGCTCAAGCTTTATAAATGTAAATCAGCCAAGCGTGGCTAGTTTCCACACACGCAATGACCAAATTTAATAGACATAACCAAACCACATAGTGTGCAGTCTCTATTTAATGGTCATAACCAAACCATTGTGTATTTGTGTATGGTTCTTTACTTCTTTCACTTCTTTTTATCTCCATCACAAACTCACAACCATTTTGATGAAATATGTTAACCTTCCTATGAAAATGAACTTACATACGGAAAAAAAAAAATTGTATCCTTTTTTTGTGTGTGATATTTTAGATGAATTGGTGAGCTCCCGTTAATTTATCTATCTTTCTTTTATGGGTAAATCATTTGTAAAGGTATCCAACTTATCACAATTACTTGATATGGGTATCCATCATTTTTTTTTTATTATATATATATATTTTTGAAATGTCGGTACTTATCTTTCAATTTTGATCTTCATTGTGCATGGGCTGTGATTCCCATTTTACCCTTTTAGGGTAAATTACATAAATGGTCCCTGTGACTGGCAAATATTGACCAAATAAGATCGAAATTGAAATATAAGTACCCATATTTAAAAAAAAAAAAAAAAAAAAAAAAAAAAAAAAGATGGATTCCGGCCAGATCAAGTAATGGTAACAAGTTAGATACCTTTACAAATGATTTGACCTTCTTTTATTTACGTTTTGATGCCAATTGCCAAGCAAAATGTAGGTTGGTTGAATAGTTATTTTTTGGACTATAGCATTTAGAGCATTTGCAGTGAGTGGGTGAAGTAAGACAAATACTTTAACACTTTTGCAATGGGTTTTGGCCGTATAATAGCAACGAACCTTTTTTAAATGTACCGATCTAGTATGCATATTATTTTTTGTCCCACTTAATGTAACGAACTTTCATATTTTGTACCAATCTACCCAAAAGTAAACAGTAACAGGGTCACTTTGTAGAAAATCGGAAAAATAGCCTACGTGGCATATTTAATGTTTGAGTAAATTACATGGATCGTCCAGAGGTGGCTCAACCTTAACAGAGGCCTAAAACGAAGCTTCAAAACGGGGCCTTTATATCAAAGTTATTTGCCAAAAAAATCGCCTTTATAATTTTTCATTTTAGGTTTTTTGAAGCAAAATCTTCGATTAAGTTTATAGAATCAACATGATATATATATATTATAACTATCGATAAATGAGCTAATTCATTTAATATTTCTTGTGACATTTTCGATCTCGGCTAACTTCTAGCTAACTTTAATTTTGAAAAACTTCTGTTTACAGAAGCAATTGTCACCGAAACAGAATTTTAAGCTAAACTTTAGTAAAATAATTATGATTATATCAATTGATGTATCAATATTTACATGTATAGTTTCTCTCAAAATTGTTAAAATCAAAAGTAAATTTATACCGTTAATATCCGAACAATTGTTATAGCTAGAGAACATTCAAGGTCAAGAAAACTATCTTTTAGCTTGTTATTATCAAGTGATTTTAAAATTTCAACGCTAAAATAGAAAACTAGAGATATCTTCATACACTCTAAATTGGTCAAACTTACTTTCAAGTGAAGAAATAGCTTGATTTACCGTATACTTTAGTTATACATTCATTTCTTTAGCAATTTCTTTGGCAGAAATGAAAGAATCCTAAAATGCATTATCTCTATTTAATTTATTTTAATTGAAGAAAAGCACTAGATCTTTTAATTCAGAAATAACATCATTAATACAAATATCTTTTGATTGCAAATTATAATCAGTCAAATGTTACATAATCGGGAATCTCTAAAGTTAGTCGGCAATTTTGTGGCCTTACATAATCGGAGATCTCTAAAGATAATGACCAAAAAATCATGCGACTAAACTGTCTGTATATATACAAGCTAGGTCTTGGAAAATCAGGGGCCTAAAGCCATAGCTTTAGTTGCTTTACCCTTGAGCCACCACTGAGATCGTCCTTTGGGTTTGTCCCTGTTTCATATTTTATGTCTATGTAATTACAATTATTATACTTAGGCTCGTGATGCCACTGTTGAAATTATAAAACTATTAACACGTTAATATATATAACACATAATCACGAGTATGCAACGGAAAACAAATAGATCAAGTATAATACATAGTAGTTATTATTCACAATACGAATGTTTGCATGAGAAAGGTGGCGAAGTTGTTGGAAAGGCAAAATTTCAGGAAAAAAATTGAAGTGGATTACCAAAGAGCCTTAAAATATGTAATTAAAAGATATAAAAAAATAATAAACCTCATGTGTAATCGAGAATAGCCTGCACTATAAGATGTACAACAAAGAAAAGGGAAGACAAGTTACAAACTGGAAAACCCATTTGTATGTATTTCACGCGAACAATTCAGATGTCAAACAAGTTACATTTTTTTATATTACAAAATACAAATATTTATATTGTACATACTGTAAACAAATAACTTAATGCGAAACATTCATCTAAA
Source organism: Artemisia tridentata subsp. tridentata (assembly GCA_021014915.2). Taxonomy (NCBI): domain Eukaryota; kingdom Viridiplantae; phylum Streptophyta; class Magnoliopsida; order Asterales; family Asteraceae; genus Artemisia; species Artemisia tridentata. The sequence goes on from CP139509.1 coordinate 485,079,841, forward strand.
TAAATAACTAGGAAGATAGAGCTAAGCCCAAGTCTACCCCTCCCATATGTCGTGTATGTGTCTTAAAAATTTAGACTAAACTTTAAAGCATGCATATTGCAGACGTAGAAGCCAAAAAATTAGAATTTGCAAACACTATTCAGATTTAATAGCCAATCATTCCAAGAAAAATAGCCCCTTAGCTCCGTTCGATACCATATACTAAATGCTACTCAATCCATTTAAAATTTGTTGTCCATGTTTTTTTTACCTTCATTTGAGTTGATTATCCCAAAATTTAAGAAAATCATAAATTAACTAGTTAAGGGTGGAATCGTCGTTATTTAAAATTTAATTAAGTAAAAGTTGTAATATAATTATGAGTTTCATAAACAATGTATTTTGTCCGTGTAGAATTATTTTGGAACGTAACTAGAATAACAACTGACGAAATGTATTTAAAAAAGGTTAAATACAATTAGAAACCCGATTTATATGTACCGGACACATTTAAAAAAAATCATGCCTTTTTTACTAAAATTGAAACTACGCTGTAAAATTTCGTGAGTTTTTCGTAAACATTCGAAATACACCCTGATTCTTTCTATGCGTACATAAGTGCTATAACCCTATTTTAAAAACTAGGTGTTTACATGATTCGGTTTGGGTCGGTTTTTGGCTAAAACTGAAACCGAACCGAAATATTAGGTTTTTATAGTACCCAAAATCGAAACCGTTCGGTTTTTAGCGGTTCAATTTTTTCTATTTATTATTGGTTTGGTTTAGTTTTTCGGTTTTTAAACGTTTATATTCGGGCATTGCCAATTTATACCAACAAACTTGTTTTATACAAAAAAATTGGTTATTCCTCTTTACTTTTTGTCAATCTAAGTCTAGTAATGTTTACTCCATATTTCTAAAATTAAACATATATGGATGAGACATACACCCATTCAAGTGAACATACAAATAATATGATCATTGTCACATATGTATTAATATATTATCAAGTAAATACACGACACAACAAACATGTATATAAACGTTAAGATAAATATAATATAAATCCACCCACTAAATGAATATGAGTTTATAAATTTGATTTATTTAGTTAGTTATTTATAGTATATTAATTATTTGGATAATAACAAAAATGCATCTGACTTGTTCATTTTTGTTATTCTGTCTAGTCTTTTTTATTTTTTGTTATTAAAACACAAACCTTGCGAATTTCAACCTTTGTGTGTATTGTTCATGTATAATGACCATTTTATCCTTTGAAAATTGAAAAATGTAAGGGTAAAATGGTCACAAAATACATAAAAAAGTCGAAATTTAAAATATTTGTGTTTTAATAGCAAAAAATAAATAAGACTGCACAGAATAACAAAAATGGACAAGTTAAGTACATTTTTTTTATTATCCCTATATTATTATATAGTAAAACCGGTTTGGTTCGGTTTTTACGGTTTGATTTTTGGACGAAAACTAAAACTGAACTGCATTTTTCTCTTTTTTAATAAGTAAAAATCAAACGATCGGTTTTTAGTTTCAGCCAATTATTTCTGTTCAGTTTTTTCCAGTTTTCGATTAGGTTTCGATTTTTTCAATTTTTCTGCTCACCTGAGTAAAAACTTTCTTCCACCAACCAAACATTGATACAGTCACTACTTTTCAACTTTTCGTGCTAATTGTATGTCAAAATAACTTTGAATAGCTTTCACTAAAATATCTTGTAGACTAGTTAACTTTTAGACTTTATATTGCTAGTGTACGTGAAAAAGGATAAGGGTTACCAATAACAAAACCCATTTTTTATTTGTAAAACTTTTGTATTTTTCTTTTCTTTTTGTTTTGATTTAAGTTCATTTACATAACTATCATTTACTTACATATCAAGGGATTAATTTCAGCAACTCATTTTTTAGATTAGATAACAAACACACTTTCATCCAAAAAAATTTCAAAAACTAATATTTCTTAAACCGGTAATCGTTAAGCGAAAAAAATTACACCATCGCGACAAAAATTTAATTATCTTTCTATAGACGGACACTTTGATATATTTTCGACAAACTTTTTTTTCCATTTTTTTCACATTTTTTCTTCTTTTGATTTGTTGCTGAAAGTACTTACATGAGAAATCACATGTAATTAAATACTGATTTGAATATTCAAGTATTTAAACATGTAGTAAAATGAACATAACTTTTTCTATAATATTTTAAAAGTTTCACAATTTTTTTTTCATGGAAACTAGACATTCATAACTTTTCAACCATATATAACACACTATATTTCGAATTGTAGATTAGTCCAGTTAATTAATCAAAGTTGGATTAAACACATAAAATAACATGCACACGTGATCTCAATCACATTGGATTTTTACTACATGTGTTGTTATCACATGTGATTATAGAAGTTTTATGAATGAACTGCTATAATATATAATTCGAATATAACGTGTGATATATGGTCGGAAAGCCATGAATGTGTGTTTTTCATTGCAAAAGATATGAAAAGCTTTTGATTTATAGACAAATATTTATGTCAATTTTAGTACAGATGTTTAGTGTTCAAACTTCGATATTAGTGTTAAATCACATGTCATATGTCATGTAAATTTAATACCAAAAATAAAACTTGAAAAACATGATCAAAAAAAAGTTTGTCGAAAGTATATCAAAGCGCTCATTTATAAAAAGATAATTAAATGCTCGTCGTAAGGTATAATTTGTTTTGACTAATGATAAACAGTTTATGAGATATTTAATTTACAAAAAATAGATGTAATTGAATTTTTAATTTAAATATTTATTAATCTCCCATTTTTTCAACAGAAAAATGAATTGTTAATATTTGTCCCTTGCTATGTGAGAAAAGTTAGTTACGTAAAATAACTCTTCTTTTTTGTTTTCTTCCCGAACTGTAAAATTGTTTTTCTAATTTGTTTAGTATAACTAACAAAACATGTAAGGGTAAAAGTTATAAATACTCTATGAACTTACCAAATGACTCATTATGCTTTCTGAATTCGTAAATCCCTCATTATACATTACAGTTATAGGTAATTTGGTTATTTCATTCATCTACATCTTCTACACCATATAACTTCGGGCAACAAACATAAATTTCGGTTAAAAGACCAAGATTCCGGCCAACTAAATTGCACCTCCCGGTCAAAAGTAACAAATTTAGACAACAAGCGTAGATTTAGCCGCATGTATGCTAAAAGGTATAAGTTTTACCCAAATTTACTTGATTGGATTTTATTACATTCAAACTCTGCAATTGAAGTCTAATACTTTCAATAATCCTAGTAAATATATATTGTTTCCTCCTCCACATGATAATGAATATAAACAATGCTAGAACAATATGCACACTATACTTTAATATTATGTGCAACTGGTGATCAAGTTGCTGCTAAAAGATGCCAAACATAAGCTGTTAGAATGTGACTTAAACTTTAAAGGGTTGTTTGGTAAATTCGGTAATTTGTGTGAATTGTCTTACAAGTTTTGGTATTTGAGTTTGTTTAGAATTAAGAAACTATTCTGTAACGGTTAGTTTAGTCTATAAATATGGGTTGATATTTTTAGTTTTCTTTGTACCTTTTGAGTTAGAATTTGGTATCTTGAAATTTTGTGTTTGGTATATTTGAATTTGGTTTTGTATTTGGTTTGTTAATTTGAATAAAGCTTCCGCTTCATTTGTCAATTTTATATCTTTGTTTGTCTTTTGAATTACCAACATAAGCAATTGTGAAATTGTGGTTTGCATATATTGTTTTGCAAAACAAACTAATGAATATGCCAATATATTCATAACAATAACTATTATGAACAATCTATGGTCTTTTTGTACTGCAAAGTGTTAATGTATTTGTCTTAATATGTAAAACTACAAAATGATATAACTTATGAGAATCATGTAGAAAACATAGAAATGAAAAACAAATGTACAAAGTTGTTTGCAATACAAGTTTAAGTTGTGAATCAAATTGTGCGTCAAAAACTTAATCAATGACTTAACCTTGTGTAGATTGTAGTATGACAAAGTTTGGACCCAAAAGAAGCTAAATTCATCTGTTAAGGCCCAAATTATAAAGGATTAGTAACTAGTAATATTGTTCTACATTGTATAATACTAAAATTAACCATTTCTTTATATCAAAGTTGTAGCGTGTATAGAGTCTGATTCAAGCACCATTTCTATTGGAGAAGACATGCCATCACAATTAGACACCCTCGTCAATCTATCGTATGTCATTGCGATTATGTTTTCGTGTTCACATCTCAGTTTTTGGGTCATGTGACATAGTGTAAGTGTTCATGCTCATAATTTAAGTTCCATCGCTGCATTTTATCAAGTTTATTGTTTCATATTCAAATTTTATTGTCATAGGATTTCAAGGTTCTATTCATGGCAAGACATCGTGCGTCAGGGAGAATTTGTTCCATCTCATAATATTTTTCACAGAATGTCTTTAACATGACTTTATCCATAATTCTTGTTTGGAAGGTAATTAACTCACACTGCCAGGACAAAGGCCTTGGTATTACAATATATATAACTATTGAATCAACCAACAAGATATAGCGGCAACCGAGTGGAATACAAGGACACTCAACCAATAAAGACAAAGTTAATAAATAGAATTAGTGTTTTATTTAACTTTTGGACTAGATATAAAGTTAATAGATGATTAAGGGTTGTGTTTGTACTAGCCTAAATTTTAAAGAGTTAATTATGTCATATGCTTTGAAAATTTAGAAAAGAACGTGATTGATTTGGTCATATAGATGAGTTATATGTGACTCTCATACAAATCGAGATTCTCACAATATTTACGGGCCTAACTACTTTCAAATATCAAATTGATAAACATCGAGAACACAGATAAACCCTAGAGATAAGTGAGCAGCAGTAGGGAGATATTAGGGCGGTACTTTTCGATTTTCTGGTTTCAATTGTTTCCACTGTCAAGTAAGGTAACATCCTCATCATATTTAAATAGCATGCAATCAGAATAGTATGATACACATAGTCGATTGTTTTCGAGTTTTAATCACGTTAGAAAGAAAATAATAATAATAATAATAATAATAATAATAATAATAATTGTGTTTCTGCTACATGTTATGAACTGTGGTGTTCATGTCGTTTCATGCCTTGATTTCACTGTTATATATATATATATATATATATATATATATATATATATATATATATATATATATATATATATATGTTTTAATTTTTTTAACCAAAATGATAGTATTACGATTGATTCTTTCGATTTACATAGAGGTGAAAGGCAAACGAGCAACAAGCTGCGCCGCTAGCCCTTTTTGAATTGCAAAGCCAATTCTTTTAAAAACTACGTTGTAGATATAGGTGTCATAACATTGCCATGCATAACTCGTTGGACTCTGTTGAGGAGCTCCACAGCCTCAGGTGCAAGGAAACCAAAAGTATCAATATATTCTTAATAAACTACGTTTATAAATATATTCGTGATTTCTTGTACTAATCTAGTGTGGTACTGATTTCATGTGATAGTGTTAGAAATGAAGCTGGACGATATTTACGTGAATTGGAAATAGACAACTAGAATGCATAAAGTGCAAGGACTATTAATGTAATATTAGCAAAGTTGTCATGTTTGGCATTTAAGTACCCCACAAGTCTTCACTTGTGGGGTGTGGCTGAAAATCATTATCCATAGAAATAATATCCGGTTTTCATTATCTCCACCTTCACTCTACTCTCTCTAAAACTAAACATGAATCTCTTCCATTTTGATCAACCTCGTCCACCGGAAGGTGTTAAAAGTCGATTCTTGGTCATTACAATTGGTATCATGAGCTAACCGGGGGCGAATCGTGGTGTGTTTGAGGTAACAAATGTAATTTTTTGGTGTGTTCTTGCTCGTTACTGTTCATCAGTAGCAGTTTTGAAGTTTCTTTGTGTTCGGTTTGTGTTAAAAAGACCCAACTGTTGCGTTTTTGTTTCATAAAAACGCGACCTTTTGGTGTTTATCTTGAAATCGTACACATTTTGAAGATTAAAGGTTGTGTTTGTTGATGTTCTAACGAGTTGGGCTGTGGATCTGCGATTGTTCTTCACACGCATCTTGTGTTTTATGGCTGAATTTCTTTTGTGTTCTAAGTATTTAGATCGACAGAAATTATACAAGATTTTGGAAGATGTGTTCTTGGATATTTTAATTAGAATATTCATTGGTTTGTGAATTATTGGTCAAAGTTGGTGGAAGTTGGTGAAAGACAATCTGGCAAAGCATGGGGAAGAGAAAAAGTGGCTAAAAGACAAGAGTTGGTATGCTGATAAGTCTCGCAATTGCCAAAACTCTCGCATTTGGTCACTTCTTCGAAATTGCAACTGAGTTTCGCATTTGGTAATTCCTTCGGAATTGAACTCAGTCTCGGAATTGGTAATTTCTTCGGAATTGGCTGACAGCCTCGCAATTGAACTCTCTCGCAATTGCCACTTCTTCGAAATTGCATAACAGCTTCGCAATTGCTTCACAGTGTCGGAATTGATCTCGCAATTCAGTTTCGGAATTGGTCTCGCAATTGAGGTTTTATCGCAATTGGTCTCGCAATTGCTTCTCGCAATTGGTCTCGCAATTGCTTTTCGCAATTGGTCTCGCAATTGGAGCTGATTTCGCAATTCACCATCTTTCGCAATTGGGTCAGACTTTCGCCATTCTAGCTCCTCTCGCAAATGGACCTTCATCTCGCAATTGAGGAATGACTTATCGGTCAGTTTTTACGCGAGATTCAAATTCTGGTTCAAGAGTGAAAATTTTGGCCCAAAATTCAAATTTTTTGGCCAAAATTCGAATTTTTCGGGGAATTTTCGGCGTAAAAATTTCTAAAACTCAAAATTTTCCTGCATCATTAGAATGTCATTTTATGGCATTTTTCACACCTAAATCACAAATGATATTTTTGGCCTACACCGTCAACATCACCACGTATAGCCGAAAAGATCCTGATCAAGAATCGCAATCAAATGACAATGGCTAAATTATCAACTGTGACTACAAGGATGATTCATTACTACTTACTTGAAGTTGAAGTGGAATATCACGGGTGCGTGTACTTAGTATCTTGAAGATATCGGGGTTGGTTGGATGCATGATTCTTCGAGATCCTTGTTTGAGCATTTATAGAATAGTGATTAAGTCTTGGGTTATCTAGTTTTCATAGGTCAAGGGAAGGATGGACGAAGACCTAGTTAACTATCACTTAAAGGAGATACGTTGTAGTACTCAGTGTCACACAAAGATGTGGATAATTCAAGAGATGTTCATATACAGTTAAGGAAGGATGGATGGGTATATGAAACGACCTATATGCTTTAAGGAGTTACGTTGTAGTGCTCAGTATAGGTTCTTAGTCACACTATCGTGCAAGCTTAAGTCACAAGTCTGGGTTATTTTACTTCAATCTCAAGTTCGTCATAGTGGGTTTCTCCATCAGCAGTTACTACAAAAAGTCGTTGCTTTGATACAAGAGGTTTGAGAAGAGATTGATCTGAAGAGAATTGAAGAGAGAATAGTTATCGACATCTACTCATGGTGTATTGATTTGTATGTTGCTTCTAGTTGATATGTCTATGTACACATATGTAAGATGAGTCCGAAAGATCGTCATCATCCTGGAGGGAGAAATGTATGAAATGTGTACATCGGGGCTGTTTATGAAGAACTGGAAGCATTCTAAGTGAGCTGAAGATGTCGATATGATGCTCCCCAAAGAAACCTGTGAAGAAGTTACAAGTCATCAGTCTATAATTCATTTTCCGCTGTGCAAGAGACTGAAGACAATTTGGCAAGATTTCAGAGAAACTTCTTCTACAAGCATCAAGGCTATATCAAACGGGTTGTCAATTTGGGAGGGAGCATGTAAAAGAAAATGCCTCACTAATTGGGAGGGAGTTATAACCCAATTAGGTCATTACAGTGATTCTGCAAGTAAATCAAGCAAACTGAGAAAGATACGAGAAGATCAAGAGCTGTGATGACATCCTCAAAAGAAAGGAAACTGCTCTACTTCAGCATGGCTTTTATCATTGTTATGTACTTGTTAGGAATCATTGTAACCAATTCACGTATATCTCCAGCTGGAGGGAGATTGTTAGAAATGAAGCTGGACGATATTTACGTGAATTGGAAATAGACAACTAGAATGCATAAAGTGCAAGGACTATTAATGTAATATTAGCAAAGTTGTCATGTTTGGCATTTAAATACCCCACAAGTCTTCACTTGTGGGGTGTGGCTGAAAATCATTATCCATAGAAATAATATCCGGTTTTCATTATCTCCACATTCTCTCTACTCTCTCTAAAACTAAACATGAATCTCTTCCATTTTGATCAACCTCGTCCACCGGAAGGTGTTAAAAGTCGATTCTTGGTCATTACAGATAGAAAAATATGTTTAATATTAATTTAGAAGCTTATGTTTAAAGCATGGAATTGAATGGACTTAGAATGTGATATAATTGTGATCGGATAAGAAACAGTGGTAAAAGAAGATGGTGGCGCGGCTTGGTTGTTATGTGATTTATAGTCTTAGTCTAGTTATTCAGTAAGACTTATGAACCAACCATTTGAAAGTTACATGTGTGAAGATTTAAAGGACTGTTTGGGTTGATTAATTGTTGTTAGCAATATTGAAAAAAGAAATAATAGTAAAAGTGGTTATTTATGTTGGTGTGAACCGAAAAGAAAAAAAATAGAAGAGTAAGAAAATTAGAAGACATTACTTACTCTTGCTTCTGTTGTTATCAAACGCCTTGCTACTCATTATTTTCCATGTGATTCTAATTGAAGGTAAATTTTTGCGTAAATTGTGAAAGAAATAATGTAAAACTGAATATGTCACAATAAGTTACTGGGAATTTTGAATAGTTAGAAATCTGGGTATGTGAAATTAATAACCATGTAGCATCTGTGTCTAAAATAATATCTAAAATGATTACCTTCTATTATTGAAAACGAATTATCAAATTGTTTTAGCACTTACACAAAACTCGACCTATCAAAAAAGTAGTTGCCCTGGGATTAGTATAGTAAGCCGGAAACACAGTTAAAAAGAAAATTATTGAATCAAAATAGATTAATTTGAAATTATATTTTTTGTTTAGAAAGAAAATATTTGATCAAGCATAGGGAAAAATATACGGAGTACGTAACTTTTAATTAGCTGATCTTTCCATAATGCTTTTTATTTTTCCTTTTTCATTTTCTATTATTAATCAATTACTATTAGTAGTCCTATAATTCTAATAGTAATTGATTCACCATTTTTTTAAGATTAAAGCTGAAGCATACATATGGAGTCCGATTCAACAAGCATTTCCATTAGAGAAGACACACAAACATAACCGCCCACCGTCTTTAATCTACCGTACGTTCCATTCTGACTGTGTTTCGTGTTCACGTTCATAAACCAGTTATCGGGTTTAAGATCGATATATGTGTTTTTTATATATCGTTAGATCTAATGTTTGCATTTTGTGTTTTTCAGGGTGCGCAATTACTATTTTACTTTATTTATCATGAGTTACGCCTTTAGGTTTATCCTAGTAATGATTGCCGCTGTGTGCCAGACGAGAAAATTGTCTCCTATTGAAATGAATCATCCCTTCATGATCATATCGATTGTTACAACATTTGTGGCTGTACTCACATCTCTAGTTTTGAATTTTGCAAAATACTACATGAAAATCTCGTGGATGTGGTATATCTGTTTAACAATCGTAAAATGCATAGGATTATTCGGGACGTATGTGGCAACTTTGTCACTTTTTATGGTAGCATTTGTACCTCCAAACCTTAACTCGGTCGGATATATAATCTTTGGGTATGCATTTGCATATTACTTTATTTGGCATTTGGATAATACAGTTGATAGCGAGACAGATTATCATAAGATTGTTTTTTTAGGACTATTTCATATACCTCTTTCCCTTATGTTGGCGTTTTTCCTCCCTGAGAACCTCGACTGGACCGCGATTTCAATATTAGTGGTCTTCTCGTCTTTGGAAACAGGCACTGTCATTATTGCAATAAGAAAGGAGAAACAAACAATGTATGATACTTGGAAGCTCATGGACAAGACAAGAACAACGATCTTCCTCGTGTAGATGCTAGTTGTGAGATTTAGGAGTCAGATGCTAGCGCTTATCAAAATGAAGTTGTAATAATCATGCTTATGAAATTCAGCTTTTGGGATCTATGTCTTGGTGAGTATAATTATATGAGTTGTAGGTCATCGTATTCTTTCGATAGTCAATTTGCCCCCTTAAAGTTGCCAAACATAACTACATAAGAAATTGTGATAAGGTGGTTTTAAGGTTTAGATGTTGTGTTTGTGTTTTTTATGTTTCAATCACTATTGTTGTATTTTTGGATTAATATCTTTATATGATCAAATCTATATAATAGATTATGTTGACCATTAATAAGTAAGATATTAAAATGAAGGTTATTTTTAATAAAAATCAAGGGGCCGATAAAATTTGAACATGAGAGGATTAGATCTCAATCCTATAAATTTTGGTTTTTACTTATTTCAATTATATAATAATGAAGTATGCATAACAATGCATAAATCATGATTGTTTAGATAAATCTTATCTTCTCAATAGCAGCTAAATGATAATTGTCTTTTAACATGCAGAATGTTTCAAGCAATAGAAGTGAAAATCAAAGATTATCACCTGGATAATCATTAACCATAATCATCAACTTCGCCAATGACTTGACAGAAACGTTTGTGTAGCTTGTGTGGTTTTGCTTTGATCTCCTTCGCTTAATCCGCAATAGAGTTATCATCTTAAGAATTGTTGATAACGAGCCGTGAAGCCCTTTACCGGAGGGGCCAAAATAGATTTATTTACTTTTAAAGGGGCCAAATATTTAAATTGTTCTATGTTAAAATTTTATTTTATAAAAAAATACACTAACGTTTGTGTTTTTCATGTTTCAATCACTATTGTTGTATTTTTGGCTTATCAAATACCATTATATATAAAACTCATAAGCTCACTTATACAAGTTTAGCCAATCACATAGTTTAGGCTTATTTAACACACATAAACTTATAAAGCTCATCGTGTAAGCTTAGCCAAACACCCTTTAAATGAAAAGGAAAACACTCTCATTTCTTATTTGCACATTCGATTGTTTGTGTTCATTAAACAATTTTATGTTTACTATATGTTGCTTTATCAGTTTGTACTTTATCAGTTTGTACATTTGAATGTGCAAATAAGAAATAAGAGTTTCTCAACCAATGTTCAAATAATAATTTATGTGACGGTGAGTTGGAGCAAATGCACCCGACGCTCAAACGCTGGGCACAATGGTCGGTCGACCATGTGGGTCGCCACCACTGCAGGATGGGGGTCGCTGGGTCGGTCGGCTCCAAAACTTACGAACCCTCCAAAACTTACGAACCCTTGGTGGTCTCGACCAATATGTCTATTGTTTTGTGTGTCTTTTATTAATTAAAATGTATTTTTGTGAAGTGTAGATTGCATTACCATGTCTAAAACAATCAAGGTGACACAAACTTCCAAATAAAACATAACTAGTTTTGGCTCTCTATCTCTAAGTAATTTCTGAATACCAACATCAATGTGGCCCAATGGTGGATGCTTATTAAGTTAAGCGTGCACATGCGGGAGTAGTCCCAGTGTGGGTGACCCACTGAGAAGTCCTCGCAATGTGCAAGGGCCACTTTGCTCTGTTGGTATCAGGCAATGAAGAGAAAGAGCCTGTTAGCCAATGTTGCGCAGGTTCCCATCTGAGCCGGCCCCGATTTTCATCCGGTCATTACTCCAGCGAGGAAATTCGTGTGGAGGCGGTACAGTTTCCAAGAGGAAGCCGCTAATAGTCCCCACAACACCAGCGTGGTGCGACTCTGACCCTAAGTAGCTCTTCCCAAAAAAAAAAAAAAAAAAAAGTAATTTCTGAATGAGACATAAATTAGAAATCACCACCAAAAAGTAAGTTTTTTTCTAAATAAGAATCAAATCGAATAATTAGATCTAACTAACTTTAATTCTATCCAACTAATTAGAAACTATATATAATAGAGTTTGATCTGATCTAGTTATTTAGCGCTTATTTGAATTAGTAATCCAACTTAAGCTTTTGTTGCATCAGTTTACTGCTTATTTGGATAGGCTTATTGTAATTGATTAATCTTAGACATTCATTAAAGCCTATTACATTGCGTGTCAACAGGTTGTTGATTTTTTTCTGTTAGCATTGAAATTCGATATAATTCTGGCGTCTGGCATAGTTTTAGAAAACTAGTATTAAGCTCGGTTGTTGTTCATTTCTTCTATTAAAGCCGATTACATTGCGTGTCAAGAGGTTGTTATTTCTGTTTTTTAGAGCTGTTAATTGTATAAAGTTAGTATCAAATCCGTCGTTATTATTGAACTTTGATATAATTGTGGCGTTTAGCCTATATCTATTGTTTATGTAAACTAGCGTTAGTATTAAGCTCGGTTGGAAGTATGATTACGTATTAAAGCTGATTACATTGCGCGTCAACAGGTTGTTTTTTGCGCGTTGCTAATCGACCTTAAGCTTTAACGGATTACTCATACCTTTCGTTGCATCAGTTTAGTGCTTATTTGAATCGGCTTATTGTAAATGAGTATTCTTAAACATTAAAGCCTGTTACTTTGCACGACAACAGGTTGTTGTTTTTTACGTGTGCGTTGTGTTAAGTTCTGGTTTTTATAGGTGTTGATTGAAGTAAGTGAAAATATTAGTATCCGACTTGTCGGTTGTTTTGAAATTTGATACAACTGGTGTTTAGCGTAAAGTTATTGTTTATGTAAACAAGCTTTAGTGAACTAGTTTTAAGCTCGGTTGGAAGTATGATTAGGTATCATTTGTGTGATAAACTAGTTTTAAGCATTGCTTTTTTAGGTGATTATGTTCGCTGATACTAGATGAGTGGCGAAAAATGAAGTAACTTGTGATTGAGGCTCGAGTTAGGTGTTATAGTATGTGCAGTAGATTGCAAAACTATAGTTAGAGTCGGAGTTTCTTACGTCGAGGCCTCGTTTTGCCTGCCCTTGGTACTGGAACTGGTTGGTTTGAATTTCACAAGTTTGAGACTTTCTATGGAACAGACGGGCGAGTTTGATTTATTTCCATGGGTTGATTATTTAAATTCACAAGTTTGAGATTTAGTCTTAGTTACAATAGTGATTGTATTATGTATTACTGTAAAATATGATTCAACATTTCATGTGTGCAAGACTCCTGTTTTAGGGTGATTGAATTGGGTGATTATCTTCGCTGATATCTGATGAGTGGGGATAATGAATTTACCTGTGATTGGGTCTTGAGGTAGGTTTTGTTATGCATTATGGTATTTTGGATCAAGTTATGTAGTTTTAACCAGTTTAAGTGAAGTTAATGTCTTATATACTTGAGAAACGTAGACCCTTGTTACTTTGGTGCGTAGAGTAACCGAGAGATTTGAGATGACTATTTGGATCATTATTAGGTTAGAAGGATTATATCAGGCACATGTAGTGGAAGAGCGTTTTTATGGGCATTAGGAGTATGAATTTTGTTTACAGGTTTTATTTGATGGCATAAAGAGATAGGTTAGAGCCTAAAGATGAAATACTAGCTTTCTCTAATCTATTTTCCTTTAATTTGTTTCAGGCAAATGATGCACAACTTAGTACCAGGTCAATAGGTCGTTATTTAGCGCATTGTTAATTGAAGTTATTTTGAATTAGTAATCGAACTTAAGCTTTCGTTGAATCAGTTTAGTGCCTATCTGAATTGGATTGTAAATGAGTAATCTTAGATATTAATTGAAGCCTATTACATTGCGCGACAACAAGTTGTTGCTTTTTGTGTGTTGTTGGTGTTTTCTATATTTGTTGATTAAAGTACGTAAGAATATTAGTATCTGACTTGTCGTTAGTGTGGAAATCTGAAATAACTCTGGTGTTTAGCGTAGAGTTATTGATCATATAAACAAGCGTTAGTGAACTAGTCTTAAACTCGGTTGGAAGTATGATTAGGTATTAAACCTATTACATTGCGCGTCAACACGTTATGCGCATGTTAATTGAAGTTATTTTAAATGAGTAATCTAACTTAAGCTTTAGCGGATTATTTGCATCAGTTTAGTGCTTATCTGAATCGGCTTATTTTAAATGAGTAATCTTAGACATTAATTAAAGCCTATTACATTGCGCGACAACAAATTGTTGTTTTTTTCACGTTCGTTGTGTTCTGTTTTTTTTAGTTGTTGATTGAAGTAATTGAAAATATTAGTATCTGACTTGTCGTTAGTGTTGAAATTTGGTCATGGGGTACCTTCTTTTTTTTCAGCTAATGTCACGTACCTTCTTTTTCAACTAATGTCACGTACCCCTCCCCCTCCTTTTTTCAAGTAATGTCACGTACCTTTTTTTTTTTTTTCTTCTTCTTCTTCTTCTTCTTCTTCTGGAGTTTAGGGTAGAGTTATTGATCATGTAAACAAGCTTTAGTGAACTAGTCTTACGCTCGGTTGGAAGTTCTATTAGGTATCATGTGTGCGATAATCCAGTTTTAAGCATTATTGTATTAAGTGGTTACAATCACTTAGAGTTAGATGTCATGATTTAGGAAATTTTAGTACTCCGTAATTTTTTATTGGGGCTTTTGAGATAGGTCTTTTGTCTTTAGTTATGTGCATTGAAGTCTTTGTATTAAGTGGTTACAATCACTTAGAGTTATGTGCATTGAAGTCTCTGTAGATTCCAGCTGTTAATACTTTTTCATCTGATCGCAAAACTTTAGTAAGAGTGGGAGTTCCTTACATGGAGGCCTCATTTTACTAGAATTGATTGGTTTAATAGCAATATTAAACCCACATTTTGACTTTCTATGGAACAGGCATGCAAATTTAATCTATTTCCACGGATTGATTTCTAAATTTACAAGTTTGAATTAGTATTAATTTCAACTGTGATTGTCTACTACAAAACATGATATAGTTCTGTATAGAATTCGTCATTAGTATTGAAACTTGATATAATTCTGGTTTTTAGCGTAGAGTTATTGATCGTATAAACAGGGGTTAGTGAAGTAGTCTTAAGCTCGGTTGGAAGTATGATTAGGTATTAAAGCTCATTACATTGCGCGTCAACAAGTTGTTTTTAGCGCGTTTTAATCGGTTATTTGTTGAGATATGATATGATAGATCATTGAACGTATGATAATCTAACTAGAAATTATTTAGTTCTGGGTATATACCAACTTGCACCAGTAATTGGTGCCTTGCACGATTATCCCATAATTTTGCCTCTTAGACATGGATGAGCTTATATGTGATCAAGTGCTATGGCTTATGGTTTTTTTTGTAAATGATATCAACCTTTTTGTAAAAATTAAGTTATGACACAAGTTAAGGTTAAATCCAAACAATATATGTGGTGTTGTTCCTCTTTGTGTCCTCTCACCTTTCCTCTCTCTTCGTGTATGTACACACATAAACACATATGCATAGGATATGACCCACAAACACTGATGTAGATGCACAATTCTACACTGATCCCCACGTACACATACACATACACATACATATAACCTATGCCTACAAAATTTTTGGGTCCTGTTGATGAACATAGGCATATCTGAAATCCATATCATTTGATTGTACTCTGAATAGAGGTTTAGCTGATTACATTAGAGGATGTTGTATTCATCTGCACTTCATATTAAACCTAATCTCATTACTTTGGGGAAAGGCTTTCTGGGCCAACAACACAACAGAAATTTGTTGTAATGTTATTTGGTCATGTATTTATGAGCATGATTCTAATGCCTACATGAGTTTTCTTTGTAAACTTATGTACCAATTAAAATGACTATGACGTCTATTACCCTCTCTTCTTCCCAATAATCTCTAAATCTAAAGTTTTGAATGCAACTGTTATTAGTATGCCTAACTTCTCAATCTGAAACGTTTGAATAACGAGTGTCATCATTAGTCTTAAACTCTTAATTGCAGCCCACAACCACTTGTACGCGCTTTAAGGTATGTTTTTCCTTATCAACGCTGCTAGAATCACTTTTGGTATGGTTCATGGTGCCTCTACTTATCATGTTTTTGGAAAACCTTTTTTCTAAACCGGAAGACCTCATGCTTTCTACTACACTTTCAGGGTTGTTGAAATGCAATAAATTCTTGATGAGAGTGGTGCAATGGATCCACTGATGGATTCACATGCTGAGAGAATGCAAGCAACAGCAAGGGTAAACTTCACATGATGTTATCATGTATTAATTTTTTGTAGATTATCAGAAGTGTGTTTATGTTTCTGATACTTCTTTTGTTTTTTTTTTTCATGATCCAGAAATGGTATTTGAATATCCTTGAGGCTGATAAAGTAAATCCACCAAAAGTAACAGATGATGGAAAGCTATATACTCCTGCTGGTGTTGACTTCTTATTCATTATCCTTGGAGTACAAGTCCAGATTTTTTGAGAAAATAGCACCAAAATCATGTTATATAGAATTTCTTTGTCCATCATTTTTTGGTTGGTAAATTAAAGTATCTAAGATGTTTGTAAATCTTAATGTAAGGTAATGATTGATTTCTAAGCAGCCGAAAGAGACCGGAAGAACCTGCTTCTGAACCAAATCAAACCAAATGCAGTCACTCAAATCTGCTCCTTTATTTCTCTTGCTATAATCCGAACCCAAAGATCTTATACCTATCTTCTACTCAAAACCGGACCAAGACATGAACCATACGAGCTCTCTTTCTTCTTCTTTCTTGTTATTAGCTTCAAGATCTCACAGAGTAGGTTCTATGTTTTTGTGTTTCGTTCGTCAAGATCTATGATGCATATTTAAAGATCTTTAAAGATCCGTTCTTGAAATGAAATAATGACCCTAGATCTTGTGTTCTTCCTTTTGTTTGTCTAGATCGAATAAAAAGAGAGAATTGAATTTTATTTGGTTTGGTTTGGTTTGGTTCTTTCTTTTAAAACATTCGAATATTAAAAAGAAGTTGAGCTTCAAAAAGATCTATGATGAGTTTGTGTTTGAATCTTTTAAAGATTTGATCTACTTGCTTTAACACACAAACCTGAAATCTATTTTTGATTGTTTGTTGTTTGAGTTAGTATAGATTTAGATTGTGAGTTGGCGAGTGAAAGGTGAGGGTATTTGGTTGTGTTGATGGGTGTTTGATTGTAGGCTGTTGGTTAAGGTAATTGATATTGTTCACGTTTGTTTCGAATCTATGTTCTTTCTTTTCGTTTTTCATTCTTGTTTTGGACCAATGATGGTATAGATATTAGGTCTTGGATAAACTTGGTAAATATGGTTTGGTTTGGTCAAACTCGCTAAGTAACTTGTTGAGTAACTCGCCTAAACGAGGGTTTTGACCGTTTAACTTTTTGAACAAACTCGCCAAATTTGAAGATGACGAACTCGCCAAAATTTGGTTTGGACGCAACTCTTTAATACACAAAAAGACACATTTTTTGACTTTTTGAATCCGTTTCTTTTGTACAACCTAAGGGTGAGCAATCGGACCGGATTGACCGGACCGACCGACAAAACCGACCGAAGGACCAACGGTCCGGTCTCGGTCTAGGGTTTTTCATTATTTCGGTCTCGGTCCGGACCGGTCCGGCTTACAAACCGGACATTTAGCCCATTTGGACCGGACCGACCGGACCGACCACATTCGGTCCGGTCTCGTTCTAGGGTTTTTGCCTAACTCGGTCTCGATCCGGTACGGTTTTTAGACCGTGAGCACCCTTAGTACAACCTTGTTCTAAAACACAAATAATCATCATAACGTCTCCTATAAGCCTATAATGATAAACTTGCAAAGAACTTGGTATTTTTTATGCTATAAGCCTATAATTATAAACTTGCAAGAACTTGGTATTTTTTACACTAAAAGTACACTGTTTGGTCAGTAGACACGAACTCCCCAAAAACAATAAAAAAGACACGATTTTTATAGTTTTTGATGGTTCTTTTTGTACAATCTTGACATAAAACACACTTCTAACAACAAAAACGTCTGCTTTTATCATTTCAGGTGCAAGAACAATTAGCAAAAAATAAAAAACGTGGACAAACTTACCGAAAACCAACAGCACAATTTTTGACGGTTTTTTCGAAAATAAATCGAACTCCTAGACAAAATACATTAAAACAATATATTTCCCTAACTTATACTAAACTATGGCTCACTCAAATCTCACCATATAAACATCTTGCAGAGCACTTATTACTCGGTTCACATAGTAACAACAAATCACACTATTTAACTTACTAAATCACAAATTGAACCAAAAACACAAAACCTCATTTTTATTGCCACTACAAAACCATGAGGAAACATAGGACTCAACTCGATAAGGGGGAGATGATAATCAGAAACATTCGATAAAAACTCAACCCATAAGGGGAGATACAAAACACTTAAGCAAGAATTAAGAAATGTTACACATTCCACCACATCATCACTGCCATTCTCATTACCATATTCAAGATCACTTTCAGGCTGATTCACAACAGGACCAGGCTCAGGCACCGGATCCACCTGAACGGCCGGAACACCAGCAAAGCGACGAAGGGCATTTAGAGCTACTTGACGATCATTCACAGGCAAGACGTTCAGCGCCTCCGGGTCTCCAAGCAAAACAGTGGTGGCCTGTTGACGACGTGCAGCGTCTTGCGGGATAGGAACAGGGTTCTGCAGCGCAACTTGAAGCCCAACCTGCTGGGGCGGCTCAGAGACCACGCACCGCACTGCATTGAGCGCCCCAACAGACCCTGCAACTCCCACCGATGCCCAGACATAATCTTCAGGTAAGAAGAAAGATACGAAGATCAACACTGGGACAGACATGGTTGCAACGTAAAAGAACCGATAAGCAGCTCGGTTTTTGCTTTCTTTCATGGGATTTGTTGCTGTGTTGGAGTAGGTGTTGACGATGTGGTTTCCTAGAACTAGGGAACCCAAGAAAATACCAAATGAAGTGAAACCAAACTTGAAACTCGGCCCATAAAAGTTTTGTGTTGGTTCTTTCAGGACCGTTTGGATCCCCATTTGGATCGCCACGCCCAACATGGCCGCAGTCCCAGAAGAGAATTATTAACCGAGCTACTAATGTCTTCTTTAGCACTACACAAAAAAATATATATATAAAAAGTTAATAAAACATCAAATTAACACTTTTGAAAAATGTAATTTAAAAAAAAAAAAAATACTATGTGAAAGATTAAATATTTACTTCTTTAACCACGCCGCAGGCACATTCTCGTCTCTGGATGGTCTTGGAAAAGTGTTCCTACATATAACAAATAAAAAAGGTTATTTATCATGTGTGACAAAAAAAAAAAGCATTTAACAAAGAACACCATAAAGATATTTTAACAAGAAAACCCCACAAAAAATAAAAGAACACCATAAAAATATTTCTACTAGAAAAAACCCACAAAAAATAAAATAATAAGATGAAAGTTTAGAAAAGAAAGTATGCTTGTATAAAAGTTAAGAGTCAACAAATAAATAAAGAGAGCAAAAAACTTAAAAACTTGATAAATTTTATGAAAAGTAATGTGAAAAACAAAAACGTAAATAAATAAAAAAGGTTTATGAAATTTGATTCCATAAAATAAAAACAAACTTAAAAAAATTAATATGATAGAGAGTAAAGAAAAAAACTTTGCGAGTATACATTTGAGACTCAAAAAACACACACATGTTGAAAAAATCGTATAAAGAAAAAGAAATAATAAGTTCAAATAAATCAAGAGAGCAAAAAACTTAAAGACTTGATAAATTTAATTAAAAGTAAAGAGAAAAACAAAGTGTAAAAATCATAAATAAATAAATAAATAAATAAATAAATAAATAAAAGCTTATGAAATTTGATTCCATAAAATAAAAACATTTTAGGAATATGATAAATAGTAAAGAAAACAAGTTGACGAGTACACATTTGAGACTCAAAAAACACACACATGTTGAAAAAATCGGATAAAGAAAAGAATAAGTTTAAACAAATAAAGAGAGCAAAAAACTTAATAACTTGATAAATTTTATTCAAAGTAAAGATAAAAACAAAGTGTAAAAAAATTTTAAAAAAAAGTTTATGAAATTTGATTTCATTAAAAAACAAAAAAAAGAAGAAAAAAAAAAAAAAAAAAAAAAAAAAAAATCTTGAAAATGAATATGATAAAGAGTAAAGAAAAAAAGTTGACAAGTTTACGTTTGAGACTCAAACAACAAACATGTTGAAAATTCGGATAAAGAAAAAAATAAGTTTAAATAAATAAAAAGAGCAAAAAACTCAAAAACTTGATAAATTTTATTAAAAGTAAAGAGAAAAACAAAGTGTAAAAAACTTTAACAAAAAAGTTTATGAAATTTGGTTCCATAAAATAAAGAAAACAACCTTAAAAATGAATAAGATAAAGAGTAAAGAAAAAAAAAGTTGACGAGTATACATTTAAGACTCAAAAAACACACATGTTGAAAAAGGGTCATGTTATACATACTCTTCTTATGGGTTATTTGTACAAACTGCGAAGTATATGATACAACCGTCTGGAGCTTGCAATCATTGGAAACCCTCCCTATAGGGAGGGTCCTTACAAACAAAATCGAATAAAAAAAAGGGGATGTGTTATACATACCCTCCCAATATTGTCACATCAGAGAGGTTTGATCTAACCGTACAACTTGCGATGCGCATCGTACAAGCCAGCGATATACCCGATCATTGGATAGGGTATGGATAACTTTATCATATAACTTGTCCCATATTTTAAGTTTGGCCTGTGTTATCCTGACCCCCCTGTAGGGGGTATCCAATGATTGGGTGCTGACGCCGCCTGTATTGTCTGCTTTAAAAGTTGTATATTTTGACCAAAATAGGGGGCCTCACATGATAGGGGGGTTTCTATAACATAACCATTTGTTTATAAGGACCCTCCTTATAGGGAAGGTTTTCAATAATTGCAAGCTCCGAGCAATTATACTATATACTTCGCAGTTTGTACAAATAACCCATAAGGAGGGTATGTACCCTTTTTCAACATGTGTGTTTTTTGAGTCTTAAATGTATACTCGTCAACTTTTTTTTTCTTCACTCTTTATCATATTCATTTTTAAGGTTGTTTTCTTTATTTTATGGAACCAAATTTCATAAACTTTTTTGTTAAAGTTTTTTACACTTTGTTTTTCTCTTTACTTTTAATAAAATTTATCAAGTTTTTGAGTTTTTTGCTCTCTTTATTTATTTAAACTTATTTTTTTCTTTATCCGAATTTTCAACATGTTTGTTGTTTGAGTCTCAAACGTAAACTTGTCAACTTTTTTTCTTTACTCTTTACCATATTCATTTTTAAGATGTTTTATTATTATTATTTTTTTTTTGTTCTTGTTTTTTAATGAAATCAAATTTCATAAACTTTTTTTTAAAATTTTTTTACACTTTGTTTTTATCTTTACTTTAAATAAAATTTATCAAGTTATTAAGTTTTTTGCTCTCTTTATTTGTTTAAACTTATTCTTTTCTTTATCCGATTTTTTCAACATGTGCGTGTTTTTTGAGTCTCAAATGTGTACTCGTCAACTTGTTTTCTTTACTATTTATCATATTCCTAAAATGTTTTTATTTTATGGAATCAAATTTCATAAGCTTTTATTTATTTATTTATTTATGATTTTTACACTTTGTTTTTCTCTTTACTTTTAATTAAATTTATCAAGTCTTTAAGTTTTTTGCTCTCTTGATTTATTTGAACTTATTATTTCTTTTTCTTTATACGATTTTTTCAACATGTGTGTGTTTTTTGAGTCTCAAATGTATACTCGCAAAGTTTTTTTCTTTACTCTCTATCATATTAATTTTTTTAAGTTTGTTTTTATTTTATGGAATCAAATTTCATAAACCTTTTTTATTTATTTACGTTTTTGTTTTTCACATTACTTTTCATAAAATTTATCAAGTTTTTAAGTTTTTTGCTCTCTTTATTTATTTGTTGACTCTTAACTTTTATACAAGCATACTTTCTTTTCTAAACTTTCATCTTATTATTTTATTTTTTGTGGGTTTTTTCTAGTAGAAATATTTTTATGGTGTTCTTTTATTTTTTGTGGGGTTTTCTTGTTAAAATATCTTTATGGTGTTCTTTGTTAAATGCTTTTTTTTTTGTCACACATGATAAATAACCTTTTTTATTTGTTATATGTAGGAACACTTTTCCAAGACCATCCAGAGACGAGAATGTGCCTGCGGCGTGGTTAAAGAAGTAAATATTTAATCTTTCACATAGTATTTTTTTTTTAAAAAATTACATTTTTCAAAAGTTTTAATTTGATGTTTTATTAACTTTTTATATATATATTTTTTTTGTGTAGTGCTAAAGAAGACATTAGTAGTTCGGTTAATAATTCTCTTCTGGGACTGCGGCCATGTTGGGCGTGGGGATCCAAACGGTCCTGAAAGAACCAACACAAAACTTTTATGGGCCGAGTTTCAAGTTCGGTTTCACTTCATTTGGTATTTTCTTGGGTTCCCTAGTTCTAGGAAACCACATCGTCAACACCTACTCCAACACAGCAACAAATCCCATGAAAGAAAGAAAAAACCGAGCTGCTT
Source organism: Artemisia tridentata subsp. tridentata (assembly GCA_021014915.2). NCBI lineage: Eukaryota > Viridiplantae > Streptophyta > Magnoliopsida > Asterales > Asteraceae > Artemisia > Artemisia tridentata. Next base: position 485,102,540 of record CP139509.1, read on the forward strand.
ATCGGTTCTTTTACGTTGCAACCATGTCTGTCCCAGTGTTGATCTTCGTATCTTTCTTCTTACCTAAAGATTTAGGTCAAAATGGTCTCTTTAGATAATAAAAATGGTCTAAATGGGCTATTGCCCATTAGCAATTGAGTGGGTCTCTTGTGATATTTATCACAAGGTCTGAGTATAAATGGTCCCCCCGATAATTAAAATCGTCTAATGTAGGAAATAGTTTTGATTTGACCCTCATTTTCTTTATTTGTTTGTGTAGCGTCATGAAAGAGCTGCATGACTCGCTTTACTAGTCATTGGGAGTCAGCACCACTGGGTTTGCATTTCTAGTGGCTGGCCAGGCTCTAATATAAGGGACCTAGCGTAGCGTTAATAAGCTGAACTCCGTCTTTATCATCTCGTGCGGTGGAGTTCTAATTGCGTGTGGGATCTTGGCTAATGGCATCTTCGGAAGCTATGAGAATGTGACGAGAAACCCGATGAGGAATAAGAAGAATCAGGTCGCTCTAGGAGTCTTTAAGGCCGGAGTGACAACAGTGCCAGTGTTGGTATTAGCATCATTAATTGTTTATTCCGCCAAGGTTTCTATGGCCTTCTTTCGCTGTTGCAGGGGGTGTTGTGGCGGGTAATGCGGTATACTTTGTCGTTTCAGAGCCGGTCGGCTTGCCAATTTCTCTTCGCGCCGGTACTGCTTCTCCCGTCGCCGCTTCTCCTGCCGAAATTGCGGCGACTGCGGCTGCACACCTCCAAGAAATGTTGCTTTTTAACCCTGATTTGTTCCGTGAACTGCCCGAACGCGTTTTGTTTTTCAGGGGTTTGCAGTGGCTTATTGGTCAAGGTCAGGGTCAGGGTCAGGGTCAGGGTCAAGGTCAAGGTGCCGGTCAAGGTCAAGGTACCGGCGGGAAGAGCAATTGGCAAGCCGATCGGCTCTGAAACGACGAAGTATACCGCATTACCCGCCGCAACACCCCTTGCAACAGCGAAAGAAAGCCATAGAAACGTTGGCGGAATAAACAATGATGCTAATACCAACACTGGCATTGTGGTCACTCCGGCCTTAAAGACTCCTAGAGCGGCCCGATTCTTTTTATTCCTCATCGAGTTTCTCGTCACATTCTCATAGCTTGCGAGGATGTCGTGAGCCAAGATCCCACACGCAATTAAAACTCCACCGCACGTGAAGATAAAGACGGAGTTCGGCTTATTAACGCTATGCTTGGTTCCCTTTATTAGAGACTGGCCAACCACTAGAAGTGCAAACCCAGTGGTGCTGGCTCCCAATGAATGGTAAAGCGAGTCACGCAGCTCTTTCCTGACGCTACCCAAACTAACAAAGAAAAGGAGGGTCGATCAAATCAAATCTGTTTCCTACATTAGACCATTTTAATTATCGGAAAGACCATTTATACCCAGACTTTGTGATAAATATCACAAGAGACCCACTCAGCTCAATTTATTGCTAATGGGCAATAGCCCATTTAAACCATTTTTATTATTTGAAGGGACCATTTTTGTTTTAAAACGAAAATGGCATAGATAATGTAAAACTTATACTCGTATTAATCATGTGCATGATCAGCGAGGTTGACATGTGCTACCTCTTGTGGGGCTCAACCTTCGACAATCACATATTGTATTAAAGGAGAAAGTGTGACTTACAAAATGGTTGATAGGGTCGTACTTCCTACGTGTTTTGCGAAGCCTCACATGCGTTTTACCTATGGATGAAGAGAATTCATGTTTCAATAAAAGTTAGGATTTTTCACAAAGATATCACAAGCTCATATAGACTAGAATATTTCAAAAGCACGACGTGAAATTTATCAAAAACAATACCTTGTCTTAATTCCGAGACCACACATTTCAACAAGAAGAGTTTCTCCCTGAGCATATTTGATGAAGTGATTTTCTTCGGGGCTTGCGTTTGAAGATATTTCTTGCAACAACCTTACTAGTAATATGATCAACACTTGCAGATAACATATTTTTACTCAAGATAAATGGTTTTATCTGAAAATGAGTTGAAAAGTGTGTGTGTGAGTGGTACTTTTATTTGTACTGATTTTCATATTACCAGATGTGGGATTGCGAAGTGTAGGAGAGATGTACAAGATGTGATGAGTGAGTACAAGGTGTGAAGGAGTTGTAGACTTGTAGTTGGTTTATGAAGTTTTTGCTTAATATTTGTGCGGGTGAGCAAATTAGTTTGTGCGCTTTGCTTATATCTATTTGAAGATGTTCCTATTCTATGGCACATGGATAATGAATGCATGTCCTCAAGTTTGAACAACCTAGTCTTAAATAATGAATGACATCATGGGCTAGTTAGTTACTTAGTTACTGTAGCTACTTAGCTACCTCATTCTCTTTGGCGTATGACTTCATAGCAAGAGAATGTGTACTGACATAATAAGTTAACTTCTAAGACACATTTATGAAATTGATTAGTGCTAATATGAGTAATAAAGATAAGGCTCATGTTATCCGCATCTTAATCATATTATTCGCACCCGTTTGATGTGATAAAAATTGTATATTTTTTTACTTTGGTAATTTTCTCTTAAATTTATTAATTGCACCCCCTCGCTTTAAATACCATCATTGGAAAAAATTTGCTTGATGTCGGCTATTTTAGTAACAAACTGGCAAAAAAATACATAAAAGAAGTAAATTAAAACAGTTTTATCTTTTTTTTTCCAAGAAATGAATTTTTTTTTGTATTATATATATATATATATATATATATATATATATATATATATATATATATATATATATAATATATATATATATATATATTTTGCCGTTCAAAAAAAAAATATATAAAATAAAAAAATAAAAATCAAAGCAGTTTCATTTCTTGAAAAAGATGACAAATAGGTTGCCCTAAAAATAAATGATTTGTCATCCAAGTAATTTAACATGTCATTTATTCATGCATTATATAATTCAATTTCATAGTAACTGATGTTATCTGTGACAAATACTGATAATCTTTTACCTTCATTTATATTTGTAAATTAAGAAAAAAAGATTAACAAACTTAATACATAATAATAACTTAGACATTATTCATCTAATTAGATATTTTATAATCGCAAACACTTTTTTCAAGTTTTTTTTAAACTACTTTTAATATAACAAATTTCAAAGTATAAAATTCTTAAGAGTGTTTAAGCTTATAGAATAAGCTCTCCTAAATCTTTTTATCCTAATAATGTTTATAACTGTAAAAGCTTATTATATAAGCTCAAGATGTCCGAGTCATACATATACCGATGTACTATATGTTATGTATTTAGAATAATGCGTGAAATAATCTACCGTGTAAATGTTTTTTATTTAAATGCTACCTAAATTTTATTTTTGACTTTTTTACGACTACATTACAACCTTCAACTCATTTAGCTGGCAAACATGTTAAATGCACGAGCAACAATTGATCGAGTTCAATTATGCTTACACGGACCATAGCTTGTTAGTGTGACCCCGATTACTTAAAAATGTTATATATGTACGGGTTGATCTGACTAAACTATCACCCATAACGATGACTATCCTAGATGCAGGGTTTGTAGCTAGTCTAGAAGCTTAAGGTCACCTAAAAGGAGTTCATATGCTTTGATTTCCTTTAATAAATTCTAGCTAATCCATAGGCAGGTAAGCATTTAGTATACAAAATAAAGTCATCAGTGACCCACTAATAAATATGGAAGTACAAAGTACAAACTGCATATTTCATCAAAATGGTTTATGATTGTAATGTAGCTAGTCTGAAGTGAAAGAACTACACACAATGGGCTGGTTATGAAAATTAAATAGATACACACTATATATCTTCAAATTGTTTTAAATCCTCATAAGTTATAAAAATTTGTATTGGAGCTACGGTTAAATTCTAAAACGATGACTTCTCTATGCGTAATGGGCTAAGTTAATTTGCATATAATGGGCGAAAATATCCTGTGAAAACTACTAAAACTTTTTCGCTCGTTATACACCATAGGGGTGTTCATGGATCGGGTAATATCCGCAGTAACCGAAAACCGAAACCGAACCGAACCGAAAATAATCGAACCGAATTCTTAACCGAACCGAATTGGTAAAAACCGAACCGAACCGAACATTTTATTCGGTTTATGGTTCGGTTATGGGTTTAGGATATTGACAACCGAACCGAACCGAAAACCGAATTATAATTAATATTTAATATTTTTTATATATTAATTAAAAAAATATAACTTGACTAACCCTAGGTCCTATGATGTTAGGGTATTTTGTGTTCAATAAATGTTAAAACTTGTCTAGGTATGTCGTTTTGCATATATTTTGGCATACCGTCATGGGATCATGTGCTATGATTAGTTATTTTTTAGGAAAATTTCGGTTTTCGGTTTTGACCCATAACCGAACCGAACTTCGGTTCGGTTCTCGGTTCGGTTCGGTCACAAATATTTTCGGTTCGGTTCGGTTTTCGGTTATGACCCAAAAAAAAATTTTAACCGAACAACCCGAACCGAATAAACCGAATAACCGAGAACCGAACCGATGAACACCCCTAATTATACACCATGTAGCTACGTTTGGGCTAAGTTAATTCGGATACACACAATGTAGTTTATTCATGTCTATTAACGAGTATTGTAGAAAACCACACTCTCGTTTATTATACCAAAATCCCACAGGTGCTCACCTCGTTACCCAAACAATAAACACCTCTGTCTCAAGAGTTCATTAAGGCCCATGTTGGACATGCGATTTCGGGCTCTTTGTTGGGCTTTGCTTTTGGGTCTTGTAGTAAATTTAAGTTAAAATATTACGAGTAACACTAACAGGGTAAAACTATATGTCGGTTCCAAATTCTTATGCAAACCAAATTCTAATCCAACTCAACAATGTCGAACCAACAATTCGATATATAAACAACAACAACTCAACCATTCAATTCAACCTTTTACGTCAATTCAAATTCTTTACGACAACATACTAAAAAAGCTAAACAATGTCGAACTCCACGTTTTTTGTTTTTGTTTGTTTGATGTCTAGTGCCACCGCAAGCCTCTCACCTCTGTCACAACTTATAGAATCATGTGACACATTATTATATCCCGGGATGAATCATTGCTTATATTATCTTGAAAAGGGATCACGTAGGCATGATCATCCCTCTAGTTCTTGCTGCTCAGTGCTTAGGGTTGCATGAGAAGTTAAACTGGAGTGCGTTAACTTTAACGTTCTTGATGGTCTTATTCTCACATACTATTTTGGGTTCGATAGTGATACCACGAGGCTGGATCATCTCAGTTCTACTTGCGGCATTGGAACGCTAAAAAGTAATCCACGTAAGTTTGTGTTTTTAACTTAAAAATAAATTATATGTTTGAATTTTTTTATGTTAAACAGTTTACAATACATATTAAATTTGGGTCTCTTTTGATATGCAGCAAGCCGAGCACCGGTTGCATCAAGTCCTTTAGAGGCAAGATCACCAGTTCACCCTACTAATGAAGATATCGACAGACGAATTTGAGAAGATTATAAAGACCTCCTAAAGAGAAGATTGAGGACATAACACATACCGAATAGAATTGATATGTTTTTAGCATTTGAAAATTTTTTATGTTGTCGTTTAAATATGTACTTTCCTATTCTAAAGTTATTGTCAAGTAGCCAAAGATACGTTGTTTAAAAAATGTATTTATTGCTCTTTCAATTCTGTAAAATCACGTAAAAACACCACTTGACGATTAATTAATATCTTATTTAATTTTGAAAATAATAATTATGATACTGTAATTTGACAACAGAAAATGATAAATGTTCTTAATATTTTTCTCTAAAAATCGATTCAACTATGACAATAGGATCACTTACCAAGAACTTAAATTACTAAACTGGGTAACTAAAAACTTAAGTTGATTCATACCTAATGGAACATAACGGAGTCGACAAGTCAAGAATAACATCAAACATCTAAAGCTAGGTTAAACGATACACACCATGTTAGCAAAACAGGGAGTTCAGGTTCTACAGCAATACTAGTAAATGTAAACCGCAAACTTCTAAACTAACAAATGATCACAAAATTAAATAAAAATGATAATAAATCCTCGTTAATTATGATGAAACAAATCAAGAATAACATATCCGGAAAAAAACAAAAAAACAAAACTGGAATATGAACAGATGTTATCAGTAGCGGCGAAGCAACATGCAAAGAACTCTCCACACGTTAGTACCTGTAAGACCACGAACCACTTCTAAATCATACAAACACACATGACACACAAACATACACTGTAAGAACAAGAGATGTGAATCATATGGTAATATATGCTAGCTAGTCAAATGATTATATTCACAAAGGAAAATAATACAAAGACTAGAGAGGACTTTCACACACACACACACTCTTTTACATATGTTGAATGAGGCACACTTAGACAAGAGTGTGTGTGCGTGGTTTTGTGTTTCACAGCCAACCAAAGAGGGCTTTGGTGGGCTTTCATAATGGACCATGTAGTGGGCTTAGTATATACATTATACTTAAACAAATGACACACTAATAACTCTAATGCTACAAGCCCACTATGCTTAATACATATTATACATGACACATTTATTCTAATTGCCAAATGACCATCACTTCATAATTAACATAAATTGATTGCTAACAATCTCCCCCTAAGGGATGGTCATTTCAATGATGCTCCTGTGATTGGTCTTTTGCATTTGACGTCTTGAACTTCGTGTGTCACTGTATAATATTCTTCATTCAATGTTCCTTCATGCACTGTGATCTTCAAAGAATCGTCTTTTGGTCTCTCTTGCCTTGATCTACATCTTCTGTCCAGTTGCGTCGTCGTTGTAGATGATGATGGTAGATGAACTTTCGTCGGTACCTGCATAAAACAGTTAACAATAAAACGTCCAGCGGCCATCATGTCGTGAGGCAAGATCCTTAGATCTCATTAAGACTCATACATCTTGTATCGTTTTTGATGAACACAAGTGTATTGCATTGAAAGTGTTCCTAAGAGATCTTTGATGAATCTCATGTTTCTAGACACAATAATGTGCGTTTTGGTTTTAGTCGTCGGAGGCATGGAGCAGAGTGCCACCTTTTCAATATCAACACATCTCGGAGTGAGAGGTCGATAGATTATGTAGTGTTCTCCGTGAGAAATGAAACAAATATCTTTTGAGAGATATCTGAGTGGATAGGAGGGGTGGTGCAAATGCGTCACTGGGTCCATGACGTTTTGTCTTCAATACCAGTATCACCTTAGTGAGTACCGATAGCAGATGTATTGACCCGGTTTCTGTCCTAAGTTTTCATGGAGGGCTATTTCTTTTTACCCTTACAAAAACTTTTCTTTTTCATTCTTCAACCCCTTCTTTCTCCTTTCTCATTATACTCCTTTTTTCAATCTTACCTAAGGACTTCTAATGCTAAGCTATTGGAGTTGTCCTTGGGTAGATCCCTCCGGTTCTGGCGGATCATTGGACATAACCTAACAATAATCACCTTATTACTCCATGATTATCCTAGATTATCGATCACATACCATGAAACCTTTTGAAAATCTCTCAACGTGTTCATGAACAAACACATTTTAGTTAACACATTGAGAGTTTTGCATTTATGAAACACTCCCCCTTCACATGTGCTCATGCATTTTTGTAATAAATTGCACATGTTGGGTAGAGTTCGCACATTTGAATTGATCGATTTTCAATGAGCATGACCTTCGCGAGACACGCTTACATCACTAGTTGACCTAGCTTGAAGTTATTACCCGTCCTGGTCATATTCAAATATCATCTCTCGAATTTGTACATTCTACTCAGACAAGTCCTTTGCGTGACACGCTTACATCACTGGTAAACTAGTTTGAAATTATTACCCGTCCAGTACATGTCTTTTCGAGAACAGACATTTAGATTCGTCAATTCGAGGGTTGTCCTGAGTCTTTTTGAAGAACTTGTTCTGAGATTCAAACCACAAAACTTTTTGATCACATTTTAATCACGTCCTATCCCCCTTATATTTAATAAACACTTAATCTCCCCCTCAAAAATAGCATGAAGTGGTATTTTTGAAAAGCAGATGGTTAAAATGAAACTTTTTGTGGAGAGACGGACTGATTTTAGCATGAAAAATGGAACATTTTTTCTTTTTCTACTCCCCCTTAATCAGAGCAAATGGTTAAACTTTTGAGTTTAAAAAGCATTTAGGGGTCTTTGAGGGAGTTGTTGTGAACACAAAATTTATAAAAAGACTTTGAAAAATCTTTAGAAACAATTTTGATTAAGTGGTCACGGGTTTTAGCTTTTTGCCATTAACATTGCGAGTCCTGATCGGAAATAATCAGGAGTCTTTCAATGTAGCACGGGTTTCGTACTGAATTGCACGAAAGCCATCAGATTAGAAATTTGAGAAACGACATGTTTTAGAAAAACATAAAAAATAACTCTCGCTCAAGCATCTGTACATGTCCGTATCATTGTTGAATGACATATCTAGATACGTACAGAATATTGATTAGACGAGAGAAATGTCGTGAGAAGAATATTTTTGGTTTTTGTGTTTTATATTTTTATGTCTTTTTGAAGTTTTCTATTTTTATATTTTTGTTTTTGAAAAAGTATATATATATATTTACCAAAAATATATACATAAATATTTACCACTATTTACAAAAATATATTTACTTGTGAAGCTTTATGAAGTAAATCAATAAGATTCGAGAAGACTTTCTAACTCATCGGGAGTTAGGCTTCGCATTCCAATTCGACGAACTAAGTTTTCAAACCGCTCTTTTGGGAGGGCTTTAGTAAATAGATCGGCGAGTTGGTATTCAGTCTTCACGAAAAACAATTCAACAGTACCCTCTTCGACGTGTTCCTTTATGAAGTGGTAGCGGACTCTAATATGCTTGGTCTTGGAGTGTTGCACTGGATTGCACGAGATGGCTATGGCACTTTTTGAATCGCAATACAAAGGTATGCGTTTGAAAGAGAAACCATAATCTGTGAGTTGCGTTCTCATCCAAAGAACTTGAGCACAACACGCAGATAGAGACACATACTCGGCTTCTGCTGTTGATAGAGCAGTGCAGTCTTGTTTCCTTGATGACCAGCCTACTAGCTTTTCTCCCAGAAATTGCGCTCCGCCTGATGTACTCTTTGCTGTAACTTGGCAACCGGCATGGTCTGCATCTGAAAATGCGATTAGTGTAAACTCCGAATCCTTCGGATACCAAAGTCCCATGTTAATGGTTCTTCGAAGGTATCGAAAGATCCGTTTAACCTCTTGGAGGTGAAGTTCGGTAGGCCTTGCCTGAAACCGTGCAAGTAAGCAAACAGCAAAATGAATATCTGGTCGGCTTGCAGTTAGGTACATGAGAGAACCAATCATGCTCCGATATTTCTTCGGATCCATGGGTTTCCCATATAGGTCAGCGCCTATTTTGGGTGAAGTGACCATTGGTGTACCAACAGAGTCACAATTTTCCATTCCATGTTTTTTCAAAATCTCGATTGTATATTTAGCTTGATTTAGAAAAATTCCACGTAGGGATTGATGAATTTGTAAGCCTAAAAAGAATTTTAATTCACCCATCATGGACATTTCGAATTTGCTTTTCATGAGATTTTCAAAATGTTTTGAATGTGTCGGATTAGTGGACCCAAATATGATGTCGTCCACATAAATCTGAACAATCAGAATGTCATTTTTGTATTTTCTTTTAAACAAGGTTGGATCAATTGTTCCTTTGGTGAAATTATTTGACAACAAGAAAGATGATAACTCGTCATACCACGCCCGTGGGGCTTGCTTCAAACCATAGATTACTTTCTTTAGCTTGTAGACGTATTCCGGATGATCTTTGTCAACGAAATCGTCTGGCTGACTCACGTACACTTCTTCCTTCAGAGTTCCATTCAAGAAAGCTGTCTTGATGTCCATCTGATAAACCGTGATGTTCTTGTGAGCCGCATAAGCTAAGAAAATCCTGACTGCTTCAAGCCTTGCAACTGGTGCGAATGACTCTTCAAAATCTATCCCTTCTTCTTGTCTGTATCCCTTTGCCACTAGACGAGCTTTGTTGCGAATTACAGTCATCTCTTCATCCTTTTTGTTCTTCCATAACCACTTAAGATCAATGACTAGTTTGTCAATTGGTCTTGGAACTAAATCCCAAGTGTCATGGAGTTGAAATTGAAGAAGTTCTTCCTGCATCGCTTCAATCCAGGCATTTTCTGCCATTGCTTCCCGAATGTTCTTAGGTTCTATGAGACTGACTGAGCAGACATAGATGCACAAGTCGTAATCGGTGTGAAGTTTTTTTCTCGTCTGAATTGGTCGTGAGGGTTCACCAATAACCTGTTCAATCGGATGGTCTTTTGTCCACTATAGTGTTGAAGGGTACCTTGGAATGAACAAATGTATGTTAGACGGTTCATGTAATCTAGAAGATGATTCACCAGATTCCGTTCCAAACGGGTTTTCAAAGACTTCATTGTCTAACACAACATTATTTTGTTCTTGCTCATCAATTCTTGGTAGAACAATTTCAACGAATGGAGTTGCTGGAGTAGATGTTGATGACGTGGAGGGAGATGGTGCATCAGCTTCGAATGTTGTGGATGCATCTGGATGTGGTGGTGGTGGTGGTTGTTGAGTGGGTGCAGCGGAATGTTGGTTAGATGCATTTTTCGAAGCGCCACCATAGTATTCATCAAACATAAACTCGAAGAAATTATCCAGTTCTTGAGTTGTGGGTTGTTCGTTATGAATTGATTGAGCTCCTTGAGGTGCGAGTCCCGAACTGATATGTCCGGAAGTCATCGGGTTAAGCGCGGGTTCTAGAGCGAGTCTCTCAGAAGCCATTTGTGAAATTTCATCAAACTTCACATTCATCGTCTCCATGATCTTTTTCGTTCTCCTGTTATACACCCTGAATGCCCTCGAGTTTTCAGAATAACCAATGAAGATTCCAATATCACCCTTAGCTTTCAACTTTCCCAGATCTTCTCTATCATTTGTTGGATAACATAAAGCACCAAATACATGTAGGCAAGAGATATCGGGTTTTTTGTTGTTGATAAGTTCATATGGGGTTTTATTGAATCTTGGATGGATTAGGGATCGGTTTTGAGTAAAACAAGCAGTAGAAACAGCATCAGCCCATAAGAATAACGGAGCACTGGAATAAATCAGCATTATGCGAGCAGCTTCCACAAGAGTTCTGTTTCTTCTTTCAACTACTCCATTCTGCTGTGGAGTTCTGACAGCTGATGTCTGGTGTGTAATACCAGTTTCTTCAAAGAATGTTCTTAACTCCTGATTTACAAATTCCGTGCCATTGTCAGTTCTTACTATCCTAACTGGAGCTTGAAGTAAAACTTGAATACACTTCAGAAAGGTGATGATGGTGCTTGGTGCTTCGTCTTTTGATCTCAAAAACTTGACCCATGTATATCTTGAATAGTCGTCAACAATTACAAGAATATATTTTTTCCCATTTATTGTTTGAACTCTCATTGGGCCACATAAGTCCATGTGCAACAAATGCAACCTATCAACCGAACTAGGTACGGGTTTAGGTTTATATGTTGCCCTTTTGCTCTTGCCTTGCTCACATGATGGACATAGGTGTTCTTTGGTGTATTTAAATTTAGGAAGACCGGAGACGATGTTGTCTTTGGCAAGCTTGTTGATCGTGTCAAAGTTCAGATGGGACAAACGTCTATGCCACAACCAGGATTTTGTTTCGCCTGCCCTGGTCATGAGACAAATAGGAGATGAAGATGCCATTTGGTTTATGTCAATTGCATAGAGATTGGTGCCACGATTCCCAATTAAGAGATCATTCCCCACCAAATTCCTGACAAAGCAAGTGTTTCTCCTAAAAGCAACCTCAAAATCTGCATCACAAAACTGTCCGATTGAGAACAGATTGTGTCCCAACCCTTCGACATAGTAAACCCGAGTGATCAAGTAATTTCCAAACCGAAGATCTCCATAACCTAGAATAGCTGCTACATGATCATTCCCAAACCTTACAGTCCCCATGAACTGCCACACAAAATTGATCAGCAGCTTCAGATTCCCGGTCATGTGCTTGGAGCAACCCGAGTCGACGATCCAAAGACAAATTTCAATGACCTGCAAAGAACAGATGATTTTGTATATGGAAACCGTTTAACAATTGGTTCCAAGGGGTTAGAAGTAACAAGTTTATTACACTTAGAACTGGTTTCCTTAGATGCATTGGGAACTATTTCTAATGTGCCATTCTTAAGTGCAAACTTTCTACCCGTTGGTTTCCATGCACAAAACTTGGTGTGATCCTTAGGTAATAGGCTGCTAGTGGTTTTCCTAGCTTTTGCAATAAGCCTTCGAATATATCTAGACTTAGCCCTAGTTACTGAAGGAACCTTTTTCTGTTCACGCATATCATTCACAGTCACAGTATCAGAAACAATATTATCACAAGCATTTACAGACAAAGTTTTCTTTTGCATTAAACAAACAGATTCATTACACGCATTCAAAACACTGGTCTTTTCATTACATCCAGATGATATTTGTTTCTTATTTTACAACAATTTGGGAAGTCTCAGCTCGAAGTCGTTCATCATCCTCAACAGAATATGTTTGGTAGATAATAGACATAATATCAGTCGATAGAGTTTCGAAGGAGAGAGAGTCATTTTATTTTTCCAAAATCATTATCCTTTCCAAGTATTCATTAGCTTCCTTCACTAAGGATTTGTGGTCTGATGTGTGTGTGTATTGCTCTAATTCTTTTATATCCACGGCAGCGGCTCCAAAGACTTGGTGCGCGCGTGATGTCGTTGTGGTTTTAGCAGTATTCAAGTTTTAAATTTATATTTAGCCGACTTATCAATAACACACACTTTAACGAGCAGTGTACCCGGTCAGTATGAATATAATGGTAAGTAGAGTGTCGATCACTAAGAGTGGAACGTATTATCTAGTTATTCTAATCAGTATTTTAATATCTTAAGTTAGATGTACAACCTAATCTAACGCAAGGGGGGGTTCAGCCTGAGAGACTGGCACGGTTTGGTTATGATTAAATAATAAACTAAACTAATGAGCACGAATCAGCGATTAGCACACACGTACACAGATAGATACTTGAGACAATAAGAAGACCTGTCCTGATAATTAAGTAGCTTGTCACTTGTTTTATTGCTAGTTTTATATGAAGTGTATGTAATTAACCCTTTCTCGTTGGCTCTAATCTTATCGGCGAGTAAACCCTTAATGATTACTTATGTCTATCCCACTATCCTAGAATATTGAGCACTTGTGATGCCCACGTTTCGTATACGCTAGAATAGATAGGCGAGGAAGGGGCATGGCGACCCAAGCAATGCTCAGCTAGACACAGAGGTTATCAATGCACTAATAAAAGTCACCAAAGACATCAACATATAAACTTTAATTAATGGGAAAGCAATTTTAAGGGGTGCCCATGGTTTTCCGTAGTCACATGGAATCGGCCCATCAATCCTGATGAATTAAAGTGTACTAATACAATAAAACAAAACTACTTAATGAATTGAATACATGCAGGACCTTCTTACAGCTCTTGTATCTTCGTTTAGGGTGTGTCTTGTGCTGCTAACACGTCTGAATTCGGCCTTAGGTTTCTTCTGTCTTCGGTCTCTAAAGGATCTAAGTGTCTCGAAATTCGTCTGGCCTTGGGGTATTTATAGTTTCTGTCTGAGGGTTAGATGCGGCGCATTGACTTAACTTCGCGTGGGGTCCAAGATTAATATATTCAGGAATATTCGTACACCGCCTTAAGATGCGGCGTAACTCCATTTCTCTATGCGGCGCATGTCCTTTGCCGTCTTGGATTATAACTTGTGAAATCTTGATAGTGATGCGCCGTATGTACGAAGTAGGTTGCGGCGTATCTGGAGCAGAATGATCTTGATCTTGTACATTTCAGTAGACTCTTAACATCTTGCTTGTTTTGCTCCATAATTGGTCCAAAATCGCCAAGTTTCACATAATACTTGTTTTTACCTGAGAATTACAAAAGTAAACATTAACATATCAATTCTCATATATAATATAATAAAACAAGTCAAATAAATAGGATAAATGATGATAATAAAATATACTTATTTGAGTTCATCATGGTCCTTAACGAATTCTGCTGACTCTTTCAAAAGATTGTGTTCCACATTTTGAACAACCGCATAGATTGCAGCAATGTGTGGATTAATGTCTTTGTCAAACATTCCTTTTAGTTCAGTCTGAAAACTTGAAAACCAGTCTTTGTTGTTACTGTTTGTTTTGGATGCCACAATACTTTGAAGTGTTTCAATTCTCTGTTTAAGATCAACCAAATATAGTCTAGCTGCACTTGTTTCACAAGTGTTTTTAGATGCCATTTGTTCGATGTTAGACAGATGTTTTGAGACAGATATTCGTTTTGCGACAGCCACTGGTTTTTTGAAAAACATTGGTGACTCTTTTGGAACAAGACGAACGCCATAGTCTATGTTGAGCTGGTTATAGTCTATTGGTTTAATTTCTGGGTTCATTTGTCTCATTTTAATTCTACTCTCCTGAGCAAGCTCGATCGTTTCATCAGAATCATGAACCTCTATAGGATCATGTTTATCATTTATAAGAGTACCATCATATAACACATTCTGTTCTTTCTGAGCTTTCTTGAGATAATAAGGATTTTCATAACCGATAGCCACTTTCTTCATTGTATGTAAAATCGGGTTTTTATCGTTTATTAACAAATTAATTGTTTGTGCAGAATGTCCCGTTTTTACAAGTAAATCTTCCAACTTTGCAATGGTTTCCTTTTTGTCAGTAATCTCTTTAAGAAGATCCTTTTCACGTTTTGAAAAACTTTCATTCAACTCCTTCTTTTCTTTTTCAAGATTGGAATAAGTTGATTTTTGTGTTGAAAGCTGGTTGGTTAGTTCAGAAATTTCTTTGTTAAGAGATTTGATTTGCAAATTCAAATTAACATCGAGAGTGTCAAATTTTATTTGCAAACGTTTCTCTCTTACCTCAGAATCTCTTAAGCTAACCTCAAGATCTGTCTGACGTTTGTTGTGAAAATCAAAAGCTTTTGCATTTTCCTTATAACTCTCAAGCTCAGTGGTCAAGATTGCATTCGCGGCCTTAACATCGCGATTAATCTTTTTGACCTTTTCTATTTCCATACTACAATTTTGCAATAATGATTCAAACATAGCACGGGTTTCCTCATCATTATCAGTATGCTGTGACTCGAATTCTTCATTAGGATCCATATCCGGAGTTACCAAATTAGTATTACTACAACTTGGTTCGTCCATGTATGTATCTTAAATGAGATTAGGAGTCTCAGGATGCTGTTCATTTTGAGCTGACATATCAAACATTTCATTATTGTGACATGTAGCATATGGTTGTATCTCAGAAACCGCATTGGTGTCAAAAGCAGGAGGTGCTTCAGAATCTGTGTCATACTTTGCCTCCTGGAGATTTGCCATGAAAATGCAGTTTGCATCGATGTCCTCAAGGTCCTCTGAATCATCCATAAGAGCCATGAAGTCATTCTCTTCTGCACTCAACTGTAACCCAGTCGTTTCCTTTTGAGCCAACATTAATGCTTTCTGCAAGTAAGCTGGATCCCTCTTTTTCGGCTTGTCAGAACAGTTTCTAGCCATATGTCCAACACCCTGACAATTGTAGCACATCATCACATTACCCTGATTCACATTCCCAGCTCCCTGAGCAGCAACATTCCTAAACTGATTCCCAGCATTCTGACCCCTTTGATTACCAACAGCTGTATCCATCTGATTCCCTGCATACTGACCCATCTGGTTACCAACATACTGCCCTGCATTCTGATTACCCATCTGATATCCTGGAGCATATCCCTGCTGATTCCCATATCCCCCAACCATCTGTCCTTGCTGACCCATGTTGAAACTCGGCTGTGCAATTTGCTTGTTGCGAGTGTTTGATGAGATTCGTTGATTGTTGTTGGTGGGTGTGGAGTAGCGTCCTTGGAATGCTTTTGTTAGGTAAGAAAAAGCTTGAGTCAAAGCAGCAGTTGACTCATCCTGATCATCTTGATCTAGGTGTTGTGGGTATTGATGTTGTGGGATTACATGTTGTTGTTGTGGGTAGAACGGTGTTTGTGGATTGTATTGTTGTTGCATGAATTGTTGGGATGAAGATGAAGAAGGTTGTGCATTAACTGTTGCAGGTGTAGGTGTTTGGACTATGAGTGCAAGAGGATCTTGTTGTTTTGCTTGTTTCTCTTTTCTGACTTCATTCGCCTCTGCTTGGTTTTGTTTTAGAAAGTCATAGAGCTGATCATAGTTCACATCGTGAAGATTCTTAGTTTGGTTGACAATAGTGACATATCGTCCCCATTCCTCTGGAAGGTTGTTGATGAACTTGATGTTTTGAACAATTGGTTTAGGTGCCAAATTGTTTCTGATCAACTCATTCATTAGAGTACAAAACCGTGTGTAGTAAGATTCTATCTGTTCAGCTGGAGTGGATGTGAACTTCTCCCATTCAGTCAGAAGCTTGTTTTCCATGTCTTGTTTACCAATGTCTGTACCATAACAGAGTCTTTTGACTCGTTCCCACATAGCATGAGCCGTTTCACAACTGTCTACAGCACAGAATATTTCTTGTGGTAAACCAAGTTGGATTAAATGCATTGCCAAGTCATCTGCTTCAATTTGCTTCCAATCTGCCAATGTATATTCCTCTTCCGTTTGAGTCCGAAAGGTTGCTTCAATTGGAGGTGTTGCATCAGGATTCCCAGCTGTGACTTGAATCTAACGAGGCTTGAATGGACCTTCCTCTAAGGATTTGATCAAGAGTCTACCTTGTCCATTAGGCTTGGTTTTCATGTATCTTTTCATACGACTCGTCCATGGAAGATAACCACCTTTTTCTAACATTGGAGGTCGGTTTTCTGAACCTGCGGCATGAATGTCTTGTTGTGTAGTCATCTTTAAAGAATTGAGTATGATAAAGTGGATTTAGGATCGTATCAACAAAATAGAAGTTGTTGTTGTTGAAGGTTGAACTAGAACTTGGTTGATGATGTGATGCTTTGGTTTGTTGTTGATGTTGTAACAAATTAAATAACGTTACGAAACTTGATTCAAGTATAATTAAGACAAAGTCAAAAGTTTACAGTTTCGACAAAAGGATATGTAAATTACAATTTAGATAAACACGACACTTTCTATAGAAATTTCAATTTGACCAAAATTTATACAAATTATGGCAAAATATCAATTTAGATAGAAATATATCTTATTTATATAAATTCGTAATTTATATAAAATCTAACAATCTTATACAAGAAAGTAGATAACCGTTTGTCGAAGTATTTTACACACTTATACAAGTGATAAAATACCGAGTTCACTTTCGAGTTGACGAAATTACGTTCGAATCAAATCCTTAAAAGTTATGTAACTTTGAAGTCTTTTAAACACAATTGCGAGGGGCCTGAAGTGTCAAATCCGAAAGATCTCAAAGGCAGCTGAAAGTACAAGGACTGAAGTTGCCAAGTCTGAAAATTGCACCAATTACGAGACTTAAGTTGAATTGCGAACCAATTTCGATAGAGCATCACCAATTGCGAAATGATTTGCGAGACAGCACTAATTGCGAAAGGCAGTATCAATTGCGAGACATAAACTGAATTGCGAGACTCCAATTGCGATAGCAGTATCAATTGCGAGACCACAGGCAATTGCGAGAGCAGTGGAAATGCAAAAGAGCAGCTGTAACTGCGAGACAGTAGCACAATTGCGAGACAGCAGCACAATTGCGAGAGATCTGAGCAATTCCGAGAATTTTCAGCTTTTAGCCCACTTTTTGACTTTTGTGTACTTTGCCCACGTGATACCTTACAACTTTTCACCACTTGCTGACAACTTTTTAGCAAATTGCAAATATTCCTTACACCTTTTCACCCACTTGGACCAATCAAATCAAAGATATTTTACAAACACATCAAATAACTCTTTCTTAAAATATTTTTGATCAAAAAACTATGAACACAAAAGTGAATTCAGTTTTTTAACCAAAAACAAGATAAGAATAGTCACAGAAACACAAACCAAGTCGTAAAGCTAAGAATAAACACAGCTTTACTCGTGAATCTTTGCTATTCGATTCCCAGAAAGCAAAACAACTAGCGTAGCTGCTAGGTATATACGAACAAGATCGACCCAAAACAAGCTCCTACCTTGTTGATTGGCTCTTGTATACCACTTGTAAGACCACGAACCACTTCTAAATCATACAAACACACATGACACGATGACACTCACATAAACATACATGAAGAACAATAAGAGATATGTGGATATTTGATAGTCAAATGATTATTTTCATAAGATGAAAGTAATACAATGACTAGAGAGGATGAAGCTTTCACACACACACACACACACACTCTTTTTCTTATGTTGAATGAGGCACACTTAGACAAGAGTGTGTGTGCGTGGTTTTGTCTTTCATAGCCAACCAAAGAGTGCTTTGGTAGGCTTTCATAATGGACCATGTAGTGGGCTTAGTATATACATTACACTTAAACAAATGACACACTAATAACTCTAATGCTACAAGCCCACTATGCTTAATACATATTATACATGACACATTTATTCTAATTGCCAAATGACCATCACTTCATAATTAGCATAAATTGATTGCTAACAGTACCATTTCATAATGTTGACTTGGTACAACAAAGAAATCAAATTTGTTGTAAATGGCAAAAGATGGTTCAGTGTATCAAGAATAACTACCGCAATTGATGGTCTTCTCAGCTCACCATCTGCAGCTTGAGAACATCAGGTTGTTGTTAGTACGGGTCTATTGGTTGCAGAAAATCGAAAAGTGGATGTATTTGTGAGTTTAATGTATTCGAGTGAAGCTATTTACATTTTATGTTTTAGTTTAGTTTAAGGTTTAACGCGTGAAATAATCTACCGTGTACATGTTTTTTATTTACATGCTACCTAAATGTTATTTTTGACTTTTTTACAACGACATTACA
This sequence comes from Artemisia tridentata subsp. tridentata, assembly GCA_021014915.2. NCBI lineage: Eukaryota > Viridiplantae > Streptophyta > Magnoliopsida > Asterales > Asteraceae > Artemisia > Artemisia tridentata. The sequence goes on from CP139509.1 coordinate 485,121,649, forward strand.
ACCTTCAACTCATTTTGCTAGAAAACACGTTAAATGTACGAGCAACAATTGATCGTGTTCAATTATGCTTACACGGACCATAGCTTGTTAGTGTGACCCCGATTACTTAAAAATTTTATATACGTACGGGTTGATCTGACTAAACTATCACCCTTAACGATGACTATCATAGATGCAGGGTTTGTAGCTAGTCTAGAAGCTTAAGGTCACCTAAAAGGAGTTCATATGCTTTGATTTCCTTGAATAAATTCTAGCTAATCCATAGGCAGGTAAGCATTTAGTATACAAATAAAGTCATCAGTGACCCACTAATAAATATGGAAGTACAAAGTACAAACCGCATATTTCATCAAAATGGTTTATGATTGTAATGTAGCTAGTCTGAAGTGAAAGAACTACACACAATGGGCAGGTTATGAAAATTAAATAGATACACACTATACATCTTCAAATTGTTTTAAATGCTCATAAGTTATAAAAATTTGTATTGGAGCTACGGTTAAATTCTAAAACGATCACTTCTCTATGCGTAACGGGCTAAGTTAATTTGCATATAATGGGCGAAAATAACCTGTGAAAACTACTAAAACTTTTTCGCTCGTTATACACCATGTAGCTATGTTTGGGCTAAGTTAATTCGGATACACACAATGTAGTTTATTCATGTCTATTAACGAGTATTGTAGAAAACCACACTCTCGTTTATCAGGTTTATATTCTAACCTTTTGTTTAAAAAAAAAAAAAAAAAATTCATCGTTGAGCACAACTAGAGTCTCATTTTTTCGCTTAAATTTGTAATGTAGTTTCATTTCTTTTGGATAGAGTACTTTCGTATATGTAAATTTATCGGGTCTCATTATATGGACATAATTTGCATGTGTTACGAGTTACGACTTTAACAAAAGAATAATACGCCGGGCGTTCATCTGGGTGTAGAAGCATGAATTTTCCTCGATGTGTAGAATGATTTTTTCCTCCTAAGTTTAGGAGTTATTGTTGTATATAGTACATGTATATTGCTACTAGAGACAAATAAAACATAGCATAAAAAACCATAAAAGAGTAGAGAACGATACCGTGAATCTTTTAATTGTTTAGACTCAAAAAACCCAAGTAAGAAAAATGTTGAGTCCTGTGATGCTCACAGTTTCCTTAAGACAAATTCATCCTCTCCACGGTGCTTGAGAATCGTGAACGTCTATCTTTCAGGATACAACAACAACGGATAACTCAGTTAGCACAAACGGGTTATCAAGACGAACAAAAAAACATGTCTTCCCTCTATTACGAATGGATACAAACACGGTCAAGATGAACGTTTAAACAATTGGAGAGGAGTGACTTATGTTTCTTATTTATGTTAATATGAAAAAAGAGTTCTCAGTTTATAATGAATAAAGATGGAGGAAAATGGTCATATTAATTAATAAAATTAATCTTACCAATGTCTAATGAATTAAAATTAACCACACATTAATGTTATTCTTAATCACATTAGTATTTTAAATGACAAAATCAATTTTCATGCAAATCTTTGACCAATGTTTTCAACAATCCCCCACATGAATGAAATTGATAAAAGGAAACAAATTCCAATGACTGGATGATATAATAGCATTTTTCAATTGATATTTGCATATGATAGGTAGGTGTTACCCTTTGAACCTTCCCTCGTGAAATATACTTAGCCTCCTAGCTGCCAGTAGAAAACGATGTCTTTGAACTGTCTGCTATTTGTGGAGATGACAATATATATTCACACAAATATTTACTTGACACATTTTGGTTCTCATAATTATGTTCGTTATGGTCATGAACATTAGCCTAGTTCTGCGCGAGCTTTTAAGAATTGCGCTTCCCACCAATTCCCTTCGAAGCGACCCCACTTCTCTCTCACATAGGTGATTCTCCATTAATTATTAAAAGTTATATATTTAACCTCGTATTGCCACTGTTATAAGAATGGATTAGGAAGTTTACTAACTCCCTTAAATGAATATGGAGTTTATTAATCCCCCACAGTGACCTCAGTTTATACAACTAGGTTGTCCTATTGAACCCAGATCTTGAGACCTCCAGTCAGCTGGGTTTGGTTTTTCTTCATATAAAATTTCAAAGGCTTTAGTCCCATTCCTCTTCATGAATTTTTAACTAACTCTCTTATTTAGCATTTCGCAAGCGGATTCGCAATGTTATTCTTTAACTTCACATTGTCAATAGAGATAACTCATGCTGAGAGTAGTTGTCTTATCAACATAATATGTCTGTGCAAATTCAAGTTTTGTCAACTCTTTTTAATATATCATGCTCAAAGTAATTCTTGAGTATTCAAACTGGGCAAGAACTTCACCCTTGTTGGTGTCCCTTTGAACTCTAGCTAGGTCCGAATCCCCCATATGGAATCTATCTCAAGAATTTTATGAAAAGGTTCTCCTTTTCAATGTATTAATCTTGTTTAAAAGATTATTCTCACAAAGATATGACATCAAGACCATTATTAATTTGTCACTAAACAAGTTTCATACTAGTGTTTACACAACTTTTGAATGTTTTATGTTAATTATTTTCCGTATCATGATTAACAAATTCCAAGTCTAGCATGCTATAGACCAAGAAATCAAGCGTATGACAGAAGATGCATCATTCTGATTACTCATAACTTCATCTACTAACATTCTTTTAGACAAATCACCACCTTAAACCACACATGTTTTAGGAGGATCCCATAAGGTATTTGTATAATTTCTACACTTACAACATGTCATTCCAATTCACTTGTGATTATATATATACTCACATTTAATCTCTAATCGTTATCTGATTATCACAACTTATTATGTGATTATAATCATATAAAAACAATGTGCAATCATTTTGCAAAATCAAAATATGTCCCACTTAGCGAATGGAAAATAGATCACATTGGATGACAAGCACACCATTCAAGTTAGTTACATAAATCAACATAATTTGTTGTCATCTATATGTGTGTTCTTTCATGACATTCCATAGTGTCGTAGATGGTTATGTTCGACATTCAGTCATTTCCTACATAATGACAAACCGTTAGATTAGCATTATGAGTTCTAAAAGTCTTAGGAATTTTTTCAACTTTCTAAAATAACAAGTATTTGATTATTTGCAACAATATTCACAACATAATATTTGCAACATCCAAATTTCCCAATGCTCAGTACAAAACAGAGCGACTTGTTTATCATTGCTCATAAAGAGCCTTTTTTTTTGGGTCCTAAACCAAGACATATGAATGAATATTCATCACTCAAATATGATTAGCGACACAGGTGTCAAGCCAATAAATTATTGTGATAGGGTCAACCTTATTTATCACCTATACCATGACATTTAGCCATTCACAATGTCCGCATCAAAAGTTTCTCATAATTTCATTGTCGGTTTCTTGATACTAAATACACAACAACGTGTATTAATCAAGTCAATGCATGAAGTGATAATTCTTCATTAACAACATTGTCTTTAGACACATCCACTTTTTATTGATGATCAAACACTACAACGCATTCGTTTTTTTTTTCATTTAAAAAAAATGTATTGACTGACTAAATTAATAATTGCAATAAAACAACACTTTTTTTTTCTTTTTACAAATCAGATTTAGTGTCTTAGTTACGCACTTAAAAATTTAGGTACAAAACATCTCCGTTTACTGTGAGAACAACACATGTTCTCAAGACAACACAACAACTGTCCAATATGAATTTATATACCAAAATAGAAACTACGATTTAATAATTCACCCATATAAGCTTAAACTTTCCAGCTATCAACTTTAATGTTATAGTACGCAATGTAAAAAATTTGGTACAAAACTCAAAAGTTTACTATACAAACAATGCATTTTCCAACAATTGCGTAGTTGTGACAACAATTACTTTGGATTCCAATTAGCTCCAAAGTCCGCATTCCGCAATTGAGTTTAATCTTTATGATCCAGTCATGATCGAGAAACAATACTAGTTACACAAACTAGTACCATGACATGATTTTAGTCAACATGCTTTGAACACTATATTGTTCTATCATATTGTAATGATTCAAAACCTCCGGCTTCCATAAAATACAACTCAATTGTATTGCATATTAGTATCTGTAGAGATCAAGAACTCTCTTTATCACACAAACTATCTATTAACTACTCATGACACTCAAGATAACAATGTAAGAAATAGATGAAAGATGTATGGGTCGTATGTAATAAAAACTAGTCGAAGGTTTATTAGCTTCAAGAGAAAGAAATAAACAAACACAATAAGCTCACACACACTCTCACCTATTCTTTTCTTTGAGGCACACTTGAGACTTACATAAATGAGTGAGAGTGTGTGTTTATATATCCCCAAGGCCGGCGCCTTATGGGGTTTTCAATGGGCTTTGTGTGGGCTATTGTTGTATCACACTTATAATTGAATATTACAAATACAACTAATACCAATAGCCCACTTCCTAGACTAATTGACACACAAGTTCTATTCTTGCAAATGATCATCACTTCTCATTTAATAAATTAAATGCTAACAATCTCCCCCGAAGGGATGGTCATTTCAATGATGCTCCTGGTGATAGGTCTTTTGTCTTCAATGTCTTGAACTTTGTGTGTCGATATACAATAGTCTTCATTAATTGTTCCTTCATGCACTGTGATCTTCAAAGAATCGTCTTTTGGTCGTTCTTGCCTTGATCTACTTCTTCTGTCCAGTTGCGTCGTCGTTGTAGATGATGATGGTAAATGGACTTTCATTAGTACCTGCATAAGACAGTTAGCAATAAATCGTCCAGCGCTTATAGGTTCAGATTTCGAGATCGTTAACAACATAGTGTGAAAACTTTCTCTTATCTTTACCACGGCCGTTGAGAGCCTCTGAAGTATACCGAAGTATCACTTCAAGACTGTAGACCATTTGAAGCACGTAACCATCAAGATATAAGGCAAGATCCTTAGATCTCATTAAGACTTTTACAACTTGTGTCCTTGTTGGTGAATGGAAGTGTATTTTATGGAAGTGTTCCTAAGAGATATTTGATGAATCTCGGGGCTCTAGACTCTATAATGTGCGTTTTGGTTTTAGTCATCGGAGGTATGGAGCAGAGTGCCACCCTTTCAATATCAACTCATCTCGGAGTGAGAGGCCGATAGATTATGCAGTGTTCTCCATGAGAAATGAAACAAATATCTTTTAAGAAATATCTGAGTGGATAGGAGGAGTGGTGCAGCGCGTCACTGGGTCCATGACGTCTTGTCTTCAATATCAGTATCACCTTAGTGAGTACCGATAGCAGACGCATTGGCCCGGTTTCTGACCTAAGTTTTCATGGAGGGCTATTTCTTTTCACCCTTTCATTAAACTTTTCTTTTTCATTCTTCAACCCCTTCTTTCTCCTTTCTCATTTTCTCCTTTTTTCAATCTTACCTAAGGACTTCTAATTCTAATCTATTGGAATTTTCTTTGGGTAGATCCCTCTGGTTCTGGCGGATCATAGGACATAACCTAACCATAATCACCTTATTTCTCCATGATTATCCTAGATTATTGATCACTTGCCATAAAACCATTTTGAAAATCTCTCAAAGTGTTTATTAATAAACACATTTAGTTAACACATTGAGAGTTTTGCATTTTAGAAATACTCCCCCTTCACATGTGCTCATACATTTTTAAGATAAAATTGCACACGTTGGGTAGAGTTCGCACATTTTGAATTGATCGATTTTCAATGAACATGACCTTCGCGAGACACACTTACATCACTAGTTAAACTAGCTTGAAATTATTACCCGTCCCGATCGTATTCAAAGATCATCTCTCGAATTGGTACATTCTACTCAGACATGTCCTTTGCGAGACACGCTTACATCACTGGAAAGCCAGTTTGAAATTATTACCCGTTCAGGACATGTCTTTTCAATAACGGACATTTAGTTTCGTCAATTCGAGGGTTAAAACTGAGTCTTGAGATTCAATCCACGGTCTTAGATCACATTTTAATCACATCCTCTCCCCCTCAAAAATAGCATGAAGTGATATTTTTGATATCAATTGATTAAAATGAAACTTTTTGGAGAGATGGACTAGTTTAGCATGAAATCGGAACATTTTTCTGTTTTTACTCCCCCTTAAACAACGCATATGACATTAGCCCTTAAGACTTCTTCCAACTTCCTAAATTTGGGCTTAAGTTTATTGAGTTCCATGGCGAATGGATCTCTAGCAACTTGACGACCATGATACAACCTGGTTGGGTTGTTCCTAGGTATGAAGAGATGTTCTCGAATAACTTCTTTTGAGGCTAAAGGAGTGGCATATGGTACCGTTCTTTCAAGATTTGATTCAAGAATGGTTAATGACCATTTATCGGAATAGAGACACGTTCCATGATTTGGAACTCCTAAGACATATCCAAATTGATCTAATGGAATATTGAACAAGTTTCCATTGACAGTGAAGCGAATGTTCATGTAACCTTGATCGTTTGACTCTAGATTGACACTAGCATAGAATTCTAGAATGAATTGTTGAACTATTGGTTCATCGATATCTAGGAGGGAATCAAAGTGAATAGCCGCTAGTTTTTCCCTAAGAGTGGTTCCATCATAGAATGAGGGGTCTACAACCCTACCCTCATGTACGTAGCATTTTTCTAGAGCTTTAAAAATTTCAACTTGTTGATCACTAAGACCTTTGGTATTGTGGACTTTAGGTAGGTAATTGACGGTGCGTTTATGATCATAGTTGGTTGCTGGAGGCATGATTTTCCTAAACACAAAATTATATAGTTTTAGTCAAAATAATCTAAATAAGTATAAATTTTCTAGTGTGTGCCTACATGGGGAGAATGTGGAGGTGCGGTTGTGTAAAACCTCGAGCCCGCTTTGACCAAAATTTAAAACTTTTTGACGCGGAAACGTTTGACTAAAGTATACATACGTTACACCATTCTTTGAAAACAGAAATCTATACGTTGCTCCTCTCCTGACACATTACGTTGTATTTGATTTCTTTTTGAAAAACCTTTTACACATTAATTGGAAATAACTTAAATTAAAGCAGCACAAAAGTTACGCCGTAGCTACAAGAAGTAGTTACGCCGTAACCTAATTACAAGAAAATGGGATGCCTCAGTGTTGTAGTTACGCCGTAACCCATAACATGATTACGCCGTAACTACAACCCTGCAACAAAACCTGCACATTTTAATATTAACACACCCAAACCATTTAACACCATTTCGGTGCTATAAACATTCCCGACATTATTCTCTTGACATATAGACTATAGCTAACATATTGAACTCATTTCATAACAACTTGACCCGTTACATCCCCAAAATGGGTAAAAACACCCTTATACCAAACACACCCTTAAGAACCCATTTCAACTACACACTTTTACCCAATACACCTATCCACAACATATCCATTTGAAAGCATACATTCTTTGTCATTTCTAATATATTAAAAAGTTGTTAGTACAAAGTTTTGACCCGTAGCTTTCCAAAATGGGTGAGTTTGGCTAAAAGCCAAACATCCTTCTAATTACCACCTTAACCACAAACCATAAAGACTTCATGACACTTATACATATTTGACCCATGACCCATACATGAACAAAAGACTTTAAATGTCGACAAGACCATTTGATAACAAAAGGACCATATAGATTATGGTCTTCTAGTCTACCTTCTACACTAGAGCTAAGCTAAGCCCTTACCCTTGCCTTCTCCACTTGTACCTACAAAATCATTAACATCTAAACCGTAAGCGAAAACGCTTAGTAAGTATACAAGATATAATCCACATCACATTTACATGAGATTGGTGATTACCACCAATCATAACATTAACAAGGAGCATCAAATGAGATTATTACTCACCTTGACCGGGCAAGTAATTATTTAGCATTAACACAACTAGCATTGGATCCAAGCTAACATACATTCACAAGCTCCATACAAATCACATTAATCATAAACATAACATTATCATCATAGCATTAACAAGGATTATACTCATATACTTACCTTGATTCCTACTAGCTTCCTACTTGGTTTGAATGGGCTTCTACAATGCTTCCTATTACAAAATTAACTATAATTAGCAACTAATTAACTAAGGAGATCATCATTTACAACCTTTATCCATAATACTCCAATCCACCACATGAACCCTAATTTCTACAAATTGGGGAAAGTTACTTACTTGATGAAGAGATAACAATTAAGGTATCTCTAGTGCCTTTGATCACTTCTTGATAGCTAAAATGAGATAAGATGATGTTTTTGGCCTTCCTTTCTTTTTCCTTGCTAAATGTCGACACCAAGAACTCACTCAAGATTTCCAGACAATTCTAGGAGCTGAGGTATTTATCATGTGTTGTTATTAGTTTGGTCAATTGGCAAGGCTAGTCCCTCTATGTCCTATTCTTCCTATTTTGGCCATGCATTAAGTTATCACTTAATCTATACCATATAACTTATATTTACAAAGCATATATTTACATAAATGATACCTCATCGGGATACGGGTGTAACAATTCTCCCCTCCTTAAAATGAGAGTTCGTCCCCGAACTCTACTCTTGAAATAAGTGAGGATACTTAGTCCTCATTTTGCGCTTTCGTTTCCCACCTAATAATCGAGCCTTTCCGATGCTTCCTTTGAACTTGCACTAACGGATCTCCCTATTTCCTTAGTTGTCTCACCTTTCTTCCTACTATAGCCTCCAGTTTATCCTCTCGAGAAAGCAACTCCGGATCAATCTCGATAATGCTTAAGGTAACCACACTTGTTTCGCCCGCCCATTTACTTTCTTAAGTATGACACGTGAAAGATATTGCGAATACCTCTCATTTCTCCGAGAAATTTCCAACACTTATGCTACTTCACCTACTCGCCCCAAGATTTTGGAATGGTCCTATAAACCGTGGACTTAATTTCTCTTTATTTTTGAACCTGAAACGCCTTTCTACAGGGAAACTTTTAACATAACTAAGTCACCTACCTCAATTTCGATTGGTCTTCTTCGGCTATCGGCTTAACTTTTCCGTCTATCTTGTGCCGCCTAAGTCTTACTAGAATCATCTCAATGTTTTTCGCGGTCGCTAATACTACGTCCGTGCTTGCCAATTCCCTTCTTCCGACTTCTTCCCAAACACGGGTGTTCTACACCTCCTACCATAAGCATTTCCTAGAGTGACATATTTATACTCGCGTGATAGCTATTTAACTAGAGGCAATGATCGTCCCAAAATTCACTTACAACCGGACATCGTCAATGTTTTTCTTTTCAAGTCTCATATCTATTACGTGAGCCATAAAGGTATAACAACCGCGTGATAATATCTCCTAGCCTCTATCGTGAAACATAACCCCAATTCACCCTTCCTTTTATCACAAAAACTAATCATCCCACTACCGCTAAAATTTACAACCCGAATGATCTTATGGCTACAAGGATGGCCACATTATATTTGTCAAGCCAATCTATTCCAATGACAACATTGAATTCTCCTAGTATTGTAGGAATTAAGTCAATTTTAAAGACGTTCTCATCAATCTCTATCTCTACATCTCGATATACATTAGACACAACAACGATTTTACTATCGACTATTTCGACTTCTAGAGGTATCGGAAGTTTAGCTAGTGGGGAAGTTAGTTGCTTGCTAAAATCATAAGACACGAAGGAAAACTAGCACCCGAATCATACAAAACCCGAGCGGGTACGGAATTTACAAGATGAATACCTGAAGTAATATCGGACTCCAACCTAGCTTCTTCAACACTCATTTGATAAACTCGAGCCATTGGTTTCGGAATTTCAACCTTTTCTTCTTTGACAGTCCTCAAAGGCCTTGCTTCAATTGCCTTTGTTTTTGGGCAATCCCTCAGCCTATGCCCTAGTTCATTACACCCATAGCACACTATCATTGGTTTGGTACAGTCTTTACTTTTATGGTCAAGAGCTCCACACTTGTAGCAACCCGGCGTATTACGCCTACACTCTCCAACATGAAACTTATTACATTCCCGAAAAGCCACCTTAGTCTTGGTTTCCACATCTTCCTTGCCATGATCAAACTTGGCTTTCTTTCCATCACGATCTCCAAACTCTTGCTTCCTTTTTATTTCCTTAGCTTCCTTCTCCTTCCTCCTCAATAAGTCCGCTTCCCTCACACGCGCTCTACTCAGGAGGTCCTCCAAAGTAGTACATTTGAATGGAGAGATCACATCACGAATATCATCCTTAAGCATTCTTTGGAATCTATCAACTTTAAGCTTGTCATTCCCAAGATACTCGGGACAATAAGGAACCATATCATTAAACTTTCTCCACAACTCATTCACGGTCTCGTTGGTTTGAGTGAGAGATTGGAATTTCTCACGGATCTTGTCAATCTCCTCAGCCGGAGCATATTCGGCACTAAACAACTCCTTAAATTCCTTCCAAGTACATGTTTCAACCCAAGGTTCACCTTTCTCACACACCTTTCCTTCCCACCAAGTCTTAGCACTATCGCGAAGAAAATTAGTAGCATAGATAACCTTCTTCCTTTCCTCACATCCACTAGTACGAAAAGCACCCTCCACAGCCGTAACCCACCTATTACTAACAATCGGGTCAAGGACACCGGTAAACTGTGGTACATCACAAGCCGTGAAGTCCCGGTAAGTAGCTTTGTCGCTCCTAGGTTCTTTCGCTACTCCACATTCTTCCTTAAACTCCTTAAACTCTTCCTTCATTAGCTCCTTAAGATTTTGCATTGTTTGTTGGACATAGTAGGGCATTGCTTGCTCAATAGCCTTACCTACTATCTTTGTCATCATTTTGTCTAGGGCTTTCATTTCCTCTCCCGTGAAGCCTCTAAAGTTTGGGCCTCCGGAGTTTGAGGAAGAACTTTCATTATCCTTACTATCATTACCCGGATCACTTGCCGAAGTTTTGGCATGTTTGGAAGCCGTGGCTTTCGCGACTTCTTTTGGGTGAGGGGTTTCCATTTCTTCTTACTGAAAATTAGCAATTCATAATATCAAGCACAACCATATACTTAATCGATGCATGAATGACATTTTATCTTTATACTAACACCCTAGCTTGTCACCCATGTATGATCTAAATGATTTCAACTTCACATATGTTCCATATTTTTATCACTACGGTGGCCAAGCGTAGTCATGAAAATATTGAACGCATGGGTCCTCAAAATCATCCAAACAATACACAAATAACCAACACTAGCTCTAAACGCATCTATACAAGGCCTAAGTCCAGGAAATCCTAAAGTGAAATCCTAATTCTCTTAGACCGAAGTTCTGATACCAAGTTGTAACACCTCGAGCCCGCTTTGACCAAAATTTAAAACTTTTTGACGCGGAAACGTTTGACTAAAGTATACATACGTTACACCATTCTTTGAAAACAGAAATCTATACGTTGCTCCTCTCCTGACACATTACGTTGTATTTGATTTCTTTTTGAAAAACCTTTTACACATTAATTGGAAATAACTTAAATTCAAGCAGCACAAAAGTTACGCCGTAGCTACAAGAAGTAGTTACGCCGTAACCTAATTACAAGAAAATGGGATGCCTCGGTGTTGTAGTTACGCCGTAACCCATAACATGATTACGCCGTAACTACAACCCTGCAACAAAACCTGCACATTTTAATATTAACACACCCAAACCATTTAACACCATTTCGGTGCTATAAACATTCCCGACATTATTCTCTTGACATATAGACTATAGCTAACATATTGAACTCATTTCATAACAACTTGACCCGTTACATCCCCAAAATGGGTAAAAACACCCTTATACCAAACACACCCTTAAGAACCCATTTCAACTACACACTTTTACCCAATACACCTATCCACAACATATCCATTTGAAAGCATACATTCTTTGTCATTTCTAATATATTAAAAAGTTGTTAGTACAAAGTTTTGACTCGTAGCTTTCCAAAATGGGTGAGTTTGGCTAAAAGCCAAACATCCTTCTAATTACCACCTTAACCACAAACCATAAAGACTTTATGACACTTATACATATTTGACCCATGACCCATACATGAACAAAAGACTTTAAATGTCGACAAGACCATTTGATAACAAAACGACCATATAGATTAAAGTATACCAAGACACAAAGAGACTCTTCGGGGCTTCCAACTTTAATACGCTCGGTCCAAAAGGTTATGGTCTTCTAGTCTACCTTCTACACTAGAGCTAAGCTAAGCCCTTACCCTTGCCTTCTCCACTTGTACCTACAAAATCATTAACATCTAAACCGTAAGCGAAAACGCTTAGTAAATATACAAGATATAATCCACATTACATTTACATGAGATTGGTGATTACCACCAATCATAACATTAACAAGGAGCATCAAATGAGATTATTACTCACCTTGACCGGGCAAGTAATTATTTAGCATTAACACAACTAGCATTGGATCCAAGCTAACATACATTCACAAGCTCCATACAAATCATATTAATCATAAACATAACATTATCATCATAGCATTAACAAGGATTATACTCATATACTTACCTTGATTCCTACTAGCTTCCTACTTGGTTTGAATGGGCTTCTACAATGCTTCCTATTACAAAATTAACTATAATTAGCAACTAATTAACTAAGGAGATCATCATTTACAACCTTTATCCATAATACTCCAATCCACCACATGAACCCTAATTTCTACAAATTGGGGAAAGTTACTTACTTGATGAAGAGATAACAATTAAGGTATCTCTAGTGCCTTTGATCACTTCTTGATAGCTAAAATGAGATAAGATGATGTTTTTGGCCTTCCCTCCTTTTTCCTTGCTAAATGTCGACACCAAGAACTCACTCAAGATTTCCAGACAATTCTAGGAGCTGAGGTATTTATCATGTGTTCTTATTAGTTTGGTCAATTGGCAAGGCTAGTCCCTCTGTGTCCTATTCTTCCTATTTTGGCCACACATTAAGTTATTACTTAATCTATACCATATAACTTATATTTACAAAGCATATATTTACATAAACGATACCTCATCGGGATACGGGTGTAACATTTGTGTTAAAACGAGAGATAACCCAAACGCTCATATTTCAATGTAGCTTCGTTTGAATGTACTCAAAAATACATATTAGTTATGTATTCCCTTTAGCATTCAAGAGACATTATGCAAGTGATGATTAAAATCAAACGTTTTTATATTTGTATGAACAATGTTCAAGAAAAATCATTTTTTCTAGTCGTGAGAAGATTTTAGCAAAAATTTCTCATGGGGTTTTGTTGAATTATGACAATGTACAATAAGATGCAATTCCTAACTAAGAAAAACATGATTTGTAGTACAATTCAGTAAGTATATTTCATGATTTTACTATAAATTTTCCTAAAACCCCAAGTTTTGGTTTTGTGCATGAAATACAAATCCTAGACGCAGATCAGGAGTATATACATGATAAGAATACTTACAGTGATGTTTGGAACACAAATTTATGGAAGAAACTGAGCTAAATTGTGAGATTGGTAGTTATGGAGTCGAATTCAGTGGGTGATATGTTTTGGGGAGTGTGATGAATAGTACTTGGTGTTGTTTATTATATAAAATAAAACAGCCTGTGCATGTGACGGATCCGGCGGATCCCAAACAAAGGATCCGCCTTCTTTGTCATTTGGATCCGCGGGATCAGAACACACTTTTTGGTTTATTGTCGTTTTTGGTTAAACTAGGATTTAAGCTAATGTTTTATCTAATCACTAGGTTCCATTAATCCTAGGCCAAGTCTAAGATAGTTGAACGGTTCTCTTTTGAGGGGTTTAGTGAGAATATCGGCAATGTTGTCCTCTGAGGAAACTTTCTCAATTGAGATATTTCCCTTCTGAACATTGTCATGTAGGAAGTGATGACGTATTTCTATATGTTTGGTTCTAGCGTGTTGGATGGGATTTTTACTAAGATCGATGGCTCCTTTGTTGTCACAAAGAATGGGGATATCATTGAGTTTAATTTCGTAGGGCAACTTCGTTGTTCTTAGGCTCATCATCATCATCTCCTTCACTATCACTCCAAGCTCCACTTACGTAGGCTCTTTGAGACTTGTTCTTTGGAGGCTTTGGACATTCTCCTATTAAATGACCAGAGTCACCACACCTATAACATTTCCAGTCTACCTTTCCTTCCCTATCATCACGGTCTTTCCGGAAAGATTTCTTTTCTTCACGAGGTGTTCTTACAAACTTTCCTCTTCTCCTGAAGAATTTCTTGAAATCACTCACGGCCATGGCATACTCTTCATCTTCACTATTTGAGCAAGATTCATCGTCATCACTTGACTCCGCTTTAGCTTTTAAGGCAATGGACTTCATCTTCTCCTTATTGCCTTTAACAATTTCCGAGTCTTTTTCTATTACCATCTCGTGAACTTTTAAATTTCCTATGAGCTCATCCAGTGTCATGCTTGAAAGATCATTTGATTCTTCAATCGTTTTCACCTTTGCTCTCCACTTTGGGTGGAGTGCTCTTAGAAATTTCCTGACAAAGTTCTTACTAGAAAAACATTCGTCAAGAGCTTTAAGTGATGTAATAATAGTATTGAATCTAGCAAACGCACTATCAATGGTCTCATCTTCAGAGATAACAAATTGTTCGTATTGTTTAACAAGAAGATCAATTTCGTTATCTTTTACTTGTGAGTTTCCTTGATGAGTGATAATAAGAGATTGCCAAATATGTTTAGCCATTTTACACATAAAAACACTTTCATATTCTTTCTTAGGTAAGGCGTTGTAAATCATCATTTTGGCTTCATTGTTTTTGGCAATCAGCTTCTTTTGCTCATCACTGTGACGAGTAAGAGAAGCTCCTACGTCCCGACCACTCCCGTTTGGTTCTTTCGCAAGGGTACAACCACTCCCGATACTCTTTGTGTTTTGAGGACTAAAACACTAACCACACTCACTGATACAAATGATAAATAATGCTGTGTGAAAACGACTACACAATATCACACAGTATGCTAACTAAAGGATTATGATTCGTCGATCCTTGAATGCTTGATCTCTTTTCTACAAAAGGAAAGATCAAATGAAATGCAAGTATGATGAAGGTTAGATGATATGAATGAATGAATATGAATTTTAGGCTATATGAGTGATGGTGTGTCCAAATGATTAGCTTGCTATTTATAGGCAAACTGGATGAACAGGCGGCGGATCCGGCGGATCCCAAAAAAGGGATCCGTCCTTTATACCATTTGGATCCGCTACATCAGGACAGCTAAGAGATTTGAGAATCTTTCCAAATCTTGCATAATCTTTCCATATCTTTGTCAAGTCATTTCAAGATCTTCCAATGTCAACTCTTTGGCTTGAAGATCTAAACAAAATATTACAAGATCTTTCAAAGATCACATGTGTGATGTATGCTATGATGTCATTCTACATTTTGAAAAATAAAGTTTCATTTTTAGGAAATAAACATGTAAATGTGTAAAATGTAATTTTAGTGTTTATGTGAAATGTAAAAATGTGTTCTAAAAAGACTTTAGCTAGTATTTATACTTTGCTAAAAGATATAATTTGTAATTGTCATTAACAAAACTAAGTAAAGATCGTAAAATATAAATAACGTTTTTAGGACGATATTTGTATTAACAGAATCATTTAAAGATGGGGAAAGAAATGGTACTGTTGCTATTTGAAAACCGAGATAAAAATGAAATTATAAAGTCAGATTAATGAAATTGTTTGACAATTGTGAGTGGTGATGGTATAATTGAGGGGAAAAAAGAAGGTAAATAGAGATACATATGGAACTGAGAGAAATAAAAGTTTCGAGGATTCATGGATGATTTTGGAGAGTATCCTACAAAAATTTTAGAAGGGAACGGTTTATGAAAAGTTTTAAACACTTTGAAAACATCCCGCCAAACCAACACATCCAGCCCGGTTCAATTTTTTGATATATTTGGAAATGTCTTAAAAATCTTTGATATAGAGAGTCGTTGTTTCTTAAAAAACGGTGTCTAAAACATAAATACATAGAGATATGTTGTTTAGTAAAGAAACTGGTGTCTTTACTAATATTCTAAGACTGGTTTTTTTCGCAGAACCGGTTTTTCTTAATTTTTATATTAAAGAAAGTGGTTATTCTGTGACAAACGGTTTTTAACACTTTCCCTACCCCATATTTTATACAATAGGAACTGGTTATTATATAACCGGTTTCTATTACGGGATATTTATGTTCTTGTTTGTGGTAATATGAAACAAAACAAATTTTTTTGAGTATAGAAGTATAGCGGTTTCTAACTAATATTGGTTGTTCGTCAAATGTATCATTTACACAATAATTGTATGACTAAAATGCAAAATTTTATATGGTGAATATAAGCCGATTAATCAACTTACCATTGTTTCCTTGTGGAACTCCTTTTGTGCTTTTTTTGTTTTTCTAAGAAATATTATATTATTTGCAACTATCTTTGTATTAAGTTTTCCTTTGTCATGTTTTGTTGTTTGATCAACCGGTAACTAATTGGTATTTTCTCACTTTTAGGTCCTTATTTGCGCCTTAAAAGAAAAAAAAATTGTATTTGGTAGCAATAACAACAGCCAAGGTTTCCATTGATATATACATGTGAGGTTTCATATGCATTTTAACTTGACATGTTATTTTTTTAAGTTGAGCTACAGTGGGATCAAGCAATAAGAATGGTATTGGACATTGGTATGTAAAGAACATGATTTATCAAAGAACGAAAACACAAAAACATTTAAAGTCGTAATAGAAAACACATATACATTTATAATCGTAATAGAAACCATATAAAGTAAAACACAAATTTGACCCAAAAATTAGTGCTTAGTCAATTCATTGAAGATTGTTTAATTGCAAATATTGCAATCGTAGATTTCATATAAAGGAACCAAAAAATATATATATACCGAGCGTGAATAATTTGGATTTACATTCGGTTCAAATGACCAAATGCGTAACACTAAAAATACAAACCATGTAACCCAACTTGAGTCTATCTTCTGAATTTCTAGCCTAAACTTACTTCTATCCTACCGATTCTTCTATATTTAGCAAAATGTATTTTCTGAATTTAGCAAAGTGTATTTTCTAGTTTTCAAATCATTCTAAATCACTTTCAATCACTTCAATACTACTTTAACTCTACCACATTTTTTTCAAAGTCTTATGAAACTTAAGTATTCATAAAAATGGAAGTTTATGACATAAAATCTAGTTGTCAACTTATATTTTTTAAGAAAAAGTAACAAACATATACCAAAGTGATAATAACACATATGGAACCATGCAAATATAGCTCTAGGAAATGTAATAGCTCATAATTAAGTAGTGTAAGGTTATAAAAATTAGCTTGGAGACTTACTTAAGGTGATTAGTAGGATGAGAGGATGAAAACACAAGTTTAATCCAAAACCAAGTTACTTAACCCTTAGTAGCTTATGTATATACCCAAATGAATTCCAATAGCACATGACCTAGCAAATTACTTTTCTTCCCTCCTTGCTCCTTTGGTGGTTCGAATAGTGTAAGAGAGTGAGTAGTGATGATATATATATATATTTTTCTTTTGCAAGTGTAAGGTGCTGTTTGTTTATTCAGACATTTTATGTCTGAATCTGAATACCACGTCTGAATCTGAATTAGTGGTCCAAAAGTCTGAATCTGAATTATTTTAGTCTGTTTGTTTTTATAAAGTGTCTGAATAAACAAAAACAATCCTTTCGCTATAAAACAAACCAAAAGACCCTCCATTCATGATTATTAATAAAAAATAAAGACCAAGATGAGGAGATAACGATTGAAAAGAAGTAGGTGTAAAGTTTAAGCTTTTCAGATGTAATCAGACATATTCAAATGTCTGAATGAATCAGACCCTATTCAGATGTATTAAGACTTCAGATGTCTGAATAAACAAACAGTCTGAATCTGAAAATGTCTGACCGAATCAGACTTCAGACATATTCAGATCTGAATGAGCTGAAACAAACACAACCTAAGTAGCAAATGGTGTTAAGTACTTGTATATATAGTGAAAGTATGTCAAACTACCAATAGTTAGTTAGTCAAAAAATATAGGGTGGCTTGGTCTTGATGGTGTTGGCCGAATCTTTGGGCTAGGAGGGGGACAAAAACTAGTCAAGCACACAAAGATTGATGGTGAATAATTTGGAATTACATTCAGTTCAAATGACCAAATGCGTAACACTAAAAATACAAACCAATGTAACCCAACCTGGATTATGATCATTACTAACATCTCATGCACGTAAAAAATTACCATTGGAATATTAATGAAGACTCTTTTACAAAATACTATCATTTATAATAATACAGCTAGAAAAATATTAATGCATGCCATTTTGATTGAATTTTGAAAGATAATATTCAGTACAAAATCATTATCTAAAACAGTAAATACGTAAAAACATATACATATAAGATTGCTTATTTTTAATACATCTTAAAACCATACGTTAATTTGTTTGTAATTTAATCGATAATAACATATAACTAAAAGTTTTAGTAAAAAACCTGTACGTGCACGGGTATTATACTAGTGTTACATAGATAATCATCAGACTATGCTTAGAGTTGTGTCATATTTGCTACAGAAAATGTTGCTAAAGTCCAAAAGACTTGATATAACTAAAGAAAGAAAGGCTGAAAAGTGTTAGAACCTATAAATAAGCAAACTGAAAAGTGGTGATCAAAACGCAAGAAATCTTCCATTCTCAGATTTTGTGACATCTAAAGAAATGGTAAACCAAAAGAGCGAAGAGTCTAATTTACTCTATATGCTATACTTAGAAAAGTATTATTTTCACAAGAATTGGTAAAGAGTTTTGATAAAGCAAGAGGAGAGAAGGGATGTTGGTGGAGAGAGATAAATGTTTTGAGAATATAACTAGGTGATAGCAACAAAGTCGAAACTTTCTAGGATTTCTTAATTTAGGTTATTGGAGTTTAAAAAATATCCATATTCGGATATCCGAAAACTTGATTATAATTTATTCAAAAGTTGGGTTTTATTAAAGGACAGTTTTAGAACTCATATAAAATTTTTCCAAAAATTATAGACATCATGATATTCGGATATATAAAACTGTTATCTGAAATTTCGAATATCCGAATTAAAAAAACTTAGATAAAATAGTGGGTCTATATAAAACTGTTATCAGGAAAATACTTTGCTTGTCGCACACTTCTAACATAGTTTGGAAACGGAATAGTCTTCAAGAACATGAGGTGCATTTTGATGTCCCCTTTAAGCTTCAGCAACGTTTCTTTATTGTCCGAGCTCTCCTTGAAACCTCTTATCGGTTTTTTTCGCAGTGCATTTGATTAGCTTCAAACCTTATGTTAACTTGCTGCCATTCATTCATTCATTTTGTATGTGCTAGTTGAATACACATTAACAGTGTGACTTTGATTAACGTTTCACTTCGTGCCGCCCACTTTTGGTCTCGAACTAATTAAATAGAAATTCCATAGCTCGTATTTAAATTGTAAATAAATAAATAAAACCCAAAAATTCTTTTAGAATGACATTACATATTTAAAGTAGTGATTAAAAAGAACATTATTCTCTAACTCAAATTTCAAGAAAAACAAAAATTGTTTACGTCATACTA
Source organism: Artemisia tridentata subsp. tridentata (assembly GCA_021014915.2). Classification (NCBI taxonomy): domain Eukaryota; kingdom Viridiplantae; phylum Streptophyta; class Magnoliopsida; order Asterales; family Asteraceae; genus Artemisia; species Artemisia tridentata. The sequence continues at coordinate 485,141,365 of CP139509.1, forward strand.
GTATTTTGATACCAACTAGCTCTAAATACAAAAATAAAATTATTAAAATAATGAATTTATATGCTTTTTTCCTTTTTAAACAAGACGAGTAGACAACAACGATGAAAAAGAATGGCCCAATGTACTACTAGTATAAGTCTATAAGTTAAAGTTGGGCCTTGTTGAATCATGTAAGCCTTTTTCTGGCTCCAATTTAATATATGTCTATTAATATTTACTATTTATACATCAAGTATATTGTGTTTTAAAGTTTTAGTGCCATTTGTAAATACTATCAAACTCAATAAAAGCCCACACCATGCATATTCAAAAGAGTGAAAGACGTAGTTTGGATACATACAAAAATAAAAAACGACTATCTCCACCATATAAAGTTAAAAACAAAACAAAATCATACCAAAAAAAAAAAAAAAAAAAAAAAAAAAAATATATATATTTCTGATCAATTTGAACTTTTTAATGTAAGATACTTGAAACAATTTGTGTAATATCAATGAACTTTTTATTTTCTATAATAGTTAAGCTTTTCGTGATTTACGGGGCCTAATTCGTAGTTTCGCAGCGTGCCACCCAAATCAATGAGACTGCACTGTGCATATCCATGAGCTTGTTTTGCAAAACAATAATGTAAACTGTCTATCACAAATGCATTTGCTTAAGATCTTTTAGCCTCAATTTGACCATTTGAGGGTTCAAGATTGAGAGGATCCAACTTGATACACTGAGGTGGTTAAACCTTGTGACTTTGTGTATATGATATGTTGTATTAATATGATTAAGTATGCTGAATCTACTTAAACACACTTAGAAGGTTATTTGTGTTATGGAAATGGAACAGTTATGTTTATGAACAATGAAAGCTTAACACCAAACGATTCATTATTATTCAAGATAATACGAGTGATCTTTACTATCACTAGGGTTACAAAGACCTTGAATCTTATATTCTTAATAGTTATGAAAGTTCTAAGTTAAGCACTATATTGTTCGTATGTAAGAGATATATTTATCACTTAGACTAAGATCTTCTTTTATACACAAAGAAGATCTTTTACAATATTACTTTAAGTCTTGTCGAGCTACTTGACATGAGGAGTCATAAGACTATCTAAGATATAATATACTTAAGAGTATACAAGTTGATTACTCAACTGTGACACAACAAAATATATTTTGCTACTAAACACTTTTGACTTTTGTGTACTTATCCATTAAGCAGCAGTATGACCAGCAGCACCATGAGTCATCAACATAATATACTAGCAGCAGTATGGTTACGGCAGCATGATGTTTAACACTAGCAGCAGGATGTTTAACACTAGCAGCAGTATCGACTGCACTAGCAGCAGCTTCAGTAACTTAGCAGCAGCATCAGATACTTAGCAGCAGCTCACACTTAGAGATTTTCCCGATACTTAAACCTCAGAATATTTAATTCCCAACAATCCTCCCCTAAACATGTGAACCCTCTTCAACGTGTTTTTTGAATTAAATGAGGAATTGTGAAGATCTTTCAAACACTTCATAGTCAGACCCTTGATCTGAACTTTCTTCTATTCTGTGAGCTTAAAATCTATCTCAGTAACTCATCTACTTTCTTTTCTTTGAGTTCAGTAATATTGCTAACAAGAGGCAATGATGCTGTGTATCTTGGATGAAAATTGAAACTGAAAGTTCCTAGATAGAACTTTCTCCTTTTGAAATACTTCATCCCTTCTGAATATATAAAATACTACAGCTTTGTTCTTGTCATTTTCAACCTCCATGTCATCATCTTGTATGCTCTTGCTCTTCCTTGAATTCTAGGCATACTTTCTTTCTTTATTGGATAATCTTCCTCCCCTGAATTAATTATCTCTTCTGGGCATTGAAGATTTTCTCACCATGTACCAAAATGTATCATCCCTTGGGGTAAAGAACCTTTCATTCCTCTTTTCCTCCCCTATTTGGAAGATCTCTCCCAATTATCTGATCTATGAATTAGAACTTTTTGTCAGACAATATTGTACATGTAGCCATCAATTCCTTAAAAGTTAGTTTGCTGCCCTCATCACTTCTAGGTGTGCAACCTCCTATGAGTGGTGAATCATGGGGCAATAACTCATAATCCTTCATGTAATGGTTCCTGAGCCATTTTTATTCCAAAAATCCTTTTGAAGAAAAATCTTGACTTTTAGCAGTATGCATATGATTTTATTATAGAAAATCATACTGCTTCCAACCATTTTGAAGGGATCAAGTGTAGTTACAGACACTTAATCAAAATTTCGGTTTAAAGTAACCTCTGGTTGTGTGAGAACCACTTTTTTTCAGTTATAAATAACTACCTGTGTACAGATAAACTCATTCAAAGAGCTTTCCTGACAGGGTTTCCAGCTCATAGCATTTGTTGCCTTTAACACAAGTGTTAGATTCACTTTTGCTAGCTGTTCTTTCTATCAGATATCCTGAGATTAACACATTATACTTGAAAGTATAAAATGATAGAAAGTGAGTTATATCAGTTACTATCTGATCAACTAAGCCATCAAGTCAATGTGAAATATGATAACAAGGTTTCAAGAAAGCAGTTTTAAAGAAGTAATTTAACTTAGGTGTAAACCTTTGTTAAGAATTCCCAAACTCAGTCCATCATAAACATGTTATGTCAGCAATTAGCATACATTCTGATGCTTCCATTTCACTTCAGACTTCTCATGTTTGTTCAATGTTCATACCTGAAATAGTTAGTCCAAAACCAAGAAACAAAATGCAAAGCATATGTTTTTATAGCATTATCATAGAATGACTAACAATATGAACTTCAACAAACAAAGATTTGCACCAGCAGCACAATCTTTTAACTAACAGTAGTATGTTTTTAAAAGCTAGCAGCAGAATAAAATTTATGTACAAAAACATATTAGATTGAAAAATTTAAGGATTAAGCATTCCAATACTTGCTACCAAGTACTGAAACCTTCCAACATCAAAAGCTTTTGTAAGAAGATCTGCAAAGTTATGATCTAAAGCCATTTTCATTACTTGAATTAACCTTTTTTCATTACAATCTCTAATAAAGTGATGTCTAATTTCAATGTGTTTTGTTTTAGAATGATGCACTGGATTTTTAATAATGCAAATAGTACTACTATTATCAATATGAATGACAGTGTGTAAGAAATTGTACCCATAATCAAGTAATTGATTTTGAAGCCATAAAACTTGAGCACAGCAACTTGCAGCAGCTACATATTCAGCTTCAGTTGTTGAATTAGCCACAATGGTTTGCTTCTTACACTACCATGAGATAAGTCTACATCCAAGGAATTGACATCCTCCTGTTGTTGACTTTCTGTCCAAGCTAGCACCAGCATAGTCACTGTCTGAGTATGCTACCAAGTCAAAAGGTGACTCCCTAGAATACCATAGACCCAACCTTGGTTGACCCTTGAGATATCTAAAAATTCTCTTGACTGCAGTTAAATGAGAAACCTTTGGAGTTACTTGAAATCTTGCACAAGAACAAACAGAGAACATGATATCAGGTCTTGATGATGTGAGATACATCAAAGAGCCTATCATAGATCTGTAAGTGTGTACATCCACATTTTCTCCATCTAGGTCTTTAAGAAGTGGCTTCTCAGAGTCCATTGGTGTGCTTGCCACTTTTGAATCAGCAAATTGAAATTTTCTAAGTATCTCTGCAACATATTTGTCTTGACTAATAAATATGCCTTCAGATGATTGCTTGACTTGCAGACCCAAAAAGAATGTAAGTTCTCCCATAGAACTCATCCGAAACTTATCATGCATAAGTTTCTCAAACTCTAAACACATCTCCTTCCAAGTAGATCCAAAGATAATGTCATCCACATACACCTGCACTGACAGAAGATCTTTCTTGTGCTGTTTGATAAAAAGTGTCTAATCAATCTTTCCTCTTTGAAATCCATTCTCTATTAAGTAGGAAGCTAGTGTTGCATACCAAGCTCTTGGTGCCTGATGAAGGCCATATAGAGCTTTCACTACTCTGTACATTCTATCTGGATGGTCAGGATCAATGAAACCAGGAGGTTGTGAAACATATACCTCTTCTTCAATAGTTCCATATAAAAATGCACTTTTGACATCCATTTGATAAACTGTGAATCCTAAAAATGAAGCATAAGCCAGAAATAATCTAATGACTTCAATCCTTGCTACAGGAGCAAAAACTTCTTCATAGTCTATCCCTTCTTGTTGTGTGTACCCTTGGGCTACTAATCTAGCCTTATTCCTAATCACTATGCCCCTTTCATCCCTTTTATTCTTAAAAACCCATCTAGTGCCAATTACCTTTTCATCCTTAGGTAAATCAACTAGCACCCAAACCTTTTGAATCTTGAACTAAAGAAGCTCTTCTTGCATAGCTTCTACCCAGCTTGAATCATCTAGGGCCTTTAGAATGTTCTTTGGTTCATCTTGTGAGAGAAAACATACAAACAAGCAAGAGTTTGAAAACTCAAGCTGTTTTGAAGCATAAAGAGCATCAAGAAGCCCTTGTTGGTCTGAAGACATCAGTTGTTGTCTTGTCTTCACACCTGACTGTACATCTCCAATCACATTTTCCAGGGAGTGGACTTTGTGAATCCTTATGTGTGGAGTTGAAGGAACTTGATAATTTGGAGGGAGATTGCTCAAATCCACCTCATCTTCTGAGAATTCAGCTTTTTTTGTTTCTGAAGGGCCAGCAGCAGAATCCATTGGCCTAGAAGCAAAATCATTTAGCCTAGCAGCAGAATGCTCTGTCTCAGCAGCATTATCAACAGCATCAACATGTTGATGTTCTTTTGTTCCATCTTCCTTGTGTTCACCTTCAATTACTTCCTTAGCTTTACCAGTAGAAGTATCATCATGTATTGAAGTTGATCCTACACTTGTAGTTGACCATATTGGCATCCAAACGTGATCCTGATATGTTTCTTTGTTTAACCCTGCCTCATTTGTTGTTTCATCTTCTTCTGAACCTGAAAATTCATTAGTGTCTAGAACAACAGGCACATAATTCATTAAATGGGTTAAAGTTTCAAGATCAAATAGCCATTTTGGTCCTTGACCTTCTACATTGGATTTGTTTTCTAAAAACTCCACATGCAGATTCTCTTCAACTTTCTGAGTTCTTAAGTTGTATACTCTAAATGCTTTGCTATTGAGAGAATATCCAACTAAGAAACCTTCATCTGCTTTACCATCAAACTTTCCTAAATGGTCTAAGGTATTAAGTATTGTCACATGACATCCAAAAGGTCTAAGAAATCCTATTGCAAGAGTTCTACCTCTAAATAGTTCATATGATGTCTTATTGTGAGATTTGACAACTAAAACTCTATTCTGGACATAGCAAGCAGTGTTGATTGCTTTAGCCCAAAAAGATATAGGTAGCTTTGAATCAGCTAACATAGTTCTAGCAGCTTCTATTAGTGTTCTATTCTTTCTTTCAGCTACTCCATTCTGTTGAGGAGTTCTAGCAACACTAAATTCTCTCCTAGTACCTTTTGATTTGCAGAAATCATCCATAACTCTATTTTTGAACTCTGTCCCATTATCACATCTAATGACTTTTACTCTTTTGCTTACTAGGTTTTCTATCTCTGTAATGAAAGTCTTAAGGATGCTTGAAGTCTCATCCTTAGTAGCTAAAAAGAAAACCCATGTAAATCTGCTATAGTCATCAGTAATAACTAGACAATATCTCTTATGTTGCGTACTTCTAACATTTGTAGGACCAAATAAGTCCATATGAAGCATAAACAATGATTGATTGATAGAGTTAAAAATTTTGGGCTTACAAGTGGCTTTGTGTTGTTTGCCTTTAAGACAAGCAATGCATGTTTGATCATTTTCAAATCTTTTATGAGGCAAACCTCTTACCAAACCATTCTTAACAATTTGATTTATGGTTTTGAAATTAATATGACCAAGCCTTCTATGCCATTTCATTGATTCATCCAATGTGGCCTTTGCAACAAGACAAGTTAAATCATTTTTAGGAACAATGTTCTTCATATCAACACTGTACATATTGGCCTTTCTTGAAATTTTAAGAAGTACTTGACTTGCATCAGGCATCTTAAAATCAGAAGAGAGTACAAAACATTCAGTATTAGTAAAGAGAACTTTGTTCTTTTTGTCACACATTTGTGAGACACTAAAAATATTATACTTAAGCTCTTGTACATAGTACACATCTTCAAAATCTAAATTTCCAGTTTTAATGGTACCTTTACCAGAAAATTTTCCACCAACACCTCCTTCAAAGGTAACATAGCCTCCATCTATTGATTGAAAATCTGAGAGATAAGACTTGTTTCCTGTCATGTGCCTTGAACGTCCAATATCTGAGTATCATTGATCTTCTTTTTGATCAGTTGAATATTCCTGCACAGTAAAAAAGAGTATTAGTTTCCTTTGGGGACCTAAGCCATTACTGACTTGGATCAGCCTCTTGCATCAATGAAATGGAATCTTTTTAGAACAGTTGATGCTACATTGGATTTAAGAATCCAACATGCTGAGGCCTTAACAGCATTTGCCCTGTTTCCCTTAGCAGTAGTATGAACTACATGCTTAGCAGCAGAATCTGCTAGCTTTGTAGTTGTACCCTTTGGTTTCTAAACTTATTTTTGGACCACTGCTTTTATTCGAATGGGCCCGAGAACAGTTTTTGATGCATGTTTGAAAGTTGCTTTTGCACCCTTAGCTGTTGATTTTGGGTTAAGTCATTAATGGTCTAGCAGCAAGATAAATTTGTCTAGCAGCTAATCTAGCAGCAGGATCTGTGTTTGAGCCAGACTTGTTTGAGACTATTTTGGGTTTGTTTCTATAAGTGCTAGAGTGAAAGTGAGACTTAGGAGTTTGCCTTTTGTAGTTTACTCTATTGTTTTCATACCCAGATACCCATTTGTTGCAGAAAGCTACAAGATGGTCAAAACTACCACATGTATAACAAGCTTTGTTATAAAAAGAAAAGTCATCACCTACTTGGTGAGACTTGAGGTTATTCCAATTCCTATGGTTACCTCTGGGCTTGTTTGTAGTTCTATATTGTTAACAATATTTAACTGGTTGCCTAGCATGTTTTACATTAGTCTTAGGCCTATCAGTATTGTGTTTGACTATCTTAGGAACACTTGTTCCTGCTTTCTTAACCACTATAGGTTTAGACATAACCTGTTCTTCTTCATCACTATCAGATGTCCAGTCCTCAATGATAGGACCATCTGAATTCTTATCAGAGGACACCTTGTCCTTAGTAGGTGAAGTTTTACATAAACACTCACTTACTTTCTCTATCTTAGGACTTTCAATAGACTTAGAACCATATTCCATTGTTGGTTCTTGAAACTCAGCAAAACCTGTGTGTGCTAGGTCAATACCAGGAGGTGAAGGAACACCTCTGTATGGTGGAGGAACAGACTTGTATCAAACACCAGACTTAGCTTTATTAATAATTTGAGCTTCCCAAAGTCTATTGATTCTAACTGAGGCATTATCTAGGGTGTCTACTGTGATGTTAACATTTTTAGCTTTCTCTTTGTGTTCAGTTAGAGATTCATTTAACACAGTAATACACTCATCTTTGAATTCTATGTTTCTTTTTAAAGCATTTATGTCATCAGAAAACTTAGTCTCATTTCCTTTATAGTGTAAGAGTTGTTTCTCACCAACACCTAAGGCTCTTTTATGATTTGCTAAATTAGCCAAACTGTCATATAGTTCTTCTACATGAGCATCAAATTTCTTTTTAAGTTCATCATAAGCTTTAAGAGCACAACATGATTCATTAAACTTTATAATAGAATTTACCTCTGAATCAGAAAAGGCCATAAGAGCAGTTTTGTAAAACCCTAAAATTACCACAATCTGAAATGACCAAAATACCCTCTAATTTAAAATTTTGAGAACTTATAAAATTATGTAATTAACATTATTTGAACTTAACCTAAGTTACCTAACAAGTTAAGTTAATGTAAACCTTACACTATAAATTAAGTTCATCAAACAAATGTCCCCAAATGCTAGCTATGCTAGTTGACTTTTACTTGTGTCATAAACTCAAAAATTTCGGCTAGTATCACTAAAGAAGATAAGCACACACATTAATATGAAAAATATATCAATCCCTAAAATTTCGACTTTCCTTATTGGTACCAATCATATCACACGGTTCCCTCAAACTTTTAATACCGAATATCACTTTTTCCCACTTTGTCAAAAACCCTAAAATCTCTCCTCCTCCATCTCACATATACGGTTCAAAGAAAAACAAACCCTAAAAAAACTCTCAAGGTGGAGATCGATCATGGGTTCTTTGGGCAGCCATTCGAGGATTTTAGTTAGGTTCTCGGCTGGAACGTGTGGTGTTCGACCTTGTGTTCTTCTTCCTCTTTTAATCACGCAACGAGGGTAACTATATCCATCTTTGTTCAATACATCTTGCTTGTTTGATTCTTGTTCATTCCTTTGTTGTCCCTGCTCGAGTTGTATCAGTGGTTCGTGACTGACTATAGTTCGAGATTCGTACGCATAGATGTTCGTGTACGTTGTGGTTCTGGATTCGATCGTGCCTCATGGGCTTTCGTTGCCGTACTCGTGATCATGTTTCGGCTTCGATCGTACTTGTTTGATGCCTGAGGTATAACGCTAACCTATGAAACATGCAAAATTACCAAAATGCCCCTGAAACTTTAAAATTTAATTAAAGTTTAATTAAAGTTCCTAATTAATCCCGAATCTCTGGAAACGAACTACAAATCAAGCAAGATAATTTTGAGGCAAGCTCCAAATATTTTTACAAGTACAAAAGTGTATTATTTCACTTAAAAATCACTTGGGCCGAATTCCATATTGATAATACATAATTATTATTAATTAAAAGCATTTAAATTACAAGATTAATTAAGGAAAAATTAAATAAAGATGGTAAATTGTTTTGACCTATTTAAGGCCGGTCCTTTAGCCTTTTTCCCTCCCCCAAATTCGGCCAAACACATTTATACTAATCCATAAATTAGTTTTCACCACTAAACCCTAATAAAACACTTAGCCGCCACTCTTAAAAATCCCTCACACCACATTTGAATTTTCTGAAGCAAAGGGGTAATTTTCTGGAGTTCTTTACAGTGCCAAGAAGGTGGGAAAAATAGCCACAAGGTTCTAGGGTCGATCGTGTGTTCGTGGTGAATTAATTGGGTCGAAATATTGAAACCGAGCAACAATAATTCAAAGCGTGTGAATCCCTTGATCTATAATTTTTTTGGTAATTTTCTAGCCCTCTCCTAATCATATATAATGTGGGAAAAATGATAAAAATGAGCCATGCACTATATATTAATCGTATGGAAAATTATGTGTTATAAACCCTAAAATCGAATTAAATCTAAAAATATTGTATGCGAATTTTATGGGCCAGGTTATTATTTTTCGTGGCTTCTATGATGATCATATAACATGATAAAAATGGTAGTTCGAATTGTTGAGGCCTAAAAACATGTATGTCGAATTTAATTTAAAACCGGATTTAAGGAATAAAAAGAGGAATTATGGAAAACCCTAATAACCAAATCGATCTAGGGTTCTTGGGTGATGAAATCTGGAATTAAATGAGTTATAATGATGATACAATGATTGCTTAATGATTGGGGTCACTAGGGTTTGATTTTGATAATTATTTTGCAAACCGATTGGGTAAATAAATAGTTAAGGGTGTGTTTTGTAATTTTTAAAACTTGTGGGATATTTTTGTAACATTTTATGGACCTGGGAGAATATGTAAAAATTATAACATGAGGGTCTTATTTGTAATTTTGGCAAGATAATGATTTAATTTGTAAATTATAAGTGGAATTGAAAATAAATAAAAATGAGGGACTAAATATGTAATTTCTGGAAACTTGGTGCTGTTTTGAGTAATAAATTATATTCAGGGGGTTATGTGTAATTTTGATAATTTAATGGCTTAATATGTAATTGTTAATAATTAAAGGTTGAAATTGTAATTTAAAGGACTAAATATGTAACTTTGATAACTAGAGGGACCTATTGTGTAAATTATGGAAACTTGAAGGAGCATTCGTATAACATGCTAAAATAAGTACTCATGGTGTAAAATTGGTAAATTAAGGGTTTAATATGTAATTATAGTAAATTATATAATTCGAATTTGTAATGTAATAAAGTACAAGGACTAAATATGTAATTTACCAAAAGTTTAAGGGCTGGTTGTAACATAATAATATTGAGGGTTATTTTCTGTAATTTGAAGGAATAAAAGGACTTGATGTGTAATATGAATCTTGTGAAGGTTAATTTGTAAATTATATAAGTATAAGGTTTAATTTGTAATTAATTAATTAAAAGGGTGTAAATCGTAAATTATGAAACTTGAAGGCTAAATGTGTAATTCTGGAAAGTATAAGTGTTTGAATGGTAAAATGATGATAATTTTAATGTGGACCTTTAACTTTGGTAAATTTACACTTATAACCCTGAACTATGAAAAACTTGTCATAACTAACCCTGAACTTGTGTAACTTGTTAAAATGAATATTTCTTCCATAATAAGCTAATTAAAGACTTGACTTGAATTATATCACTTGAATCTTGCTAAATATGGTAACTTACTAATTATGGAAACCTGCTAAAAATAGAAAGTTACTAAAAATGGAAGTTACTCATAATGGGAAGATAACTGAACCCCTTTCGTATTTCTGTCTTCTACTCCTTTAGGTTCAAGGAGGGAGTGATCTTGATCCCTGTCAGCTACTCTTGTGTTTGTGCTTGCTATTTGAATAAGGTACAGATATTCTGCTCTTATTGTAAGGAGCCTTCGTCTCATTTCTGATTCCTGATTCATTACTATGTTTTCCCTGTATTGTGAACCGTAGATTTGAAACTTGGCCTTAACCTTTGTCTTGAACCTTGTCATAAACCTGAACTTGAACCTTGATACTCTTGATATGAACCATTTGACTTGAACCTTTGACTTGAACCCTGCTATGACACTTGACATGACTTGTTCACCCCTGATAACCTGAATAATTAAGACCTTGGGTACTTGAAGGTTCATAGGATTTTATAACTACTTTCTAATTGTATATGAAGAGGTTTTGAACATTTCCTTAAAAGACTTTTATTATGAAACTGTTCTAACGATCATTTTATTAAACCATGTAAAAAGGATTTCTTATAATAAACTATTATGAACCTTCCAGTATTTGACCTTTCTGATATGGACCTCCTGATGATGAACTCCTGCATTTATCTCCTGTCCTGAACCCTGATATGAACCCTGATATAAATCCTGATATGGATCCTGATATGAACCCGGTTATGACACCTGATACTTGATACCCGAGACTTGATACTTGACCCTCACCCACAGTTTGAGACTACGAGCCATCTACTAGGCATGAGGGTTTCATGTCCATGTCGGTGATGCACCGCCGGCATGACTAGTGTGTAGCCCTAGTGATTTGGTTACGCCGTCCCCGATTTGACTTGATTTATTACGTAGAGGAAGAACCCTGTGGCCTGCGGGGGCGCATGGATGCATCCTAGACCTGTCCTGATTTGTTTGTATTGTCTGGTGTCTGGTACTGTGTGCGATACATGCCTTTCACACCCCTGGGAGCTCATGACTCCAACCCCTGGAGGTATCCCCTCACCCTGTTTCCTGGTATGCTGAGGTCACCCCTCCATACACCCTGATATATGTGATGTGATTTGATATGTTTGGGCTCGTAGTGGATTTCTGTTTACCTGAAACCTTGTAACCTTATGACCTGACACTTGACCTGATATTTGACCTGACTTGATTTAACTTGGGATTTTGGTGGGTTCTGGCTTCATTTACATCTACTATTGTAACCATTCTTAGTTCCTGGTATGTCTGCATAACTCTTTTGTATTCCTTTTCCTGACTCTTGTTACTCCTGGTATTATTTCTTTTACTTTATTATCCCGTTACTACTGCTTGTTTCCGTTATATCTGTTCACTGAGCTCTCGTAGCTCAGCCGCATTTCTTTTCCTGCGGCAGGTACATTTAAGCTAGGAGCTGGGTTTTAGCTTGGGATGAGAGCAACTTGTGTGAAGTTTAGACCTTGTCATTCTAGTGTGACCATTTGGATATTATTTCTGTTATGCCATTGTTTGGGCATTTGGATTCTGTTTTGTACTTCGTTATTCCTGTCTTGCACTTGATATAAGTCGTGTTGACTTATTTTCCTTGGATTTTTAATGTTAAAGCTTCCGCTATTTTTATTTCTTGAATGCTTGTATCTGATATGAAACCATGTATTTGTGACATCTTTACCCTTGTCGGGTTGAGGTGTTACACCTGAGGTATAACGCTAACCTATGATATATTGTGTTTTCCCATCAACTGTCATGCGAATATAATTAGGAAAGAAGTATTATATGAAACACATATATGTCATACGTAAACAAAAATGACTCTTGCAAAGGTTGTTTTCCCTTTATATATGATCAACCATTATTACAGTAAGACATAACTCTTGTGTATATGTAAAGTTTATTGTAAATAAAACTCAATAGAAGTTTTGTTAACCGCATATAAAACGTGTGATGATACACGAGAGATTGATGTGAGAAGGTCTGGTGTGGGGTTCGTGTGGGGTAATTGTGAAATACAAAAAGTCTTGAGTTGTGATTGTACGTATGGGTGTTTGTGTGTGCATGATTGTATAGGGACCGATCATGACTCATTGTTTTAGCGTTTGTGTGTACCTTGGTCGAAGAAAGTATAAAACATTTTAAAGTATGAAGCCGTCATTTTAACTGAATCAAATTTGATAATATTTGAAGTATACTAAAACTAATAATTCATAATTTGAATTTGTACATGTCCATATATGTATTGCGTTAAGCCATTAAGTACTTGGGTATATGTCAAGTGACTGTTTTTGTGGTTATCTCAAGAATTTAAAAAAAAAAAGGATTAAAAATGAAAGAGAGGCTATGTACTTGCATAACATAGCCACATTTGACATAATGAATCGGTTCATATTTAAGTAGGCAAATTGTAAGAGCAAACTTCAAAAAAAACAAAACCAGAATTGAGTCGAAACAGTGCCGAACTAAACAACACCAAAGTTAGCCACTTAATCATAAAATGAAGTTTATATATGTAACCAATGAGGTTTATTAGAATAAAATGAGGTTTATGAGTAAGTTGTATATCTTGTAGTATATGAAAGTATAAACTTAATTTGGCATATTAAACTCTAGACTTTACCAAATTGACATAATAAAACCTAAACTATAATGTTGATTATATTAAGTCTTAAAGTTTATTAATTAACATTTATAACCCTAAAAGTCACTAAATTAGGGGGTCATGTTAAAACTTACTTAATATGGAAACATGCTAATTTTGGAAACCTGCTAAAAATAGAAGTTACTTAAAATGGAAAGATAACTAAAAACCATTTGTAATTTTGTCTTCTACTCCTTTAGGTCCGAAGAGGGAGTGACTTGATTCTTGTCAGTGTTTGCCTTGTGATTTTGTTTGCTTGCTAATAAGGTACAGATATTCTACTCTTTCTCAGTAAGGGTGTCCTTCTCATGACTTTTGATCCTGATTTACTATAGGGTTCCCTAAGCCATTGCTATGTTCCCTTATACTTTGATTCGTTCTTCATGTTTCACTTACATCTGTCTATATTGGTTTGATTATGATCTGAGCCTTTTATTTGGGGCTTTCTTACTTGATCTATGCCCTTGCTATGCTTCCCTTGGTTTGTGAACCTTGATAATTGAGCCTTGCCATGTTCCTTTGATACTTGATGTGACTCGTTCGTCACCCTGTAACATGAATATTTGAACTACTTGATACTTTGAAGGATTATTTGATTTTGGTAACTAGATGTGAAAACCTTTCTGAATTATATATGAAAATGTGTGAGAAAAGCTATTTTAAAAGATGCGATACTACTTTTAAATGAAAGTTACTAAAAGTTTTTAAGAAAACTATTTTTGAGACCATCTTTATGAAAACCGTTTTGAAAGACCATTTTTATGAAAACTATTTTGTAAGATCATTTATTATGAAAACCATTTTTGAAAGATTGCTTTAAATGGACTTTTAAATAGAAACCTTTTTAAATGAACTGTTGCTATGAAACTTTGATTATGAACCTTCTGATATTGACCCTTCTGATATTGAACCTTCTGATACTGACCCATCTGATATTGACCTTTCTGATATTGAACCATCTGATATTGAACCATCTGATACTGAACTACTGATATGAACCATGTGATATGAACCTTTGATATGGACCTTCTGATATATTTGAAATGGAAATTTGACTTGAACCACTTGATATGAAATTTGAATTGGATACTTGGACATTTGATACTTGACCTTGACCTACAGTTTGAGACTACGAGCCACCCACTAGGCATGAGGGTTTCATGTCCCTGTCATTGATGCACCGATGGCTTGACTCTAGGGCAGGAGAGTGATGACCTGTCCCGTCCCTTACTTGTCCTGTTACGTAGAGGAAGACTTTGGCCACCTGGGGCGTATGGATGCATCCTAGACTTGTTTCTGTATTCTGTTTCTGTTATATTACCTGTTATACTTGGTGATTGATGGTGTGTGCGATACACGTCTTTCACATCCTGGGAGCTAGCTACTCCACCCCTTGGAGGTATCCCCTCACCCTGTACTTGGTACCCAGGTCTCCCCTCCGTACACCCTGATTACTTGATTTGATATTTGATCTGTTTTGGGCTCGTAGTGGATTACTGTTTCTGTTACCTTTTAACCTTGTACTTAGTATTCCGAGGTCACCCCTCCGAATACATACTTGACTTGATACTTGACTTGATACATGACTTGACTTAATACTTGACTTGATACATGACTTGACTTGATATGACTTGGGCTCGGGTTTGGGATTACTGTTCCCTTTACTCTTATCTATTGTAACTGTTTCTTAATTCATGATATATCTGCATAACCTTTATTTTTCTTTCCTGACTCTTGTTATACCTTGCATTGTTTCACTTACTTCACTATCCCATCATTACTGCCTTGTTATCGTTATATCTGTTCACTGAGCTTTCGTAGCTCAGCCGCATTTCTTTTCCCTGCGGCAGGTTTTAGTTTGGAAGCTGGGTATGAGTGGAGAGTACCTTGGACTTAGAAGACCTTACTAGCTATTGAAGATGACTAGAAGAATTTATAGTTAGATTTGGAAATTATTGTATTATAACCTTGTAGTTTCAGATTTTCCATTGTAAACATTGAAATTCAATTGTATTGTTTATGTCATACGCTTGTGTTTTTTCTGATATGAAACCATTATTGTGACATCTTTACCCTTGTCGGGTCGGGGTGTTACAAGTTTCATTGGCCACAAGAGCAACATTTGTTGGTGCTTCCTCTTCATTATCCAAGAAGCTCCAATCAAAGTTAACACTATCTATGGCTAGCATAGCCCTTTGTTCTTCCACTATAACTTCCTTCTTCTTCTCTTGCCTATACCATGTGTTTCTATTGTCCTGCTTTGATGGGTTTCTACACTTTCTAGCAAAATGTCCTAACCTGTGACAGTTGTAACACTCCACCTTCTTCTTATCAAACCCTGCAGTTTCATTACCATCAATGGTAATCTTTTTACCAGTTCTCTGCCAGAACTTCTTAGGCCTCATGCTAAGTAAGGCAACTTGCCACTTGATGTCCATCTCTTCCAAATCATCATCATTCACCTGCTCAAGGTCTTCACGATTTAGAGTAGAACCACTAGTTTGACTAGACATAAAAACATAGAATGAAGGATCTCCAAGGATAGCAATATTCTTCAGTGAACTAGCAGTAGGACCACCATTGTTAGCATTAGAAACACCTTCACTTTCATCTACCTCTGCAGACTTACTAACACTAGGGGATGACAGCAGTGCCACATTCCCAGAACTAGTGCTATAATTTCCAGACTTCTCTAGACTTTGTTCCATAATTTTGAAATTGTTGAACAAATCATTGAGCTTCATGGTTTCAATCTCTAGCTTATTCATCCAGAAAACCACATGAGTATGGAACTCATTAGGTAGACTTCTCAAAAACTTCATGTTGAGATCTTCATTAGATATCTCAACCCCCAACACAACTAACTGACTGACAAGCTTATGTAACTTAGAGAACAGCTTATCAAGAGGTTCATTGCTATTTGAACTAAAGTTTTCAAATTGTTGTTTCAGCAATGTCTTCTGTGTTTTCTTGGTAGTTTCATTACCACCAAACCATGCACAAATCTCTTCAAAAAGAGTTTTTGCATCAGGATACCTGCTAAAGGATAGCATCTGTTCACCAGGAATGGTCATAAGCAACAAGTTTCTTGCTTTTTGATCATTCCTCTTCTGTATCTTTTCTTTATTGGAGACTGGTCCAGTATTTCTTTTTCTCATTGACTTGCCTTCAAGAATGACATCTGAATAACCTAGGACAAATGAATCTCCATTCATAATGATATCCCAAAGAGTATAATCTTGCACCATTAAATATTGCTCAATTCTCAACCTCCACAACTCAAACTCATTCTGTTTGATCATGGGCAACTTTGCAGCAACATTAGTAACCTGAGCATCTTGCACATCCATTTCTAGTTCTTCTAAAACAACTTATCAGCCTAGCTTTGATACCAACTGAGAGGATCCAACTTGATACATTGAGGTGGTTAAACCTTGTGACTTTGTGTATATGATATGTTGTATTAATATGATTAAGTATGCGGAATCTACTTAAGCACACTTAGAAGGTTATTTGTGTTATGGAAATGGAACAGTTATGTTTATGAAAAATGAAAGCTTAACACCAAACGATTCAATATTATTCAAGATAATACGAGTGATCTTTACTATCATTAGGGTTACAAAGACCTTGAATCTTATATTCTTAATAGTTATGAAAGTTATAAGTTAAGCACTATATTGTTCGTATGTAAGAGATATATTTATCACTTAGACTAAGATCTTCTTTTATACACCAAGAAGATCTTTTACAATATTACTTTAAGTCTTGTCGAGCTACTTGACATGAGGAGTCATAAGACTATCTAAGATATAATATACTTAAGAGTATACAAGTTGATTACTCAACTGTGACACAACAAAAGATATTTTGCTACTAAACACTTTTGACTTTTGTGTACTTATCCATTAAGCAGCAGTATGACCAGCAGCACCATGAGTCATCAACATAATATACTAGCAGCTGTATGGTTACGGCAGCAGAATGTTTAACACTAGCAGCAGGTTGTTAACACTAGCAGTAGTATCGACTGCACTAGCAGCAGCGTCAGTAACTTAGCAGGGGCATCAGATACTTAGCAGCAGCATCACACTTAGAGATTTTCCCGATACTTAAACCTCAGAATATTTAATTCCCAACAAAGATTATCAGTTGTGTGCACAATGTTGAATAGTTGTCCATATTCCGGATGGTGCAGTTTTAGTTGATCTTAACCTAATATATGTATGTTACTCGCATGTATCACTCTACTATCTTCGTACTTGCTAAATTAAGTAATGTTTATTGGACCTGTCAGATATTAAAATATAACCAAATTGAAATCAACCCATGTGCCTGTAACCCTAGTGTTGCAAAAATTTGGATTACAATAACCATGATATAAAGCTATTTAGAAGAATTTAGATTGCTTACTCCATTTTCATCCATCAAAAGGTTGGCACTCTTAAGATCCTTATGAATTATATTGTTCTCATGCAAGTAGTTCATTCCTTTCGAAACATGAATTCCTATTTTAAGTATGGTGGGGACATCGAAATGACCTCTTTTGTTATGTAGGAAGTCATACACACTACCACCTGCCATAAATAGTTAGCAGAAAATCATGCAACAAAATAGTACGTAAAGTAGTAAACTAACATATGTAATCATGTATATGTACATAATTTCTTAAATTTGAAATCCCATTCAACCCACTGCCTCAATCGGATAATCACTGGTACCTCCTTACAACTAACCATGGGTAAAGCCCAAACACCCAAATCAGACCTAAATTGATGGCTAAGTTGACCCAGATGACCATATAAAATTAAAAACAAAACAAAGTTCGGATCAATTTGAACTTTGTAATGTAAGATACTTGAAACAATTTGTGTAATATCAATGAACTTTTTATTTTCTATAATAGTTAAGCTTTTCGTGATTTACGGGGCCTAATTCGTAGTTTCGCTGCGTGGCACCCAAATCAATGAGACTGCCCTGCGCATATCCATGAGCTTGTTTTGCAAAACAATAATGTAAACTGTCTTATCACAAATGCATTTGTTTAAGATCTTTTAGCCTCAATTTGACCGTTTGAGGATTCAAGATTATCAGTTGTGCGCACAATGTTGAATAGTTGTCCATATTTCGGATGGTGCAGTTTTAGTTGATTTTAACCTAATATATGTATGTCACTCGCATGTATCACTCTACTATCTTCGTACTTGCTAAATTAAGTAAAGATAGAAAGAATTCAGAAGAAAGGCATGAAAAAAAAATAGTTCAAAGAAATGAGTAAAATGGTAAGATAATGCAACATGTCTAATAAGTTATTGTTAGACTCGCTTTTTTATAAAGATGTCGTCAATCACGTGAATTGGACTAGGTTTGTATTAAGTAGCTCACGCAGGGACTACTTATGTTTAATTGGAAAACTAGTGATGTAAAAGGGCCTATAAGTACCCACATGACTCTCCATGTGGGTGTGTGGGAAAGTGTTGTATTGTTTTCATTGCTTATTAATCTAATAAGCAAAAAGTTCTAGCCACTCTCCACCCTCTCACTAACTTCTCACTAAGATGAACATCTTCATCTTTAACAGCCAACCAAGGTCACCCGAACCACGAAATACATGAATCTTGGTCTCTATAATTGGTATCATGAGCTAACCAGGGGAGATTCTTGGTGAGTTTACTGATTTTTGTGGTTCGATTCAAGTTTTAGGCTGTTTTTTATCTTCTTTTGAGTCATCGGAATTTTTTTTTCCGGTCATCGGAATTTATTTCCGTTTCATATGATAAAAACAAACCTATTACTGGTCTTATGTATCTATAATATGGTCAAAAAGTCTCTAATCGAAGTGTATACGGGTATGGATCTGGTAACAGTTCGCTACTCATGTGTTATTTGAGATTGTTTTGTGCTTTAATCCGTGATATGTGGTAGATCTAATGGATATGTGGTTGAGTTTTATGCTCAAAACGGGTTTTATGGTCAGATCTGGGCAGAAAAATGATGGTCGGAAAATGGTCGGAAAGTGAACAGTGGACTTCAATTATTGGACTCAATTATTGGTGGAATTTCGATAAAAGTCAACGTCTTATCGAAATTTAAATTTTTATCGCAAATGTGTTTATATCGAGATTGTGATTTTTATCGGTATTGGGATTTTTATCGGAATTGGGAGCTGAAAAATTATCGCAAATCAAAGGTTGAATTCCGACAAAATTATCGCAAATCAGAGGTTGAATTCCGACAAAATTATCGCAATTCGAAATTCGATAATTTTATCTAAATTGGCCCTTGGTCAGATTTATCACAATTCAATTCTATCGAAATTGAGAAACATGTCTGCTTATAATCCTTCCACTTTGAAACCCTTCAACTTAGTATCCCTTCAAAAAAAAAAAAAAAAAAAAATCAAATTTTGTCGGGAAAATGTGAGTAAAATTTAATTTTTGCAGGTGATTAAACGTTCAATTTTTACGCGAAATTCAAATTTTGGTATAACTATGAAATTTTTGGTCCAAAATTCAAAATTTTAGGCCAAAATTCGAATTTTTCGGCAAAATTTGACGTCAAAATCTGTTACACTCAAATTTTTCTAGCCTTCTTGTAACGGCATTTCCTAGTGTATTTCATATTATGAAAAAAAAAAAAAAAAAAAAAACAGAGGGATATAGGGATACCATCGCAACAATCACGGG
Organism: Artemisia tridentata subsp. tridentata; assembly: GCA_021014915.2. Lineage (NCBI taxonomy): Eukaryota > Viridiplantae > Streptophyta > Magnoliopsida > Asterales > Asteraceae > Artemisia > Artemisia tridentata. The sequence continues at coordinate 485,161,349 of CP139509.1, forward strand.
GATACATCGTTCACGGCTAATATGGTTAGGAAGAATGACTACGGAGACGAATGGTATTATTGATTTGATTTTGAAGTAACATTTTTCGTGCATGTGTACTTATTTATCTCAAAGTCTAGAGGTTGGTTGGATGCCTGACTTTTAGAGATACTTGTTTGGGCTCTCATGTGTTAGTGATTAAGTCTTGATTTATCTAGTTTTCATAGGTCAAGGGGTGGATGGACGAAGACCTAGTTAACTATCACTTAAAGGAGATACGTTGTAGTACTCAGTGACACACAAAGATGTGGATAATTCGAGAGAGGTTCATATACAATTAAGGAAGGTTGGATGGGTATATGAAACGACCTATGCTTTAAGGAGTTACGTTGTAGTGCTCAGTATAGGTTCTCAGTCACATTATCGTCCAAGATTAAGTCACATTTGAGGGGGGGTGTTTACTTCGTTTTCAAATTGGTCATATCGGGTTGTCTCCACATGTGGTTATTTATTTGAAGCCGGTGAACTTTAAGGTTGGTTTGAGAGAAGGTTTGAGAGTATTTTTTCAACATATTCTCATGAGCAGTTATGGCATTTCAATTGCATAAAGTAAAAGGTAATCAAAGGCGTGTAAACTAATGTATGATGATTTCGATGACTCGCAATCATCAGGAGGGAGAAGTACGGCTTATTACCAACTTGTATGCAAATACTTTGTGAGATATGTTAATGCTCCCGAACGACAACCATTGTGTTACAGTCTCCGCTGCGTGTTTAAAGGCTAATGAGAGTTGTCGATTCAGGAGGGAGCAGAAAAGAATAAAAGGCTCACTAGTTAGGAAGGAGTAATAACCTAACTAGTACATTACAGTTGAAGTTCAGAGCTACAAGGATGTGTGCCGTCAGCACCAAAGATTGAAGCCGCGATATTTCGGAATAGAGAACTTCAAGTCTGCCTCAGGATCTAGACTACAGAGACTCTGCACTTCAGCAAAAGTTCATTATTGTAATTTACTTTGTATTGTTTATAGGTCTCATTGTAACCATTCACTTGTGACGACATATTGGAGGGAGATTGTTAAACTCGCTTTTTTATAAAGATGTCGTCACTCATGTGAATTGGACTAGGTTTGTATTAAGTAGCTCACGCAGAGACTACTTATGTTTAATTGGCAAACTAGTGATGTAAAAGGGCCTATAAGTACCCACATGACTCTCCATGTGGGTGTGTGGGAAAGTGTTGTATTGTTTTCATTGCTTATTAATCTAATAAGCAAAAATTTCCAGCCACTCTCCACCCTCTCACTAACTTCTCTCTAAGATGAACATCTTCATCTTTAACAGCCAACCAAGGCCACCCGAACCACGGAATACATGAATCTTGGTCTCTATAGTTATATTTACCAGAATTGTTACACATAATTTTGTGTTTGAGATCACATATTTTGAAAGATATATATAGCAATATAGCATTAACCTCTTACATTAAATTTACAATCGAAAAACATATACAAATATTGATAGCCAAGTCACATTTCTCTTCACAATAAACTAAATACAACGAATTAAGTGACATTAAAAGAACCTTAACATTCGATACACTTAAAAATCATATTACATGATATAGTAGCAGAAAATCATGCAAGAAAATAGTAACTAGTAAACTAACATATGTAATCATGTATATGCACATAATTTAGGTTATTGGAGTTCAAAAAATATCCATATTCGGATGTCCGAAAACTTGATTATAATTTATTAAAAGGTTGGGTTTTATTAAATGACATTTTTAGAAATAAATTTTTTCCAAAAATTATAGATATCATGATATTCGGATATATAAAACTGTTATCTGAAATTTCGAATATCCGAATTAAAAAACTTAGATAAAATAATGGGTCTATATAAAACTGTTATCAGGAAAATACTTTGATTGTCACACACTTCTAACATAGTTTCTAACATAATCTTAATACCATACGTCAATTTGTTTGTAATTTAATCGATAATAACATATAACTAAAAGTTTTAATAAAAACCCTGTGCAAGCACGGGTATTATAACTAGTGTTACATAGATGATCATCCTATAACAAAAAAAATACACCAAACAGACTAAGCTATAATTTGTCATTTATATCTCCATTGCTTCTATTTATTATTATCATAAAAATAGCTTCTTAAGCCTTAGTGAAAAACAAATGCGTATACCACCAGACTATGCTTAGAGTTGTGTCATATTTGCTACAGAAAATGTTGCTAAAGTCCAAAAGACTTGATATAACTAAAGAAAGAAAGGCTGAAAAGTGTTAGAACCTATAAATAAGCGTTTAAATTGGGGCGAACTGAAAAATGGTGATCAAATCGCAAGAAATCTTCCATTCTCAAATTTTGTGACATCTAAAGAAATGGTAAACCAAAGGAACGAAGAGTCTAATTTACTCTATATGCTATACTTAGAAAAGTATTACTATTTTCACAAGAATGTTGGAATATATGAATCATATAAATACTATAAACATATATTTACATCAAGAACACGCAGCGGAAGATCTAATGAACATGTAATTAATTAACTTAAATAAACACGTACCTTAATCGCGTAATCAATCAAGAACAACAAGAACCCTAATTGGGTTGTGAATGTGTCGAACTACCAAAGGGAAAAACACCAAGAATCACAAGCTAAAATAAGCTTGTCACTCGTTCTTGTACACACGCGATAGTAGCGTTCCAATGGAAAAGCTAGGTTCAAGATCACTAACAAACCAAACACTTGATTGCTATTTGCTCAAGTCGAATTCCCTAGTGGGAATAAAAGAGTCGACTAGCTCAAGCAAGAGGAAGAAAGAAGAGAAGTTTGGCCTAGAGTTAGGGATTCAAGATTAGGTGAAAACCAAAACAAGTGATTTGTATTTATAGGCAAAACCTAAAAACACAAACTTGTTCCCCAAGCCTTGCAAAAACCGGCCACCCCAATCCCTTGGGCCATTCGGCCGATCTAACCCACACCATTGGGTTCTAGATCCTTCTTTCTCTATTTTGCATATTTAGTCCTTTAACGGTCGTTATCTCTAACACCGTTAAGTACTAACTATCGTTAAGTGTTGTTAGTGAAATTTAAATAAATAAATATAAATATAAAATGTATATTTAATTATTCAAACCATTGGAACTCTCACGTATTGTGTGCAATCCCGAGTCTCGGGTTCGAAACCGGACATACAAATATTAATATCATTATACACAAAACCTAACAGCTCCCACTTGGATAATGATTAATATTGTAATGACATGGGCTAGTCTAGCTTTAACAGATCCCAATGCCCCCAGCTCGATCCGAGTATGGTTCTCCTGGAAAAAACCACTTGATGATATAATCATCATACTTATCCTTTTGTTACTAATACCGCGTTAATTTGGATATGGATCTTTGTCATTCCATAATTAACAATAGTTTCTCGTTTGTACATAATTGAACAAGATTACCAAAACATCTGAACGTCTTCCAGATAGACTTTGGGCGTGCGCACGCAAACATCTTGTCAATTCTACGAGTGGCCTAGCAGTATTAAATTTCAACACAAAGTTGAAAGAACAAATTCTTTATTGACTACTAGCATAACCCTCGAACTTTACATCATTTCCGAATATAGCCCTTATAACTACCTTTTACGGATAGCGTTAGACTATCTCACAGAAAATGAGCTACATCCTCGGCAATTATCCAGTATCTCAAGTCAGAGGATAAATATTCATGATATACTTAATGACTATGATCCATAAAGTATAATCATGCGGTTGGGATAAGTCCTATATTCATTTATCCAATAATGAATATCATGTGATATTGGTATCTTAACCTCACAGTACATTCTACCAATCCTCACATTTGCCTTAGTTTAATAATATTCCCATATTATTAATTGACAACGGACTATTTAGAATAAATTAATTATTCACGGATTTAAACATGCAAATATAGGACACAAATATTAATAATGATAATAAACGTTATCCGCACTTTATTCCATTAATATAATAATTGTTTTACATGTCCCTATCGAAATACTAACTCAACAGATTTACATGAAACTATCTGGCAATCGAAGACCAATGCCCTGAGCATGTTGAGTAAACGATTCTTTAGGTAATGCCTTCGTAAAAGGATCAGCCAGATTGTTATCTGTGTGAACTTTGAGTACATTTATTTCACCATCATTCACTTGTTCTCGAACATAGTGAAGTTTCCTTTTAAAGTGTCTGGCGCCTTTCATAACTCCAGGTTCATTGGCGAATGTAATTGCAGCAGAGTTGTCGCAATATACATTTACAGGTAATTCAATAGAAGGCATCACTCCAAGATCCTTAACGAATTTCCTTATCCAAACAGCTTCTTTTGCCGCCTCCGATGCAGCTATGTACTCGGCTTCTGTAGCAGACATGGCCGTTATACTCTGCTTCTTACTGCTCCAGTTTACTGCTCCTCCATTGATGACAAAAACATAACCCGTCTGAGACTTCGTATCATCTTTATCAGTCTGAAAGGATGCATCGCAGAAACCTGTAACATTCAGTTCTGCGTCTGGATTTCCCCCGTAAACAAGAAACATATCTTTAGTATTCCTTAGATACTTAAGAATGTCCTTTACAGCTTTCCAGTGTTTAACCCCTGGATTCTGCTGATATCGACCGGTCATGTTTTGAGCAAATGCCACATCTGGCCTTGTGCATCTAACAGCATACATGATAGAACCAACTGCAGAAGCATATGGAACTTTCTTCATGTATGCTTCCTCTTCAGGTGTAGAAGCACACATTTGACTGCTCAATTCATGTTTCACTTGCATGGGCAGATATCCTTTCTTGGAATTCTGCATATTGAATCTCTTCAATATTTTATCCATGTATGCACTTTGACTTAAACCGACTAATCGTTTAGATCTGTTTCGATAGATCTTGATTCCAAGAATATACGCTGCTTCTCCTAAATCCTTCATGGCAAAACAACTACCAAGATATTCCTTAACTTCATTAAGGCTTGGTATGTCACTTCCCATGATTAATATGTCATCGACATATAGAACAAGGAAAACAGTGTTACTCCCACTAACTTTGTGGTATACACATGGCTCATCGAAATTCTGAGTAAATCCAAACTTCTTGATTTCCTCATCGAATTTCTTATTCCATTGCCTGGATGCTTGCTTCAATCCATAAATGGATCTTTGAAGTTTGCATACACGCTCAGGAAAATCTGGATTCACAAACCCCTCAGGTTGCGCCATATAGATGTCTTCATCTAGGCGACCGTTTAGGAAAGCGGTTTTGACATCCATTTGCCAAATCTCATAGTCATAGTAGGCAGCTATGGCTATAAGAATCCTAATGGCTCTAATGTCGGCCACAGGAGAAAAGGTCTCCTCATAGTCAACACCGTATGTTTGGGTAAAGCCTTTAGCTACCAAACGAGCCTTATAGGTGTGTACGTTGCCATCCATGTCAGTCTTCTTCTTAAATAGCCACTTACACCCAACTACCTTAGCATTGGGTGGAAGGTCTACTTCAGTCCAGACTTGATTATCTCTCATGGATTGCATTTCCCCATCCATGGCAGTCTGCCATTTTTCCTTTTCAGGACTAATAATGGCAGCTCTATAGCTAGCTGGCTCATCAGTTTGATCCAATAGTATAGTTTCCTCATCATCTATGTTCAAACATAGACGCTCAGGAGCCTTTGCAGATCTTGAAGATCTACGGATGGGTACCACTTCAACTTCAGGTGGAGGACCTAAACTTTCCGGTTCCACAGGAAGTGTGTTAGTGCTTTCAGAAGGTGACGTATCTTCATGATCATTTTCAAGATCATATGCTCTCCCACTGAATTCTTGAGATATTAGATTATCTTCAAGAAATTCACCGTACCTAGCTACGATGACCTTATTTTCTTGTGGGAAGTAAAAGTAGTAACCCTTCGTTTCCTTAGGGTATCCTACGAAGATACACTTAATAGATCTTTGTTGGAGTTTATCAGGTGAGTCACGTTTAACAAACGCCTCACAACCCCAGACCTTTAAGTAAGAAAAGTTGGGAGCTTTTCCAGTCCATACTTCATATGGAGTCTTATCAACCTTCTTAGTTGGAATCCTATTTAAAACGTGAACAGCCGTTTCAAGAGCATAATCCCAAAAGGATAATGGAAGAGTTGTAAGATTAAACATTGATCGCACCATATCTAACAAGGTACGATTTCTCCTTTCAGATACACCATTTTGTTGTGGAGTATAAGGAGATGTGAGTTGTTGGACAATGCCACACTCAGTCAGATAATTTTTGAACTCTTGGCTCAAATACTCACCACCACGATCGGATCGAAGTGCCTTAATCTTCTTTCCGAGTTGAAGTTCTACTTCATTTTTAAAGACCTTGAATGTCTCAAAGACTTCATGTTTATGTTTAAGTAAATAAACATAACCATAACGACTATAGTCATCCGTGAAGGTCAAGAAGTAGCTAGCACCGCGTCTTGACACGTGTCTAAGTGGACCACACACATCCGTGTGTATTAATCCAAGTAGATCAGAAGCCTTTTCCATATTGCTATGGAAAGGTTTCTTTGTCATCTTGCCCGATATGCAAGATTCGCATTTATCAACTGAATCATCATTGATATTAGGTAAAAGCCCATCACTTAGCAGCTTTTCCATGCGTTTCTTGCCTATATGGACAAGGCGACAGTGCCATAAATAAGACGAATCCAAGTTAGACTTGGTTCTCTTATTCCCGATGCTATACATAGAATTATTTCTATTGGATACATGGTTATCCATGTCAATCTCAAACACACCATTTAATGGAATAGCATTAAAGTAGAAAACAGAATTAAAAGAAACAGAAATTCCATTATCATTAAAAGTATGCTTAAAACCCAAATCCAATAACAAAGAAACTGAAACGACACCTCTAACAATAGAAGGTGCGTAGTGACAATTGTTCAAAACTAATATTAAACCAGATGGTAAAACTAGCTCAAAAGTCCCTATGGCTTCTACTGCTGCACGTATTCCATTTCCCACGTACAAGTAACACTCGCCATAGTTCAGCTTCTTCGCTCCTCTAAGCCCCTGCGATGTATTACAAATGTGAGTACCACATCCTGTATCATATATCCAGGCATTTTGCTTACGAGAAAAAGAAAATAATTCAACCATAAAAATACCTGATGTGCTGGCGCCCTGCCCAGCCTTGGCATTCTTATTTTTGCGACACTCCTCTAGCAACAATGGACAGTCACGCTTCCAGTGTCCAGGAGTGTTACAGTGGTGACAAGTAGCAGCATCCTTCTTGGGATAATCCTTCTTTGGAGGAGGATTCTGCTTCTTTGGCTTCTGCTGGTAACCCATAATCTGTTTACCTTTATCAGCTTTAGCCGCCTTTCCTTTCTTGCTCACGTTCTTCGGTTTACCGGGCTTAGCTACCCTACCACCTCTAATAGCCATGACAGCAGGTGTAGGAGCTTTCTTAGTGAGTCCCTTCTCATAATCAATGAGTAATGCATGCAAGTCAGAAAAAGTTGTCTTCCCCTTGCAATGCATATTAAAATTGCGCACGAATTCACCATATAAATCATCATTGAGAGATTTGTTGATCATGCCAATTTTAACATCCTCCACATACCCGCATTCAAGTGCATCTAGTTGGTCAAGATAACCTTTCATTTCCAGCACATGGGTACTAACGGGTGTTGCTGCATCCTGCTTGCACTTGCCTATTGCATCAAGTACATCAAATAATTCAGCCATGTGAGGTTTCTGAAACATGCGTTGCAGTTCCTCAATCATGTCTTTCAGGCCATATTGCTCAAACTGTTTGACCAGCTGAGGTTCCATCCCCGATAGCATGATACAGGCAGCATCATTGTGCCTTTCATAAGTTTCATTGTACTCCCTCAATACTTCAGTAGGGGAGGTAGCAGGTGGAGCTTGTGGAAGAGGCTCACTAAGACATTCCCAACGCTTGGCTATCCTAAGGACGAGCCTTAGATTGCGATACCAATCGTTAAAGTTCTTAGTCCCAGTCAGTTTTTCCTTTTCAAGCATCATCTTGTAACAAGGAGTTAATGATGATGATGTGTTGACGGGTTGGGCCATTTCTACAGAAAAAGTTCAAAAGTTAGTACTTTCGATAATTAATATTTCAAGAAAATTAAACACCCATTGGTTAAATAACCATTTAATTTTCATTGAAAACTAGGATCCTAATTGACTTCGTTCCATTTGCATCAACTTTGGCTGCTAGCAATGAAAGTACTCAATAAGGTACGGGATCACCCAATTGCCGATATCCAATTGCAATTCCTATAAATCATGGGACTTACAATATATATTGCCAACAACAGTTGCAAATAATTGTAAGCATGTTTCATCCCCAATTCTTTATGCCTTGGCGCCGTCCCATTACATCAGCTTTGGCTGCTAGTAATGAAAGTGCCCAATTAAGTCTACCAACTTAAGAAACATGTAAATTGGCATCGTTTCATCACATCAGCTTTGGCTGCTAGTAATGAAAGTACCCAATTTTCCCTTAGACCGCACCCTTTGAACATCAACATTCAGCTTTGGCTGCTAGTGATGTAGGATGTAACCTTAGGTGTTTCTTTTAGTAGTTGGGTGGCATATAACTTAAATTTTAAGGGTAATATTATTTTGATGTGTGTAATCAAAAAAATATGTACAAAGATGTCATGCATTCATCTTTGTATCATATAGTTTTCAAAACAAAACGCCGTTTACTCATTCGTAGCTCAAATCATCAAAGTTTTTAATTGAGGCGTTGAACAAATTACAACATTGCCTTAAGATGCTTCGTATTTATCGTGGTGTACTTGGTAAGTCTAAAATTGACGCACAGGCGGGCGTAGGGACGACAGCCGCCGAAGCTGGTTAAAACCGTGCCCCTCTAAGGTCACAATTTAATGCGTACCAACTAGAACCCACTTTATAGTTTGCCAATTTTAGGTCCGCCGCTTCGACCACTTAGTACAGTCGCGATCAATCAACTAAAAAATATGATTTTCTTGCTAAAACAATTAATGTAGTAAATTTATTATTGCTAGTCTCGCCTGGGAGCAAATTACCGTGCGAAGCGAACCACTTTCGGCACATAAGACTTGGCAATAAATAAAATTACCACAAAGATTTCATAGTTATTAGTCTTATTTATTTTTATTATGAAAAATTACCCTCTTTTGTAGTTTACAATCTATCATAATATTAAACACAAAAGATTAAGTAATTACAAAAAATAAATAAACACATAATAACAAATATATGATCATCCACGATATCATATAGCCACATGCAAACCTTTTTCAAATAAATCCTAATATTAATTCTATGTGTAATTTTAAATGTATGTAACTAACAAAACTCCCATTGGTTTTCGAGCTCATTGTGCCCAATGGTCCACAGACGCCAAATAATTTGGCCGCGTAAGTTTTAGTTAGTTAGATACCACATTGCACATAACTTATTATTAATATATATTGAGGTCTTCCCCAATTTAAGATTTATTTAAAACATGTAGCAAATAATTCAATACAACATACAAAACATACAAATCCAACCATGACAAAATATGCAAGATCTTGTCATGGATACCATATTGATCACATAATCATGTAGTCCATATTATTAATCAATATTAAATTTGTACGTGTTTAATTAATTTTAGTGACATCACATACGGTATTCACAAATTAATCCCTAAAAATTTCATGCAATCCTAGGGTTTCTATCAAGATTTTAAATCAACCATAAAACCCTAACCAAACATGTAGGTGTCGACCCATGGAGGGTGTCGACCTAATTAATCCCTAAAAATTTCATGCAATCCTAGGGTTTCTATCAAGATTTTAAATCAACCATAAAACCCTAACCAAACATGTAGGTGTCGACCCATGGAGGGTGTCGACCTACTTTTGGAATAAACAATTAGGGTTTAAAAACCCTAAACAAAATCAATTGCATGTATCTAATAAAGATTCAATTTTTAGGTTTTAGTAATTAATTACAAGTTCTTAAACGAGGCTCATGATGCCACTGTTGGAATATATGAATCATATAAATACTATAAACATATATTTACATCAAGAACACGCAGCGGAAGATCTAATGAACATGTAATTAATTAACTTAAATAAACACGTACCTTAATCGCGTAATCAATCAAGAACAACAAGAACCCTAATTGGGTTGTGAATGTGTCGAACTACAAAAGGGAAAAACACCAAGAATCACAAGCTAAAATAAGCTTGTCACTCGTTCTTGTACACACGCGATAGTAGCGTTCCAATGGGAATGCTAGGTTCAAGATCACTAACAAACCAAACACTTGATTGCTATTTGCTCAAGTCGAATTCCCTAGTGGGAATAAAAGAGTCGACCAGCTCAAGCAAGAGGAAGAAAGAAGAGAAGTTTGGCCTAGAGTTAGGGATTCAAGATTAGGTGAAAACCAAAACAAGTGATTTGTATTTATAGGCAAAACCTAAAAACACAAACTTGTTCCCCAAGCCTTGCAAAAACCGGCCACCCCAATCCCTTGGGCCATTCGGCCGATCTAACCCACACCATTGGGTTCTAGATCCTTCTTTCTCTATTTTGCATATTTAGTCCTTTAACGGTCGTTATCTCTAACACCGTTAAGTACTAACTATCGTTAAGTGTTGTTAGTGAAATTTAAATAAATAAATATAAATATAAAATGTATATTTAATTATTCAAACCATTGGAACTCTCACGTATTGTGTGCAATCCCGAGTCTCGGGTTCGAAACCGGACATACAAATATTAATATCATTATACACAAAACCTAACAAAGAATTGGTAAAGAGTTTTGATAAAGCAAGAGGAGAGAAGGGATGTTGGTTGAGAGATAAATGTTTCGTGTTTCCATGGAATTTACTCATTAATTTGAATGTGTTAGATTATGTAAGGATTGGTAGCTTTTGTTGCGTGATAATAAAATCTATAAAATTTGTCAAAAATGTGTTGTGAGAGAAATTCTAATGTAACAGGTAGTAACTATGGGTCTACATAGGTTATTAAGGTTATTCTATGATTTCATGTGATGGTAATTCTCTTATATGCACACGTTTACATGTTTTACCGAAACAAGCAGTGGATCAAAAGATTATAAGAGAGCATAGCATGAACAAGATTAAGTTTTAGTTATTGTTTAAGCCGTATAATGCTAGTGTATGAGAAAGAGGAGAGCACATATGTACCTTTGGCAGGGATTAAGATGGAACGAGAGAACAAGGACAAGAACACAACATCAAATCGATTATACCCAATCTGAAAAGCCCTAACCACCATGAGTTGGTCACCAACAGTAACAACCTTCAACTTCCTAGCCTTGGAATGGAGAAAACGTTTTTGGAACTATTTGTTTTAGTTTCTGGTTGTCGTATGGTAAAGAGAGGAGGGAAGTGAAACGTTTTATGTTATGGATGTGTGGAAGATATGGGATAACTTAGGAATGCCGTGTTTTTATCAAGGTGAGGAGGGAACAATGTAAATCTTTTATTTAGTTGAGATTATTCACAAGTATCTTTGGTTCTTATCAAAATGGATTTTGGTTCTAAATGAGTACAAGAAAATGTGTGAGGGAGTTGACACAATTTAGATGTGTCGACTAGTTTATTAGGATAGATTAGGAAAGGAAAAAAAAAGATTTGTAACAAGTTTATTTATTTAGTTATCTTAGGTTATAATTCATATAATGTATTATTATCATATCACATATAGTTTAGGTAATTATTAATTATTACATCACTTAGGTAAATATTCAAATTAGGTGGGAAAATTGAGAAATCAGAATTTAGGATTTTACACGGGTATTATAACTAGTGTTACATAGATAATCATCCTATAACAAAAAAAAAATACACCAAACAGACTAAGCTACAATTTGTCATTTATATATCCATTGCTTCTATTTATTATCACAAAAATAGCTTCTTGCCTTAGTGAAAAACAAATGCGTTACCACCAGACTATGCTTAGAGTTGTGTCATATATATTTGCTACAGAAAATGTTGCTAAAGTCCAAAAGACTTGATATAACAAAAGAAAGAAAGGCTGAAAAGTGTTAGAACCTATAAATAAGCGTTTAAATAGGGGCGAACTGAAAAGTGGTGATCAAAACTCAAGAAATCTTCCATTCTCAGATTTTGTGACATCTAAAGAAATGGTAAACCAAAAGAACGAAGAGTCTAATTTATTCTATATGCTATACTTAGAAAAGTATTACTATTTTCTCAAGAATTGGTAAAGAGTTTTGATAAAGCAAGAGGAGAGAAGGGATGTTGGTGGAGAGACATAAATGTTTCAAGTATATAACTAGGTGAGAGCAACAAAGTCGAAACTTTCTAGGATTTCTTAATTTAGGTTATTGGAGTTCAAAAAATATCCGTATTCGGATATCCGAAAACTTAATTATAATTTATTAAAAAGTTTGGTTTTATTAAATGACAGTTTTAGAACTCATATAAAATTTTTCCAAAAATTATAGATGTCATGATATTCAGATATATAAAACTGATATCAAAAATTTCGAATATCCAAATTAAAAAAACTTAGATAAAATAATGGGTCCATATAAAACTGTTATCAAGAAAATACTTTGCTTCTAGCACACTTCTAACATAGTCTGGAAATGGAATAGTCTTCGAGAACATGAGGTGCATTTTGAAGCCCTTTAAGTCTCAACAACGTTTCTTTATTGTCCGAGCTCTCCTTGAAACCTCTTTTCGGTTGTTTTCGTACGTGCGTTTGATTAGCTTCAAACCTTATGTTAACTTGCTGCCATTCATTCATTTTGTATGTGCTAGTTGAATACGCATTAACAGTGTGGCTTTGATTAACAGTTTGACTTAAAATATAAGTACCCATTTCTGGGTACGCCAAAGTGATATCGGTATTTTTGAACCGGATGAGAAGGTTCACCGGTCCTAATGTGTCATTACTTATGTTTGTGATATTCATATATTGATTGTCAACTTTTTCAAGATATGGTTTGTCTATATTTAGGCTTAATTTACGAAGGATGCGAAGATGATAAAAGCGAGTCCTATCCGCCCAGAAGTGCCAGTAATGCCATTATGTTTATCTGCATGAAACAAAACAAAATTTTTTAAGTATAGAAGTATAGCGGTTTTTAATTAATATTGGTTGTTCGTCAAATGTATCATTTACACAATAATTGTAAGACTAAAAAGCATAATTTTATATCGTGAATATAAGCCGATTAATTAACTTACCATTGTTTCCTAGTTTGCGTTGCGAATGGTCTGCAAGGTGCTTGCTATCTTGGTCACGAATATAGCCATCCTTATGTTGTTTCCTACATAAATAAATTATATTTGTCAGTCTTTGTAAATTAAACAAAGAAAAATTAGAAATAAAAGTTGATTATAAGCGGGGAAAAAAAGTAAACATAGCATAAAAAAAAATAATAAAATTAATAATAAAGAAAAAAAAAGTTTATGACTTAATTAAATTAAGTAATTAAAATAAAAGAGCTATATGGGGGTTCATTGATTTAATGCTCTGTTGCATTGCTAAATACAAGAAGTGAGAATTCATAGTAATTGGACAAAAAAAAAAAAAAAAAAAAAAAAAAAAAAAAATATATATATATATATATATATATATATATATATATATATATATATATCAATGTTGCAAAAATCGGCTGAATCGGCCGATTAATCGTTAATCGGCCCAGTACCTTGTAGAATAGTGAAAATCGGCCAAAAAATCGGTCAGGCAAAAAAATCGGCCAAAAATCGGCCGAATCGGTCAAAAATCGGCCGATTCGGCCAAAAATCGGCTGAATCGGCCAAAAATCGGCCGAATCGGCCAAATCGGTCAGGTTTAAAAAAATGAAAATTTAGGCATTCTACTTAATTTGGGGATCGTTTATTTCACTTATAATGCACCATGAGTCTCATAATCAGAATTGGAGCCTTTTATTGAGGTTTGGAAACATAGTAGGCTTGTAATCAGTTACGATCTTTAGTTTGGTCTCCAGAAATACCCAAAACATGCAAAAAATGCCAATCCGATTAATCACCGATTAATCCCGCCTTGGCCGATTACTCGCTGCAGGGTGGTCGACCGCCCGGCTACCGATTCACGATTTTTGCAACATTGATATATATATATATATATATATATATATATATATATATATATATATATATATATATATATATATATATATATATATATATATACCCATCAAAACACAAATAAACACTCATAACATAATAAATTATTATTTCTTTTTCCTCTATCAAGTCACTCTCTTTTTTGAACCTTTTCGGGCCGCACAAAAAATATAAAAATAAATAATAAATAAATAAATACTTGTTTAGGGCTTATTTTATCAGTATGTGTTTGTATCTTTGTTTCGGTGTAAAGGAGTGAGACAAAAAGGGATTATAAGATATACGATTTAAGGAGAAAAAGAAAAGCGTGTGAGAAATCAAGGAATGCCGTGTATTTTGTTATGGTATGTTGTGTAAAGTTTTTAGGAAAGAGTACATGCATATCTTTTTATTTATTAAGGTTACACATAATTTGTGTTTAGTCCTTATCTTCTTGTAGCTTTAAAAATAAAATAAACCGTGTGTTATAGAGGAGTGGGAACCGGATTTTTGACTTAGGATTAGGGAATTATTGTAACAAATTTTTATTAAGTATTGATGTTAGAAATGAAGCTGAGCGATATTTACGTGAATTCGAGTAGACAACTAGTATGCATATAGTGCTGGGACTTATTATGTAATATTCGAATTGTTATCTTGTAAGGCCTATAAATACCCCTCAACTCTTCACTTGAGGGGTGTGGCTGTGAAACATTATCCAACATATCAATAATATCTAGTTTCCATCTCCACCTTCTCTCTACTTTATCTCTCTAAAACTAACATGGATTTCCTCTATTTTCATCAACCTCGTCCTCCAGAAGACGATTCTTGGTCTTTACAATTGATCTTAGGTTAAAATTCATATAATGTTTTATTACATATAACATATAGTTTAGGTTTATTAATTATTACATAACTTTGGTAAAATTTCTAATTAGCCACAAAATTAAGGATTCAGAATTCAGGGTTTTACACAGAGTAACATAACTTTCTATGTTTTCTCCATGATACAATGTTAGCTACGTTGAAGCATGAGTAAGGACAATTCTATTTGTGTGCACGCCATAGCTGTTAAGATCTCGATCTAGCTCTTAAGATATTCCGATCTTACGATCCCGTTAAGAAAAAACGAGTCGATCCTTCATAGGATCTTAAAAAGCATAGGATCTAAAGTATGATCTCGATCTTACAATAGGATCGTAAGATCTCGATCCGATTCGATCATACTTCCCTTAATTTAACTAACTAATAAACTATAAATGAATGAATTTTGTTAAACTAGAACAATATAGCAAGCGTTGATTACTGTAAATGTTTAATAAGAGCAAGATATATAGATTTTTTGATTAAAAGATTGAGCGACATAAATTACCTATTAGATATTTTTGTATTTTAGGCATTACACGTCGCATTCTAATATTACTATAACATTCAGAACTCTTTTTTCTTCTCTAATTTGTTATACAATCATCTTTGAATACGAATTACTAGAAAAATAAGATGTTTAGGCATTTAAGTAGGAACTTCCAATCTCGATCCGATTTTACGATTCCAATCTTGCAGAGAAAAAAACGATCCATAGTAGGATCTCGATCTTAACAGTCTTGTGTGCACGCTATTCACTTAGTATGTGAAAACTAATGAACGCCATTTGTGATTACTACAACTCAGCCATGGTTATAGATCTAAATAGATATATTGACCGACATATAGGGCATGCTGTTTTTTTTCCAAGTTCTGCATTCATCCTATTAACTTATTTATATCAATATGATATTGTTTACTTGAGCTTAGGTTGAAGCATACAAAGGAGTTATGTCACAGCCTTTTTGTTTTGTCAAAGGAAGAATTTAAAACAGTGACATATAATGAACTGCAACAAAAGACAAATGAACCAGTTGTGGTTGTGAAAGTGGACCAAAATTCTCATGCTTATGGTATGATTATGTTATGTCATTTTGGGTTGTTCATATGTTTCATTTTACACCACTATTTATAATGTAAACAATATACTGCATTGCAAATACTTTTGAGATCAATAATACATAGGCAAAGAGAGCCAAATGATTATTGGATTAAAAATTTTAGTTTTGCTGTACAGGGGCGGAACTACATGTAACCCAGGGGTAGCGGTCGCTACCCTTGAACTTTTACCCGGTAGTGGAATTTTTTGGCTATTTTTTACGTTTTTTGGCCATTTTTGACGATTTTTTGAAGATTTCGCTACTCCTGAAACAAATTTTCGCTACCCCTAAACAAATTTTCGTATTTCACTACCCCTGAACTTGGCTCCTAGTTCCGCCACTGTTGCTGTATGCGTGCCATTCTTTTGCATGATGTGTTTTATTTATTTATTTTAATTTTATTTTATTATTATTATTTTTTTGCATGATGTAATGTAATGATATGGACTGGGGGGAAGAGGGTCTTCGGGCGGAGCCGCGGTGGCGGAAATACATTCTGTGAGGCCGTCATAATCTTGATCATCTTAATGTCACCAAGGTTATATCTCACCATCCACAAACTTTCCTTTTGAACATAATCATATATTGCTTCTTTGGGAAATGTACGAAAAACTAGATATGTGTGTTTGGTAAATGCATGAAATCGGTACCAAAGGTAATTTTGCATGTTAAACTTTAATGTCGTTTATGCCAGATTAGGTTCCAACTTTCTTAAGTTTGGTATACTTTATATTATGAGAGGATTAGGTCACAAGGACAAATGGTTATAAGGAAGTGTTGGTGCGCGTTAGATGTTGTATGGTTCATGATTAGATTTTGCTAAAATGGAGCCAACAGTAACGTACTAGGATATGTTGTTCCAGTTGGGCCAAAACACATCATATATATAAACAACTTCATTGATGACTATTATCAAATCGATATAACAAACTAACACAAACATCATCTATATTATTCATACATGTGCTCTAATTCGTACTTTGTTATATTAATACACCAATGCTAAAATAGGTCAAGATATAGTCATCTTGCCATCTAAAGATAGATACTACTAAGTAAGTGCCATTCGGCTGGCCTGTGTTTTATATACATATAGAAACATGTACTTTGGTTTTCACGAGTTAAGTGTTAACAAAGAATTTTTTTGGAATTGGACATCATTAATTGGTGACGCGGAATCAATAAACTGTTGTTAAAGATAGTTGAGATGGGAACAGCAATGATCTTTTATTAGTGTATTTGGGGATTTTTATAACTTAGGGGGTGTTTAGGTAAGGTTATTCGAGTAGCTTAATATCCAAACACCTTTTTATATGATAGTTATATACTATATTTCAGAATGGATTGATAGTTTCTTACTTGATATTTAGTGTACCTAATTGGGGAAACAATGGACCAATGATAGTTTCCGAACTTTAGCCCGTTCAAACATTTTGTAGTACCTAATCATAGCAAGCTGAACCACTAAACATAAGTTTGAACCATAATTTATATTTCACTATAAGGATATCGATAGTTACTAACATAACTGATGCGTGGTTTTGCGACCTTACAACAGGTTTTACCTCTCGAGGGATCTCAAGAGGCTTGCAATCCCCACCAGGCAGTGTACCTGACCGATGTAGTATAGTGAAGTGGCAAGTACCGGGGGATTGATCGTTCTCTAGGGGAATAGTGTCGTTAGGATTGAAAAACTACTCTAATAGGTATAAGGGTGAGGGAAGATTCTTTTTGTATTTTTATAATTTTTTATGAAAGCAAGTAAAATCTCGGGTTTGAAGGAGTGGGTGGAATTAGTTGCTAGTCAACTAACCCAAAAAACTAAAATTGTAAATAAAATAAAATAACTGAAAATGAAAAGGTTGTGGAACTTATATGGGGAGAAATGTGTTTACTTAGACTTCCTTACTCCCTAACTATCTTTTACCGGTTGATTAGTGTGTATTAATTGCGTGGATGACGGGTGTATTCCTTAATACCAATCGTGGGGTGGCGTACGTACTTCCCCAACTCTACAAGCTCCTACTTCACTCCTATGTCGAGCCGGCTAAGAAGCTCCTAACATGGGATCACTAGAATTCGCTCATGCATTAAATTCAACCATATAAACCTAGTACGCATTGGTTCATGTTTCTTAAGACGTTCAAGCAAGTTACCGTATAGGAGGTTAGCCAGTTTTCTTAAGCCTAACTTCGATAAACAATCATCCAATACAATTAATAACACACCAACAACTAATAATCAATAGTTAGGTTTCATTAGATCTAAGCAAACACAATATAAATCTAGCCTAGCATGTTAATTAAAAGACAAGAACAAGATATAATCAAACAACACATAGACATATTGATTGATTAAGTGATTACTTATCTTCAATTAAACATGGGAGATCCAAGGGTATAAAACCCTTAAAAATGGCAGAAAATTCGTCTTAGGGTTTCTCCTCACAAAGTTGCACACTAAGAATAAAAATTGCAAAACTATATATAGAGTTTAGTGGCTGACGGCGTCACGTTATAGGAGGTGACGCCGTCACCTCGCCGCGGCTAGGGTTCCCGGATGGTCTTCCTGACGCCGTCCCTTTTTAATCCTCCAAAATCCGCTCTGGCCTATCAAGGGTTGACGCCGTGAGATTTGTGCTTGACGCCATCTCTCTTTAACTTAAACCGTGACGACTTTGATCACCTTAAAGGGTGACGCCGTCAGACTTCCTTTGTAAAACTTTCTGGCGCGTCACGTGTATTTTGTCATATCCACCTCTTTTGCCAAGCCGTGACGCCGTCAGGAGCAATCCTTGACGCCGTCATGTGTACTTTTCCTGCAGCCTTGGAGACTTTGTCGTTTTCTTCACTTTTATGCTCCAAAAACGTCCAAAATGCTTCCTTTTCCAGATTTCTTCTCCAATGTACCTAAAATGACAAAATGAACGATTTAGGGCAATATTTGATCAAATAAATACGATTTAGGGCTTAAATGACCCCCTAAAAGCGGTATACTTTTCGCTTCATCAATAACTTTGAATGTTATTGTTGCAGAGTTCATTGAAAGCAAGTCAATCTAACATCAGTCCCCACTCTATGACTGATAAATGATCTTGATTTTTCTTTATTCATTCAGATTCAGATGATATTTCACGCTTTGTAATATTGTAGTGGCAAGTTGTTTCTTAATATGACATATGTAGTTAGTAAGGGACGCAAGTTTGGTTGCCTTCGAATGTTAGCAAAATTTCCAAGAAGATAAAATAATTGTTTAACGTTTTCACGAGAACTTTAATACATTAATTGTTATTTTGTCGTGTAATGGAGTATTGTGTTTGATATAGCTTGAAATCCTACTTTATCATACCCACTTATGTTGAGATCGAATGGCAGCAAGATATAAGAAAGATATAAGAGAAATAGATAGAGATAAAGATGAGGAGAATAAAGATAGATGAGATGAGATGGATGCAATAAAGAGATGAGATGAAAACTGTGAATGTATTAGATTAGATTGGAAAGGAAGAATACAAGAGTAGAGAGAATACACACACACTCCCCCATAATTATGCATAATGACTTATGTGGTGGGAGGTGTGTTGATATAGCAAACTCACAGCCACGCCCTAATGAATTAGGTGGGCTTTTGTTGGGTTCTTGTGTGGGCTAATGTGTATTACACTTATACAATAATAATCCAAACACAACTAATACCTATAGCCCACATTCTAGACTAAATATGATACATTTAACACATAAGTTCTAATTGCAAATGACCATCACTTTTGCATTTTAAAATAAATGCTAACAATCTCCCCCTAAGGGATGGTCATTTCAACGACGCTCCGGTGAGTGGTCTATTGCCTTCAATAACTTGAACTTCGTGTGTCAATGAATAATAGTCTTCAATCATTGTTCCTTCATGCACTGTAATCTTCAAAGTATCGACTTTGGATGTTCTTGCCTTGATCTACTTCTTCTGATCAGATGCGTCTACGTTGTAGATGATGATGGTGAATGGACTTTCGTCAGTACCTGCATAAGACAGTTAGCAATAAATCGTCCAGCGGCCATCATGTCGTGAGGCAAGATCCTTAGATCTCATTAAGACTCATACAACTTGTATCCATTTGAGTGAACACAAGTGTATTGCATAGGAAGTGTTCCTAAGAGATCTTTGATGAATCTTATGGCTCTAGACTCAATAATGTGCGTTTTGGTTTTAGTCGTCGGAGGCATGGAGCAGAGTGCCACCTTTTCAATATCAACTCATCTCGGAGTGAGAGGTCGATAGATTATGTAGTGTTCTCCGTGAGAAATGAAACAAATATCTTTTAAGAGATATCTGAGTGGCTGGGAGGGGTTGTGCAGCGCGTCACTGGGTCCATGACGTCTTGTCTTCAATATCAGCATCACCTTAGTGAGTACCGATAGCATATGTATTGACCCAGTTTCTGACCTAAGTTTTCATGGAGGGCTATTTCTTTTCACCCTTACATTAAACTTTTCTTTTTCATTCTTCAACCCCTTATTTCTCCTTTCTCATTTTGCTCCTTTTTTTCAACCATGCCTAAGGACTTCTAATTCTAAACTATTGGAATAGTCCTTGGGAAGATCCCTCCGGCTCTGGCGGATCATTAGACATAAGCTAACCATAATCACCTTATAACTCCATGATTATCCTAGGTTTGTTGATCACTTGCCATAAAACCATTTGAGAAAATCTCTCAAAGTGTTCATGAATAAAACACATTTTGTTAATACTTTGAGAGTTTTGCATTTTCTGAAATACTCCCCCTTCACATGTGCATATGAGATTTAAGAAAGAATTGCACATGATGGGTAGAGTTCGCACTTTTTGAACTGATCAATTTTCAATTAATATGACCATTGCGAGACACGTTTACATCACTAGTTAGACTAGCTTGAAGTTATTACCCGTCCCGGTCATATCAAAAGATCATCTCTCGAATTGGTACATTCTAATCAGACAAGTCCTTTGCGAGACACGTTTACATCAATGGATAACCATTTTGAAATTATTACCCGTCCCGGACTAGTCTTTTCGATTACTGACATTTAGGCTTCGTCAATTCGATAGTTCATGCTGAGTCTTTTGAAGAACTCTTTTTGAGATTCGCTTTTTGATCACATTTTAATTACGTCTTCTCCCCCTCAAAAATAGCATGCAGTGATATTTTTGATATCAACTGAGTAAAATGTAACTTTTTGGAGAAATAGACGGATTTTGAGCATGAAATTGGAACATTTTTGTTTTTCTACTCCCCCTTAAACAAAGCATATGGTTAAACATTTTAGTTTAAAAGCAGTTTTAAGGGTTTAGGAGGGAGTTATCTTGAGCACTTTATGAAAGATTTGGAAAAATCTTATTGAAAAATCTTGAAGAAAATGTGCTCAAGATAGAGAAGATTTTGAAAATCTTTGAAGATATGTAAGGAGTAATATCTTCATTTGTTTTTAGGATTAGTGTTAGAAAAAGAAATTGGTTTTACACAACACTTTCATTTATTTGAAGTTCGGGTTGTAAGCTGAAATGCTTACAAGCCATCGGTTGAAGCGCGGGTCCTAATCCGATATGATTAGAAGCCATTAAGGAAACAAGTTTGAGAAAACGACATGTTTTGAAAACATTTAAAGAACTCTCGCTCAAGCATCTGTACATGCCCGTATCATTATTGAATGATATTTCTAAGTACGTACAGAATATTGATTATACGAGAGACATGTCGGAGAAGAATATTTTTGGATTTTTGTGATTTTATATTGTTTTTTTATTTTTTGAAAATTTTCCATTTTTGTATATTCTTTTTGATGTTTTCAAAAAATGTATATTCACAAAGAATGATTAAGTATGAACAAGTAAAAGTGGAGTTAAGAGTGGATGTAGACCAGGATTTCCAAATGCGATGTTGGCATAAAAGTCTTCTTTTCCACATTCAGCGTATGAAGTTTCACCACTTTTACAAGTACCTGCAATCACAGAATCCAAAAAAGAAGAATTTGCACAAATAACAGTGTTAGAAGAACATGAATCATCACATTGAGGGTGTCCACTATCAACGGTTGTAGTGGTTTCTACATCCTTATCCTGATGATTTTCACTATTACTTGTTGTGGTGCAACTATCAAGAATCTTTCCTGTGGGAATCCATCTAAGACCAACTGTTTTAAAAACTTTTCTCGTGGGAATCCACCTAGGGCAAGATCTAGGAGTTGTTTTCTTTTCAGATGCAGTGGAAGTCTCATATTGAGAAAAACCACGTCCTGTAGAGATCCACCTAGTTGGTTTCTTAGCCTTTTGCTTCTTATCAACGGGCTTGTTTCTTTTTGGTGTCTTAGTGGATTGTGCCTTAGCACTTGCATTTGCTTTCTTGATATATTGTGCAACACATGCATCATGATTAGCAAAAAAGACACATTTTTTACATGTAGGACAAACAAATTCAACATTCTTGTTTAAAATGGCAACCTTAACTTTGTCACTACAGACATTTTGAACTTGCTTTGTGTTCGAAGAGGAATTTGAATTCTTAGTGTTGGATTCTACGCGGATAACATTTTCATTTGCGCAACTACTCTTAGATGCAAGCCAATCCCTAGTTTTTAGTTGAATTATCCTAGGTAGTGGTTTACTACTACTAGCAGTGCTTTGTAATGTTGTAGAATTCATCACTCTAGGTTTTGTACCTAAAATTCCATCTTTTCGAATCTGTGCCTTTTTCCTAGCATTTTCTAGGTGTTGATTGTGGACCGTGTTGTTTGAACCAACTGATTCCTTAACAGTTTTTATTTTCACATTCGGTGAGCTATTCCTAGAAAGGCCAGGTGCTATCACTTTTGGTGTTTTAGGCGAAGGTGTTGGAGTGACTGGTTTAGTCAAATCAATTGTCACATCAACTGTTGGAACCGTTTGAGAAATTGAGGTTTTTGGTTGTTCCGAAGTTGATGATTTTGCAAACTTAGTTTCCTCACCCTTCCTATTTTGACTATCCAGCTGAGACTTCAAAAGAGCAATTTGATCTTGCATGTTTTTGTAAGAACGCTCATACGACAATTTGTCATATTTGCATTCTTCCTTTTTCTGATCAAGTTGTTTAAAATATGTGACATTTTGTTTCTCAATCTTAGCAAGCGCATTCTCATATTTTAAAACAATTTCGGAAGTCTCGGCCCGAAGTCTTTCATCATCTTCAACAGAATATGTTTGGTAAATAATTGACATGATATCGGTTGATAGAGCTTCAAAGCAGAGATTGTCATTATGTTTTTCCAATGCCTTGATGTGTTCAATGTTTTCATTTGCTTCCTTCACTAAGGATTTGTGGTCCTTAACGAATTCTGCTGACTCTTTCAAAAGATTATGTTCCACATTTTGAACAACCGCGTAGATTGCATCAATATGTGGTTTAATTTCCTTTTCAAAGATCCTTTTTAGTTCATCTTGAACACCCGGAAACCATTCAAACTTTTGATTGTTAATTTTGGAAGCCACAATACGTTGAAGTTTCTCATTTCTCTATTTAAGATCAACCAAATATAGTCTAGCTGCAGTTGTATCGTAAGTGTTTTTAGATGCCATTTGTTCGATGTTAGGCAGATGTTTTGAAACAGCTTTTTGTTTTGCAAAAACCACTGGTTTTTGAAAAAACAGAGGTGACTCCTTTTTAACAAGATGAACCCTAGATTCTGTGTTAAGCTTGTTATAATCAATTGGTTTAATTTCTGGGTTCATTTGTCTCATTTTGACACGTCTCTTTTCAGTAAGCTCAATCGTTCCATCCGAATCATAAATCTCAATCGGATCATGTTTATCATTTAGCACATTACCATTATATAACACATTCTGTACACTCTGAGCTTTCTTGAGATTATAAGGTTTTTTCATAACCGATAGCCACTTTCTTTATTGTATGTAAAATCAGGTTTTGGATCGTTTATTAACAAGTTAACTGTTTGTGCAGAATGACCCGTTTTTACAAGCAAATCTTCCAACTTTGCAATGGTTTCTTTTTTGTCAGAGATCTCTTTATGAAGATCCTTTTCTCGTTTTGAAAACCTTTCATTCAACTCCTTCTTTTCTTTTTCAAGATTAGAATAAGTTGATTTTTGTTTTGAAAGCTGGTTGGTTAGTTCAGAAATTTTCTTGTTTAAAGATTTTATTTTGTTGTTCAAATTGACATCTAGAGTGTCATATTTGATTTGCAAATTTTTTTCTCTTAAAACAGAATCTCTTAAACTATTTTCAATTTCTGACTGTCGATTAGTGTGAAAATCATAAGCTCGTGCATTCACCTTATAACTCTCAAGCTCAGTGGTCAATTTCACATTCGCGTCTTTTACCTCGCGATTGATCTTTTTGACCTTTTCAATCTCTATCTGACAATTATGAAGTAATGATTCAAATAGAGCACGGGTTATCTCATCATTAGCATCATTTTGTGCAACTTGAACTTCATTAGGATCCATATATGAAGTTTCACAGTTAACATTGCTATTAACTTGCTCCCCCACATATGTATCAAAATTAGGTTCGAGAGGCACAGAATGTGGCTTTTCATGAGCAAACAATGATGGTACCTCATGGAGTGGTTCTGTGTCATTAGACGGAGGAGTTTCAAAATCACTACATGATGTTGTTTGTTGATCAGGCATAGGATCGGAGACTCCAGTGACTTCTGTAGAATTATCATTGATTCTGGTCATAAGCAGGAAGTTGGATTCCTCAGCAGTCAACGGTATTCCCGAATGTTCCTTGTTGGCTAGCATCAGCATGTACTGGAGCTTTTCTACCTTCGTCATTGCAGGAACATTACCAATTCTGCCTATATCACTCCTTTGTATTTTAGATGAAGTCATGAAACAACAATCCTCATTCAGATTGACCCCATTCTGATTCACAAACGGATCTGCTTGATTTCCCGTATACTGCCCTGCATATTGCATTTGATTCCCGATAACATCAACCATTTGACATTCTTGTCCCATATATAACTGCGTATTGTCAGTGTACGGTGAATTCCATTGGTTGTTGTTATGTGGTTCGGTGTTTAATGCCCTGTATACCGAAGCAAAACCATTTGCCAAAGCAGTTGTGATTTCATCTTGGTGAGAGGCCATTGATGATGACTAGTACGATAAAGTGGATACAGGATCTTTGCAACAAAGTATGAGTTGTTGTTGTTAAAGGTTGAACTTGGTTGTTGTTGTTGTGAAGCCTTGGTTTGTTGTTGATGATCGTTGAAGTTGTAGGTTTAGTTGAACGAAACAAATTTAAATAAAGTTACGAAATTTGATTAGAGTATAATTAAGACAAAGTCAAAAGTTTACAATTTCGACAAAGGTTATGTAAATTGTAATTTAGATAAAATGACAATTTCTATAGAAATTTCAATTTGACCAAAATTTATATAAATTATGGAAAAATGTCAATTTAGATAGAAATGTATCCAATTTATATAAATTGGCAATTTATATAAAATCTAGCACTCTTATACAAGAGAGTAGATATCCGTTTGTCGAAGTATTTTCCACTCTTATACAAGAGTTAAAATACCGAGTTCACTTTCGAGTTGACGAAATTACGTTCGAATCAAATCCTTAAAAGTTATTTAACTTTTAAATTGTTTCACACAAGTACGAGGGCCAAAACTGTCAATTCTGAAAGTTCCCTAAGGCTGCTGGAAAGTACAGGGACTGAAGTTGACAAATCTAAAAACTGCTGAAAATTCTTTGTTGTCCGATATCGTAGAAGCAAGAGTCGTCCGATATCGCAGTTGGACAAGGATCTCGGACAGAACTGCGATAGCTGATCTCGGACAGAACTCCGAAAAATCTGTCAGATGGGCAATTGCGATAAAACTGAATTCAGATAAAATTATCTGAGTTGGTCCAATTGCGATAAAACTGAATTCAGATAAAATTATCTGAGTTAGTTGCCAATTGCGATAAAGCCTTGCAGACTCCAATTGCGATAAAATTGCTGAAATGCGATAATAATATTGAATTGCGATAATTCGCTGGTTTTCACTGCAATTGCGATAGAACGAGCTGTTGAGGCCAATTTCGATAAATGACAGCTTGTACCTACTTTTGCCTACTTTTTGGACTTATCCTTACTTGCCCACTTGTCCAATAATTCACCCACAGACTTGCACATGCAACCTGACACATTTTCATCCACTTGTACTCACTTTTCACTAACTCCTTTCAATACAATAATTCATATATCACCAATAATCCAAGAAACACAAATCTTTTACAAGATTTTTGAAAAATTCGATTAAAGGAGATAAGACCAAGCCAAAAAAATCTATGCTTCCTTTCACAACCCAGCTCGTTGAATCATAAACAAACACAACTTTTTCAAATTTTTGTCAAGATCGAATAGAATCAAAAACATAAGTTGTAACTTTTCTAGTGAAAGAAAAATAACAAATGATGTTTTAATCTTTAGGATCAAACAAAAATAATACAACCTTTGAACTTGTGTTCAATGTTAACAGAAAAACAAGAGTAGCCACGGATTGATGAAAAGCAATAACGCTTGTACAAGAACCGACTTGAAAGTACCTCCTACCTCGAAGCTAGGCTCGTTGATACCACTTGATATAGCTTGAAATCCTACTTTATCATACCCACTTATGTTGAGATCGAATGGCAGCAAGATATAAGAAAGATATAAGAGAAATAGATAGAGATAAAGATGAGGAGAATAAAGATAGATGAGATGAGATGGATGCAATAAAGAGATGAGATGAAAACTATGAATGTATTAGATTAGATTGGAAAGGAAGAATACAAGAGTAGAGAGAATACACACACACTCCCACCTTATCCACAATTATGCATAATGACTTATGTGGTGGGAGGTGTGTTGATATTGCAAACTCACAGCCACGCCCTAATGAATTAGGTGGGCTTTTGTTGGGTTCTTGTGTGGGCTAATGTGTATTACACTTATACAATAATAATCCAAACACAACTAATACCTATAGCCCACATTCTAGACTAAATATGATACATTTAACACATAAGTTCTAATTGCAAATGACCATCACTTTTGCATTTATAAAATAAATGCTAACAGTGTTGCAAATTTAGCAATGTTTGATGCCATTTTCTATGAGTCCGCTGGTGGAAACTTTCTAGGATTTCTTGATTTAGGTCATTGGAGTTCAAAAAATATATGTATTCGGACATCCGAAAACTTGATTATAATTTATTAAAAAGTTGGGTTTTATTAAAAGACAATTTTATAACTCATATAAAAATTTTCCAGAAATTATAGATATCATGATATTTAGATATATAAAACTGAAATTTCGAATATCCGAATTAAAAAAACTTAAATAAAATAATGAGTCTATATATAAGTGTTATCAGGAAAATACTTTGCTTGTCGCACACTTCTAACATGGTTTCTAACATAACTAGTGTTACATAGATGATCATCCAATAACAAAAAAAATACACCAAACAAACTAAGCTACAATTTTTCATTTATATCTCCATTGTTTCTATTTATTATCATAAAAATAGCTTCTTAAGCCTTAGTGAATTGAAAAACAAATGCATTCACCACCAGACTATGCTTAGAGTTGTGTCATATTTGCTACAGAAAATGTTGCTAAAGTCCAAAAGACTTGATATAACTAAAGTAAGAAAGGCTGAAAAGTGTAAGAACCAAATATAACTAAAGAAAGAAAGGCTCAAAAGTGTAAGAACCTATAAATAAGCGTTTAAATTGGGGCGAACTGAAAAGTGGTGATCAAAACGCGAGAAATCTTCCATTCTCAAATTTTGTGACATCTAAAGAAATGGTATACCAAAAGAACGAAGAGTCTAATTTACTCTATATGCTATACGTAGAAAAGTATTATTTTCACAAGAATTGGTAGAGAGTTTTGATAAAGCAAGAGGAGAGAAGGGATGTTGGTGGAGAGAGATAAATGTTTCGAGTATATAAATAGGTGAGAGCAACAAAGTCGAAACTTTCTAGGATTTATTGATTTAGGTTATTGGTGTTCAAAAAATATCCGTAGTCGGATATCTGAAAACTTGATTATAATTTATTACTAAAAAGTTGGGTTTTATTAAAGGACAAATTTAGAACTCATATAAAAATTTTCCAAAAATTATAAATATCATGATATTCGGATATATAAAACTGTTATGGATGGATCAATGGGAATGGTGAAATTATGACACGTAAAAGTTAATCGTTTTAGTTAGACGTGTGATTATATAGGCATAAATAAATGAAAATACTTTATGATAAACTAATTTGCAGACAAAAACAAAAAGTCATTGTCAACTTAGCATTATAATGTTACTCGTATCTAAAATTAAATAAGTGGCTGCCCTAAAACCATCGAGTTGCATTCACAACTTTTAAATGTCTCCATATTATCGTTGAATCTTAACCGTTTCAAACAAGATTTGATAAATATTCTCAAAAAAAATAAAAAATAAATAAATTAATTAAATAATAATAAAAAAAAAAAAAAAAGAAAAATACAAGATTTGATAAAGGGATATTTTTCGACAGTCAACTCCATTATGTATTATTTACAAAACATCAATAATTATTATCAGATGCACAAACTTTTAAAAGTAATACATAAATAGTCAATACTCAATACAATAATTACTTAATAATTAATGTTTCTTAGATATGATGCATTCTTTCCATATCATTTTCCCGAGAGAGGCATCTTCGAATTTTATGTCACAATCAATATATATATATATATGATAATGAGAGTCCGGAAAACTAATTGCTCTCGAAAACAGGATATGCACTTTGAAGTCCCCTCTTAGCCTTAACTGTTTCTCGTTGCTTACGGACCATTGTTGGAAACTTCTTGTTTCTTGTTTGTGTACGCGTGTTTGATTCGTTTTGAACGTTATGGTTATCGTTTGATCTTCACTCAAAATTTCATAACCACTAGTCGAATGAACATTGATTGTGTGGGTTTGATTCAATGTGTGACTTAAAATGTAAGTACCCATTTCTAGGTACGCCACAGTGTTATTAGTATTACTGAACCGGATGAGAAGTCTCACTGGTCCCCTTAATGTGTCATTGTTTATGTTAGTGATATTCATATACGGAATATCAACTTTTTCAAGGTATGGTTTGTCTATATTTAGGCTTAATTTGACGGAGGCTACGAACAGGATAAAGGCGAGTCCTATCCCGCGGCCCAGAAGTGCCAGTTTTGCCATTATGTTTATCTGCATGAAACAAAACAAATTTTTTTAAGTATAGCAATTTACAATTAATATTGATTGTTCGTCAAATGTATCATTTACACAATAATTGTTTGGTTAAAAAGCATAATTTTATATGGTGAATATAAGCCGATTAATTAACTTACCATTTGTTCCTGGTTTGCGTTGCGAATGGTCTGCATGGTGCTTGCTATCTTGGTCACGAATACAGCCATCTTTATGTTGTTTCCTACATAAATAAATAATATTTGTCAGTCTTTGTGAATTAAACAAAGAAAAATTAGAAATAAAAGTTGATTATAAGAGAAAAAAAAAGTAAACATAGCATAAAATTTATAAAAAAAAAAGAAAAAAAAAAGGTTGTGACTCCTTTTATTTAATGCTCTGTTGCATCGCTAAATACGAGAAGTTAGAATTCATAGTAATTTGACAAAAAATATACCCATCAAAACACAAGTAAGCACTCGTAACATAATAAATTATTATTTCTTTTTCCTTTATCAAGTCACTCTTTTTTTAACCTTTTCGGGCCGCGCAAAAAAAAAAAAACTTGTTATGGTGAAAAAAAAAAAAAATTCTATTCAATATCAGAACTTCGCTATCCAAGATCGAGTGAGAGATACAATCAAGAACTTCGCTATCCAAACTTCCAGACAATCAATCACTTGTGAAACATTCAATATCAGAACAAATAATACAAACAAATGATAACTATCAATCACTTCGCTATCCAAACTTCGCAATCAGAAAAAATAATATCCGTATTCGGATATCCGAAAACTTGATTATAGTTTATTAAAAAGTTGGGTTTTATTAAA
>CP139509.1:485191658-485393560 GCA_021014915.2 Artemisia tridentata subsp. tridentata
CTAACTGTAATTCCCAAAGATCGAACTCTAAGGGGTTTGATTCGTTCCTTTCGACTCAAGGCATCAGCCACTACGTTTGCCTTTCCGGGATGATAACGAATCTCACAATCATAATCACTGAGTAACTCCAACCATCGGCGTTGTCGCATGTTCAGCTCTTTCTGATCTAGTATGTGTTGAAGGCTCTTGTGATCTGTAAACACCTTGCACTTGGTGCCATACAAATAGTGTCTCCACATTTTAAGAGCGAACACTACTGCCCCTAACTCAAGATCGTGGGTCGTGTAGTTCCTTTCGTGGGTTTTGAGCTGTCGGGAAGCATATGCGATAACCTTACTCCTTTGCATCAATACAGCTCCCAAGCCTTGGCACGATGCATCGCAATACACCTCGAAGTCTTCACTTCCTTCGGGTAGTGCTAAGATCGGAGCTTCACAAAGCTTTTGCTTCAACAGTTGGAATGACGTCTCCTGCTCCTCTCCCCATTCAAATTTCTTCTTCTTTTGTGTCAATTCCGTCAAAGGTTTGGCGATCTTGGAGAAACCCTCGATGAATCTCCGATAGTACCCAGCAAGACCTAAAAATTGGCGTATCTCCGTGGGGCTTGTTGGAGATGCCCAATCCTTAACAGCTTCGATTTTTGCGGGGTCCACGTGAATACCTTTGCTGTCGATGACATGCCCCAGAAATTGCACTTTCTCAATCCAAAAATCACACTTGGAAAATTTGGCATACAGTTTCTCTCCTTCGAGCAGTCCTAGGATAGTTCTCAAATGCTCCGCATGTTCTTCCTTGTTACGGGAGTAGATGAGGATGTCATCTATGAACACAATTACGAACTTGTCCAAATATGGCTTGCACACTCGGTTCATTAGGTCCATGAACACGGCTGGTGCGTTCGTCAGTCCAAATGGCATCACTTGGAACTCGTAGTGCCCGTATCGTGTACGAAACGCGGTCTTCGGTATATCTCCTTCCTTAACTCTCAGTTGATGGTATCCTGACCTTAAATCAATCTTCGAGTATACACTCGATCCTTGTAGTTGGTCGAACAGGTCGTCGATCCTGGGTAATGGGTATCGGTTCTTTACAGTAAGCTTGTTCAATTCGCGGTAATCGATGCACATTCGGAAGGATCCATCCTTCTTTTTGACAAACAGCACTGGAGCTCCCCATGGCGATGAACTCGGGCGTATGAATCCTTTATCTGATAATTCTTGCAATTGCTCAGACAACTCTTTCATTTCAGATGGTGCCAACCTATAAGGTGCACGTGCCACTGGTGCTGCTCCTGGCACTAGCTCGATCTGAAATTCTACTTGTCGAGTTGGCGGAAGGCCAGGCAAGTCTTCGGGGAATACTTCGGGAAATTCTCTAACTATTGGCACATCTTCTAGTCGCTTCTCCTCCGACTTCGTCTCGGTTACTTGTGCCAGAAATACAAGACATCCTCGTTCGATATACTTCATTGTTTTGCAGCACGATATGATACTTAGTCGAGTCTTACTCCGTCTGCCGCGGACAACTAAAGTTTCTCCTTCACATGGGATGTGAACAACTTTCTCGTCGCATATAATTCTAGCGTGGTTCTTGGATAGCCAATCCATGCCGATAACTACGTCGAAACTACCAAGCTGGATAGGTATGAGGTCTATGTCAAATGGTTGGTTTAGTAGAAGTAGGGTGCAGTTTCGGATTAGAGTGTTAGTTTTTACTAGTTTGCCGTCAGCTAGTTCTATTTCGTAGGTGGTGCTCAATTTAGTCGGTGTAATATCAAGTAGAGATGCAAAAGAAGAAGATACAAAACTTTTGTCGGCTCCAGAATCAAATAAAACTTTAGCAGGGTGGTTATTAAGAGGGAACGTACCCGTCACTACATTGGGATCTTGTTCAACATTTCCATCTCCTAGCACATATGCTCTCCCGCGAGCATTGTTGACGGGGTTGGCAACCTGATTCGGACACTGGTTCTTGTAGTGTCCCTTCTTACCACATCCATGGCATACTATGGCCACTGGTTGTAGGTTGGCTCCTGTGGCCTTGCAATCTTGGGTTTTGTGGCCGGTCCTCTGACACTTCCCACATTTGGCGAAACAAGGTCCTTGATGGTGCATCTTACATCGGTTGCACATGGGAGCGGGTCCAGCATAGCCCCCAGTTCCAGTAGGTGTGGCAGCGTAAGCCCTGGCAGCTTCCTGCCGGCGATTCTGTTGGTTATGGTGGTGGTTCCGGTTTTGCTGATAGCTTTGTGTGTTGTTGCGGTTATGGTTTTGGTTATGGTGAGAGTTGTTGTTGCTGTGATTGTTTCTACGATCATCAAATTTCCTTTTGTGATCGTTGCTTCCCTGAGCTTGATTACGCCTGATTTCCCTTTCCAGTAACTTCTGAGCAGTTTCCATGGCTTCCTCCAGTGTTTGTGGTTTGGACACTGTGACATCTCCTTCTATGCTTCTGGGTAGTCCTTCAACATATCTTTCCAGTGTCTTTTCGAAATCCGGTACCTTGGTTGGGCATAGTATGGAGAGTTCTTGGAATCTCCTATCATAAGCCCTAAGATCATATCCTTTTACCACCAAACGGTCAAACTCATCTTCCATCTTTCGAATTTCAGTGCGAGGACAATACTTCTTCAACATCTTCTGTTTAAACTCAGCCCAAGGAAGTTGGTAAGCTCTATCATTACCCATTTTATGAGCAGTGGCGTTCCACCACGACAATGCATCATCTGTTAGGGTGCCAGTAGCAAAGGCGACTTTATCGCTTTCGGCACAACCACTCCTTGTAAAGACAGTCTCTGAACGCTCAAACCAGCGAGCTAACTCTGTTACTCCTTCAGTACCTTTAAAGGTTGGCGGTTTGCAACTCATGAATTCCTTGTACGTGCACTTGCGGGTTGCAGCTGGCTCACTCTCGGCAGTTGGCCTTGTTGCACTACCGGTAGGAGTTGCGGCTGCAGCTTGAGCTATCAATGCAGCGGTCACGCTTTCCGTGATCAATTGGCGGATCTCTTCCGGAGTCATGATCGATCCGGCGACTGCTTCCGTAGTTCTGTTGCGGGTAGCCATGTTCTAACAATAACACAAGAACATATATTTAGGTTTTACGGTTAATATAATCAAGTGAGACGTCATGATAGTAGCATACAACATTCTCATAAACAAGGTTATCATAATTAATCATCACGACATGTCTGAATACAATCACAACACACATGGAATAATATGGTAACGTATAACAGAAAATCACAACACATAAACGAAGAAAGCAACCATAACATAGATTAATATTGGTACATAGTCATCATAACTAACCATGAGTTTTAATAATTCGATACATTGTTTCCAAAAGAACAATACAATACAGATTATTAATGCCACGCAGGGCAAGTTACGGTGTCACTACTACAACAATATGTGACTAATCTACGAAGTGCCGGGTGCATCTCCAGGTCCATGCTGCAATCCTCTAACAGTCTCAGCCAACTCCTCCATCCTCTGGTCTCTGACTCTCTCTCTAGCCTGTAACTCTCCAACCGCTCCTCCAAGAGCATGGATGGTACTGTCAGCTACTGCCAGCCTCTCGGTCTGATGCTCGATCATCTGCTGCTGCATCGCTACAATCTCTCTCAGCTGCTGTGTCTCATGACTCTGTGCATCTAGGCTCTGACCAAACTCAGTAACAATCTCTCTAACCTCCTCTAGCTCGGTGCCAAACAGATCGAACACCTCCTCCATAGCAATCCTCCCGACCACGAGGTTCTCGACCTCCTCCTGTATGTTCTCGACTCGCTCGAGAGATATATCATCGATCAGACTCAGCAACTCATCAAGACGATCCTCATGTCGGGCCAGTCTGGCGGCCAGCAGTGGGATGGTGTGATGAATAGGCTCTCCTGTGACTGGGAGGACAGCTGATGAACACTCCCCCAGCTCCGAAGCTCTAGGGGCTCCCTCTTGAAGTCTCCAATGACGAATGCACTCCAACAAAAATGACCATCTACGAGCATCGACCCTCCTGTGAACACGGGGCTCGGATGGGGAAGGACTCACGGGGTGCTCTCTCTCAGGAGAGGGTGGAGGAACACTCTGAGCCCGAATAGGTGAGGCAGTGGGAGATGAGATAGGAGATGACAAAGGGACAGTGGTAGTCTGAGTATAAAACACAGTAGGGGGTGGTATAGGTGATGGTGCATCCTCTGGCGAGGGTGGTGGAGTCGGGAGCATATAAGAGTGGGGCTGTGGCACTGATGGGGATGGCTCAGGGGAACTGGGTGGTGGTGTGGCTACAAGAGCTGGTGGTGGGGGTACTATGGCTGGTGGGGTACTTACTCGTTTCCG
The DNA here is from genome assembly GCA_021014915.2 of Artemisia tridentata subsp. tridentata. Lineage (NCBI taxonomy): Eukaryota > Viridiplantae > Streptophyta > Magnoliopsida > Asterales > Asteraceae > Artemisia > Artemisia tridentata. The sequence goes on from CP139509.1 coordinate 485,195,996, forward strand.
AGCAGTGTAAACATAGGTGAAACTGTTGGGACCGTACTTGAACCTCTTCCTAAAAGGAGCTGGCTCATAAGGCTAGAGGACTCTAACTCGCTTGCGCCGGCGGACCGGTGCAGGCGGGGGTGGTGGTGGGATAGATATGGCTGAGTCAGAGGAATCTTAGTCGGAGGACTCATCATCCGCCTCTGATCCAGATGAATGGTGGGGTGTCAAAACTCGGGGTGGAGGTGGTGATGGACAATCATCAGCAGCCAGAAACTGCTGTGACTCGTAATACTGGTCAAGAGTCAAGGGGCCATAAGCACGTGAGGATGACAGTGGGATAGTGGGTGTGATGACTGGTGTGGAAGCGACTTCACCCTCCTCGAAGGGCTCCGTCTCTCCGGACATATCCCCAGATGGGACCAAAGATGGAACAGTGGGTACAACAGGTAAAGTGCTGTCAGTGTCATAGTCAGACAAAATGATAGTGGGGACAGAGGGTGATGCCGGTAGTGCGTCATCACTGTCGGAAAGTATGATGATAGGAGGCGACATGGTACTGTAATATCCCAATAATAATAAGTGTAAGTCATTAATAATATAAACATGCATTAGTCATAATAACATATGAAAGTGATAAAACTAATTTGTCATGCATAATCTGCCAAGCAAATCTCTATGCTATTTTCTATAGTGATAAAATTTGTTTGTCATGCATAATCTGCCAAGCAAATCTCAATGCAAATATAATAGTGTAAGTGTAGCAAAGTGTTGGCACGGAGGGCATAGGGTGGTAAGGTTTAAAATGGTCCTTTTAGAAATCGCGGTTATAGTCCAATGTTTTTGAAAAGCATTTGGTTCTCTATAACCATGGCTCTGATGCCAATCTGTAACACCCCAAAAATCGTAATGAAGCAGCGGAAGTCTAATTTGGGATATTACATCTTAGATCGTAGTCATAATTATAGAAAACGACTCGAAAGAGACGTTTTGTGAAAATTTGTTATCATTCATCAAATTAAAATCAGAGTTGTCAACAACAGAGTCATAATATTTAGAAATACAAATGAAAAATGTTTAAGATGAATGAAAACATTTGTTTTTGGACATTGTCCAAAAGAGGGGGCCCTGTTCCACTCCGTGCCTTTAGCTTCTTTAAACACCTGAGATAAAACATGCTTAAAACGTCAACACAAAGGTTGAGTGAATCCATAGTATTTAATTTGTAATAGTTTGAACACAAGTCAGATAATAGTAAAAAACAATGATATTGAAGTGTGATATAAATATTGCCCAAAGCCTCATGACACGCAAACCTTAACATCGGGTGTAATAATAAATAATATAAATAGCCCACATCATAGCAATGATGTAGGTGATAATGCCCTCGTCGTAGGAGTTTGCCAAACTCTTGATAAATCGAATAAAGTGCACTTGGTTACCATTTCAGGCTAACTTCAAGTGGGTCGTCAATTTCCAATAGATCTATTCACTAAATTCGCGTTCACTCGCAAGTGATTAATGGTTCATGATATAAGGGACTTTTTGGCAGGGTGGTAACTTAGGCAATATTAACTTAGCAATATCAATCAGGATAGCATACAAAAATATTTGTGTTCAGATTTATAGCATGTATCTTCCCACGGGATTTGAAAACATAGTAAAATGTGGGACTATGAACTCACCTTGGTAGTAGTAGTAATCTGTGACGAAATGAAATCAAAAGGGTGTAGTTAATCCGAGGCGTGACCTAAATTAGTATGGCATGATTTAGTTTGCATGTTGACTTATGATTTGATGAACGTAAAATAGTATATGTATATAAAGCAATCATGTTGTTGTTATACGAGTTGGCTATTTATTTTATAACGTAATTATTATTAATGGCGTATGACAATGGTTAGTGTTCCGGTCATTCGTGTTTGTCGCACTTTTAATGACTAATATCCGTTACGTTGTTAGTCCGGGTTTTACCACATGTTGCCACATTAAAAGAATATAAGACGTTTTTATCCTTTTGCAAAACTGATTCTCCAATTTGTTTCACTTTTATGGTAAGTGGGCTGCGCCCCTTGTTTTAATTTTATTCACAGTTGGGCTTTGGCCCGGTGGGATTCAACAGACCACAATCCCCTTTTTATTAGACAGTGGGCTTCGGCCCAGTTCTTATCTCATTTGTTCCCTTCTTCTATTTAAACAATTGGGCTCGGCCCAAACGCATGTTTGAAACAAAATGCAGGATTATGTTTGTATTAGTGTTGCCTGGTTTTCAGTTTAGTCAAATAAGTATCACAACTAAGTGGGCATGTACACCTTTACACTTAAGCCCTTGGCGAGGTTCAAACCCTTATGGTTAACACTACGGCTTGCCTGCAGTACGACTCTCGAGTACAACTCGAGTCCGTGCTGTTGAGTTCCTAAAAGAGTCGAGTACGCAATGACTAGTTCGAGTTTTATTAGTGTCGCCTATTACCTTGCTGCCTTTTAACAATTTTCATCAACCCATACGACTAGAATTTGACTCAAAAACTTCAATGGTTAAAACTGCTTGACCCGTTTTACATAAACCTACCATTTGGATTCGCTTTGACATATTTACAAACACATCATACGCATAAACTTGAAACCATAATTCGACTAACAATCTAAATCACTTCCTAGTGCAATTCGTGTTCCAAACATCAAACCAACGATTTCCACTTACGACTCAAAGAGTCAACATAAGTTCGACCCATAACACTTAGTTCGACCCATTTTAAATTACTCCACGTTTGACTAGTTTTAACAACACATAATTCTACCACTTATCAATCTAAAGATTTTACCATTAAACCAACAATTAGACAAAATCCTAACTTTCATATTAATCGAATAACAAGTAGAAAAAAAAATATGAAACAAATAACAAGTAAAAATCAAGGGTAACCTGAAATCGTAGAGCTCTAAATAGACCCAAAACCAAAAGCTCCAATCCGAGATCCTAGCCTCCAAAATCGACCCACTACGGCTTCTTTATCCGAATCACAACTTGACCCAAACCTTTGAGAACTTCTCAATTTCTTTGGTGTGTTGTTTGTTTGTGTGATTCGAATAACCCATGGAGGTACGAATTTATAGGAGGTCATGGAGTTAAGCTCCATAACTCTTTCGGATTGTTGGAGAACTCGACTACCCTAATCGGTGTGATTTCACTATACTAGTGCCCCTATTTCTTAGGTGATCCCGTGAACAAGAAAGGGGACAAAGGATTTTGGTCAACCCTAATTAAATGGTGATGGGGATAGCTCGGTTTTGAGTTTTCGAGGGAAGTAGTAAGCGAAAAGATAAAGGGAATGGTGTTTCTTATGATTGCCGAAAAGATGTTAAGGGTAGAAGATAGAGTTGGAAAGATGATGGTGGTTATGGTTGATTTGGGCGTGCGATGGGTTCTAGGAGAAGAGTGGTAGCAGAAACACTTATCAAGAAAAAGCATTTGGGAATGTGTAAATAAAAGAGAAGGGCAGTAGGGTAGCGACAAAAATATACTAATAAGATTGTTTTAACTTATTTAAGAGTGTGTATAAGTATTTATATTAAAGTATAGTAGGAGCATTTTAAAATGTAAATTCGTGTGGTATCTTAAAGATACTGCGGGTAATCTAAATAACCGTGTCTCGCTAGACGGTACTGGGTCAAGTTGTTTACGTTCTTAGAGTCGACATATATTATTTGTCGCCATTGCCGAGTTCGTATTTATTTTCAGGGTTCGTTTGTACGTTCTTTCTTTGATTTATTTAGCTCATGCCATACGGTCACAGTGTCGGTACGCGTGTGGTTCCAATAAGAATGGAACATGAGTTTTGTCGCGTGATCGTTTTGTAATCTCACTAGTTATTTTTCAAAAAAAAATATAACAACATTTTGAATGCAACGGTGAATAAAATGACTTGATTAAAATTCATGAGCAATAGTTTCGGGTTTACAGAAAGTTTATAACTCGAAAATTTCGGGTTATTACAACTTGACTTTTGACTTTGACTTTAGTCTTCACTTGATCAAACGTACAATTGTTGTCGAGTCGATCCAAAAATATTCGTTTTAGTTCCGTTTTCAAACCTTCAGTACTTGAAACACATAAAACACAAACCAAGGATATTTGCAATATATATTGGGTGTTTTTGGTCATTTTAGTGTCTTTTATGGGTATAAAATGATGAGTATTTACACACTCATCAATCCCCCACACTAAGCTATTCCTAGTCCCTTGCAATCCGATCATATAAAGTAATGAAAAGATCAAAAGAATACCAAGCATACCCCATTTTGATTTTTTATACAATGCACGGAATTTAAACTTAGAACAAAATATATAACATGCTTGATTTCCAAAAATGGTATCACGGATCAGGATTCACACAAACTGGGTGTCTCCAGGGAATTGTAATCGTCATCCTCTTTTTTATACTCCCAACTAAGCTTAAATTCAATGTGCAAATGTTTTTGTAAAATGCTAACACTACTTATACTAATAATCTATGTAAGTCAAAACTTAACTTTTCACTCCCACAATTTATTCAAGTTAGGTGACTGTGCTTGATTTTCAAAATCTTGATAACAAAAATCGACGTTTTTATAAAACTTTGACTAATACTAGTTGAAAGATATATTTAAAATTTACAACAAGCAAGCTTCAAAATTTATTGCATTTTGCAATATCATTCCATTTTATTTTTTATTTTTTTTTTCATTTTTTCATCTTTTTTTTTTTTTTTTTTTTTTTCTTGTGCAATTTAAACTAACGGAGTTTCACGGGAACTAGTTGAAAGATAGATTTAAAATTTACAACAAGCAAGCTTCAAAATTTATTGCATTTTGCAATATCATTCCATTTTATTTTATTTTTTTCTTTTCATTTTTTCATCATTTTTTTTTACTTGTGCAATATAAACTAACGGAGTTTCACGGGAACCAAGACCTTACACCTTTCGGAATAAAGGATCCAAGGGCCGTTACAACGGAGAGTTCCAAGACTCTAAACATTCGTGAAATGAGGATCCAAGGGTGTTAGACCAAGACCTCACACATTCCTGAATTAGATGTCCAAGGGCCGGTGTAAGAGGGTAGCCAAGACCTAAACGCCTTCCGGAAATAAGAATCCAAGGGCCGATCTTGAACCGAAGCTTTTTAGCACATACATTTATTACTTAACTTTTACATTATTATGACATATGCATGTTACGAAGTTTAAATAAAGCTTTGAACTAGTATTTTTCAAAATCGTATAGAAAAAATGATTTTGTGTGTTCAAATGTTTGAAAATAAGCACTAATTAAGTCAAATTAGTTATCTCCAGGGAGGAAAAGCCATAGATTACTTATATAAGCTCTAAAGAAAACCAATATTCTACGCTTAGCATTTTCATTTTCACAAATCGTAAAACCTTAGCCTAATCGTTAAGGAAACAGCCAGATCAATACTCTGGCAGAGTCGGGATTCCCTTTGTTCTAATCTAATCAAGACTAAACATTTATTCTTTATTTCAATTTCTTATCTAAAAACGAAAAAAATTTTAAAATTTTGGCCAAAACGGGGGTACTAGGGCACTAGAAGGTACACATGTGACAAAATTCGAGAGAATTCCTGGTGTCAGAAGTGGGATTCACACAATAGGAACTAGGAAAATAGTGCAAGAAAATGGAAAATGCTTACAACTGTTTATGAAACCAAGGCAATAGATCAGAACTACACTAGGGTTGACAAGAATAAGCTAGAACACCAAATTACTCTTCCAGAACAGCTTATTCCATCTGAACTGCTTATTGTGAGCTTCTTTGACTTTCTTTGACTTTTCTTGGATTTCTTGAAGGTAACTGAGTTATTCTATCACAAGCTCACACGAAGCTATATTAAGCTTACATGAGCTTATTCAAACAGTAAATAAGCTTTTGCAATATCAAATTAGCTTAATTTGGATTAACAGAGGAATTTAAAAACTTGAAATGTCATTAACTTAGGAAATGAATACAATACTGAGTAATTTGATGACAAAAGAACTAATGTTAACTAATATTGAGACTGGAAACTTAAATTTAGGCTAATTAAACATTTAAACTAAAATACGACTGGAAAATAAACTACTTGCCATTATAGGCTACATTGTGGTTCTATTTATACTACACTAAGGTGGGATAAGCCTCTTATCTTCTTCTGATCCTTTTGAAACCCTTGGATTAGTTTGAATTGATCTCAGCCCTTCAACTCAGTTTTGGCGCCAAAACAGTCAAAGTGAGAAAAACCACTTGACTGGTTATTTGTGATGATGAAGAAGCATTTAATGAATCTTGGTTTGTTAGGAAGTGTATAGAAGAAGCTAGGAGGGGGGTGGATGTGTTAGGGATAAGGTGAGGCTATGGTGGTATGGTTTGGCGGGCAACCGGTATTGAAGAAGAAGGTTTGACCGAGGTCAAACGTGGTATTAGTTAATGAAACACCGGGTTGGGTTTTTTTGAGTTGGGCTTGGGTTTAATATTGTAAGTGGGCTGGGTTTATATTTAGGATATAAATGGATTGGGTTTTTAGTTTAAGCTGGGTTTATTATTTAAGGAGTAGATTTGAAATTGGGTTTAACTTTGAGGGACCATTGTTGTCAAATCTGAAAATCCCAAGGACCAAGGCTGCCAAAAGTAGAAATTATTTCCAAGGACCATTTGTGTCATTTTGGTATTTTTGGGGGTTGACTTGACTTTTGACTTTAGTCTTCACTTGATCAAACGTAGAATTGTTGTTGAGTCGATCCAAAAATATTCGTTTTCGTTCCGTTTTCAATCCTTCAGTACCTGAAACACATAAAACACAAACCAAAGATATCTGCAATATATATTGGGTGTTTTTGGTCATTTTAGTGTCTTTTATGGGTATAAAATGATGAGTATTTACACACTCATCAATCCCCCACACTAAGCTATTGCTAGTCCCTAGCAATCCGATCATATAAAGTAATGAAAGGATCAAAAGAATACCAAGCATACCCCGTTTTGATTTTTTATACAATGCACGAAATTTAAACTTAGAACAAAATATATAACATGCTTGATTTCCAAAAATGGTATCAGAGATCAGGATTCACACAAACTGGGTGTCTCCAGGGAATTGTAATCGTCATCATCTTTTTTATATTCCCAACTAAGCTTAAATTCAATGTGCAAATGTTTTTGTAAAATGCTAACACTACTTATACTAATAATCTATGTAAGCCGAAACTTAACTTTTAACTCCCACAATTTATTCAAGTTAGGTGACTGTGCTTGATTTTCAAAATCTTGATAACAAAAATCGACGTTTTTATAAAACTTTGACTAATACTAGTTGAAAGATAGATTTAAAATTTACAACAAGCAAGCTTCAAAATTTATTGCATTTTGCAATATCATTCCATTTTATTTTATTTTTTTCTTTTCACTTTTTCATTTTTTTTTTTACTTGTGCAATATAAACTAATGGAGTTTCACGGGAACTAGTTGAAAGATAGATTTAAAATTTACAACAAGCCAGCTTCAAAATTTATTGCATTTTGCAATATCATTCCATTTTATTTTATTTTTTTCTTTTCATTTTTTCATCATTTTTTTTACTTGTGCAATATAAACTAGCGGAGTTTCACGGGAACCAAGACCTTACACCTTTCGGAATAAAGGATCCAAGGGCCGTTACAATGGAGAGTTCCAAGACTCTAAACATTCGTGAAATGAGGATCCAAGGGTGTTAGACCAAGACCTCACACATTCCTGAATTCGAGGTCCAAGGGCCGGTGTAAGAGGGTAGCCAAGACCTAAACGCCTTTCGGAAAAAAGAATCCAAGGGCCGATCTTGAACCGAAGCTTTTTAGCACATACATTTATTACTTAACTTTTACATTATTATGACATATGCTTGTTCCGAAGTTTAAATAAAGCTTTGAACTAGTATTTTTCAAAATCGTATAGAAAAAATGATTTTGTGTGTTCAAATGTTTGAAAATAAGCACTAATTAAGTCAAATTAGTTATCTCCAGGGAGGAAAAGCCATAGATTACTTATATAAGCTCTAAAGAAAACCACTATTCTACGCTTAGCATTTTCATTTGCACAAATCGTAAAACCTTTGCCTAATCGTTAAGGAAACAGCCAGATCAATACTTTGGTAGAGTCGGGATTCCCTTTGTTCTAACCTAATCAAGACTAAACATTTATTCTTTATTTCAATTTCTTATCTAAAAACGAAAAAAAATTTAAAATTTTGGCCAAAACGGGGGTACTAGGGCACTAGAAGGTACACATGTGACAAAATTCGAGAGAATTCCTGGTGTCAGAAGTGGGATTCACACAATAGGAACTAGGAAAATAGTGCAAGAAAATGGAAAATGCTTACAACTGTTTATGAAACCAAGGCAATAGATCAGAACTACACTAGGGTTGACAAGAATAAGCTAGAACACCAAATTACTCTTCCAGAACAGCTTATTCCATCTGAACTACTTATTGTGAGCTTCTTTGACTTTCTTTGACTTTTCTTGAATTTCTTGAAGGTAACTGAGTTATTCTATCACAAGCTCACACGAAGCTATATTAAGCTTACATGAGCTTATTCAAACAGTAAATAAGCTTTTGCAATATCAAATTAGCTTAATTTGGATTAACAGAGGAATTTAAAAACTTGAAATGTCATTAACTTAGGAAATGAATACAATACTGAGTAATTTGATGACAAAAGAACTAATGTTAACTAATATTGAGACTGGAAACTTATATTTAGGCTAATTAAACATTTAAACTAAAATACGACTGGAAAATAAACTACTTGCCATTATAGGCTACATTGTGGTTCTATTTATACTACACTAAGGTGGGATAAGCCTCTTATCTTCTTCTCATCCTTTTGAAGCCTTTGGATTAGTTTGAATTGATCTCAGCCCTTCAACTCAGTTTTGGTGCCAAAACAGTCAAAGTGGGAAAAACTACTTGACTGGTTATTTGTGATGATGAAGAAGCATTTAATGAATCTTGGTTTGTTAGGAAGTGTATAGAAGAAGCTAGGAGGGGGTGGATGTGTCAGGGATAAGGTGAGGCTATGGTGGTATGGTTTGGCGGGCAACCGGTATTGAAGAAGAAGGTTTGACCGAGGTCAAACGTAGTATTAGTTAATGAAATCCCGGGTTGGGTTTTTTTTTAAGTTGGGCTTGGGTTTAATATTGTAAGTGGGCTGGGTTTATATTTAGGATATAAATGGATTGGGTTTTTAGTTTAAGCTGGGTTTATTATTTAAGGAGTAGATTTGAAATTGGGTTTAACTTTGAGGGACCATTGTTGTCAAATCTGAAAATCCCAAGGACCAAGGCTGCCAAAAGTAGAAATTATTTCCAAGGACCATTTGTGTCATTTTGGTATTTTTGGGGGTTGACTTGACTTTTGACTTTGACTTTAGTCTTCACTTGATCAAACGTACAATTGTTGTCGAGTCGATCCAAAAATATTCGTTTTCGTTCCGTTTTTAATCCTTCAGTACCTGAAACTCATAAAACACAAACCAAGGATATCTTCAATATATATTGGGTGTTTTTGGTCATTTTAGTGTCTTTTATAGGTATAAAATGATGAGTATTTACACACTCATCAATCCCCCACACTACGCTATTGCTAGTCCCTAGCAATCCGATCATATAAAGTAATGAAAGGATCAAAAGAATACCAAGCATACCCCGTTTTGATTTTTTATACAATGCACGAAATTTAAACTTAGAATAAAATATATAAAATGCTTCATTTCCAAAAATGGTATCACGGAACAGGATTCACACAAACTGGGTGTCTCCAGGGAATTGTAATCGTCATCCTCTTTTTTATACTCCCAACTAAGCTTAAATTCAATGTGCAAATGTTTTTGTAAAATGCTAACACTACTTATACTAATAATCTATGTAAGCCGAAACTTAACTTTTCACTCCCACAATTTATTCAAGTTAGGTGACTGTGCTTGATTTTCAAAATCTTGATAACAAAAATCGACGTTTTTATAAAACTTTGACTAATACTAGTTGAAAGATAGATTTAAAATTTACAACAAGCAAGCTTCAAAATTTATTGCATTTTGCAATATCATTTCATTTTATTTTATTTTTTTCTTTTCATTTTTTCATCATTTTTTTTTTACTTGTGCAATATGAACTAACGGAGTTTCACGGGAACCAAGACCTTACGCCTTTCGGAATAAATGATCCAAGGGCCGTTACAATGGAGAGTTCCAAGACTCTAAACATTTGTGAAATGAGGATCCAAGGGTGTTAGACCAAGACCTCACACATTCCTGAATTAGAGGTCCAAGGGCCGGTGTAAGAGGGTAGCCAAGACCTAAACGCCTTCCGGAAATAAGAATCCAAGGGCCGATCTTGAACCGAAGCTTTTTAGCACATACATTTATTACTTAACTTTTACATTATTATGACATATGCTTGTTCCGAAGTTTAAATAAAGCTTTGAACTAGTATTTTTCAAAATCGTATAGAAAAAATGATTTTGTGTGTTCAAATGTTTGAAAATAAGCTCTAATTATGTCAAATTAGTTATCTCCAGGGAGAAAAAGCCATAGATTACTTATATAAGCTCTAAAGAAAACCACTATTCTACGCTTAGCATTTTCATTTGCACAAATCGTAAAACCTTAGCCTAATCGTTAAGGAAGCAGCCAGATCAATACTCTGACAGAGTCGGGATTCCCTTTGTTCTAACTTAATCAAGACTAAACATTTCTTCTTTATTTCAATTTCTTATCTAAAAGCGAATTTTTTTTTAAAATTTTGGCCAAAACGGGGGTACTAGGGCACTAGAAGGTACACATGTGACAAAATTCGAGATAATTCCTAGCGCCATCCGTGGGACTAGGAAAATAGTGACAACTTATTGGTCTGTTCTAACCTAATCAAGACTGAAATGCCCTGTGCATAGCAGTCCTCTATTTGCTATTTGAATTGATCAAGTGCTTATTGGTCTGTTCTTGTGGCTTATTCAGTTATCATTTTAGCTTATTATATTTGTCTCGGCTTATTTCAGTTTGCTTTAGCTTATTTAATAGCTTATCAGTCCTTTTGATCAAAACCTTGGGCTTATTCCATTTTTACCCACTGATCAGCTTTCATCAGCTCTTTCTGAGCTTATTTGGGACTTTCAAAATAAGTTGCTTTTGTAAAAATTGCTTATTGGTTTGTGCTTGTTGAGTTTCAATCAAAAAAATTCCAAAAAAAAATAAAAAAGCAAAAAGAGAGACCAAGGGATTCGAACCCTGGTCTCTTGACTCACCAACACACAACACAACCAACTGCCCTTGGGACTTTTCCAGTTATACTCTTCACATTTTAATATTTAACCCTTTTTCCATTTTAAGCTATCCGAGCTTATTAGCTTATTCCCAGCTTATCCAAATAAGCTGGCACCTTTTTTATATTTTTTCTAGGACTGTTTTAGTGTTAAGTAATTTCTCAAAAATTTTCAGAATTTTTAGAAAAGTTTTAATATTTTTTATGCATTTTTCTTTTTAAAACAGTTTTTAATTCATAATAAAAAATATAAAAGTCAGAAAAATATAAATCTTTTTTCTAAAATTTTCTTTTGTCATTTATAACTTAGGAAAAATAAAATTACACTTGTAGAATTAGATTTCCATATATCTTAGTTTTAAACCCGTTTTTATAATTCCCGTTTCGCGTTTTAATATAATTTGTTTAGATTTTAATTTTCCTTGAGAATTTGTTTCTCATTTCTTTTTTTAGAATTAAAAAAAAATATAAAATTTCATATTACAATCATCAGTCACTTTAATTCCGAACCTCAAACAATATCCTCCATTCACACCTCGTTGGGACACGACCCGGGTGATCACTTGCCCGGTATCACACATATCACAAGCGTGAGTTTTTGCAAGTTAACCTTTTTCCTAAAGGATTGGTTTGTCAATTCCCGCGTATCACGTGTATCCGTCTGATATTATCTATATACTCTAGCACGGATCACTCAGAAAAGATTGATGACAAACGTCACATTCTACTCTTGGCTGTCATCGTTAATACTTTATAAGATGTTAATTATGCACCTCTGTTAAAATAGGAATTACTGGATCTTGGTGACAGCATTGGGTACGTGTGTACTGGTTTTTAAGAGAAGATGAGATACATCAATGTGTCAGGAAAGCCAAGCCCCCTGTAGTATCTGAGGACATGTCATCGTCTCGCACCCCAACGGAGATGCAGTGGAAATGCTCCGTTTGTCAGGTTTGGTTCTTAGAAAATACACAATGGGTTGATTTGAAACACACACATAGTGAGTCTTTATAACTGCAACTGTCGTAAATGGCCTTTAGTAATAACAAGATTCTAATTATAAATGATTTGACTCTTGGTCAAATACCCTTTGGTTTAGTATCATAGAGGCGCTTTAATGATGAGAGTAGGCAAATAGGTAAATTGAGTTTGAGAATTGTCAGTAACCATCTTGATAGCAAGCTGCCATCTAAATGTCTAAAAGGGTGTTTGGATGTGTGTTTCCAAAGTGATTAATACGATTTAAAGAACCAGAATGAATATAGTTCTACCCACATACAATAGTAATCATCAGTCCAAATGAACATACAACCAACCTCAGACCACTTGGCGATAACAAAGCAAGAAGTCTATGAATATCACTTGCAACAGCAATGGGTAAAGAGGTAGTTTTTTTAGCTTTAAGATTGCCAATAGAAAATGTTAAAATTTAACTGGCATTGTGCATGTTTAAATTATGACAGGAGGAATATGAAGAAGAGCACGAGATTGGTAAGCTGGATTGTGGTTCGTTTGTAGTTCCATTAATCTTTTTTACATATAGATATGCAAATGTGTCCATACCAATGCATATACTTTGACAAAGTAAAACAAGTATAATGAATAAGTGCTGATCTCACAGGAACATGACTCATTTACATATGTTTGTTTCTTCAACAGGTCCGTGAACGACCACTGTAGAAACCACATCTACAAAAAATGCAATCACATCTACATATTCATGTTGCCAACACTATAAGTCTAACATGTTTTCTACAATAGTTGTTCAGTTGTAACAACCGTGAACGAACTCAAAATGTGTCGCAAAACAATAAAACTTACATTATCTTGGTCAGTTGTAACAACTGTTGAAGGACGTGTTCCTCTTGCTAGCGAGGTATTCTCTTATTAAAACAATTACTCGATGGCTTCTAATAAGCCTTAACTGATACCGATTCTCTATTCTGCAGGGCTTGAGTTCGTTGTTAACCTCCTACAATGGTGAAGATGTTTTAGTTTCTTTTGGATGATACAATGGCCGATGCAACAATGAGGTAATAAATGATCAGGTGATTCATCATAACCATTTCATAACATTGTTTTTTCTTTTATCTATTTTTTTGTGGTTTTTGCTCTGTTCTTAGTTTAGCATCTGATGCTTGCTTTAAAGTTAAGTTTACCTGAGCTGAGTTGACTGCAATGTTAGATGACATTCTGTTTGACTATGGGAATTGGGAATGGTTAGGAGAAGAAGTGATAATAATGTACTTTATAAATTTATGTTTCCTTAATATTGCCAAAATTGGTAACATAAAGATACGAGGTTTGCCAAAATTTATTTAACGTAGGTACAATTTTTGTATCAAAATATGACAGTTTAAATTGTAGTCAATTTGTTTTGACAATTTAAGGACCCAAATTTTTATTTATTTATTTATTTATTTTTTTGGGCATAATTGTTCAATTTTGACAACAATTAATTAGAAAGTAGCGTACTCAACATTGGAAAATTTTGTCCAATAATTACAGATTTGGAGAATACAAAGCATAGGTTTGAATTGCACTTTGGTGTTGGCAGTCGGCTAGGTTATTCCAAGGTTCAGCTTTCAATTTGGAGACGAGATGAAGAAACTTCTTCGCTTTTGCGACAATCGGGGATGGGGAGACGGTGTACGTTTGTTGAAATAAGCAGCCACTGTTTTTTATAAATCTAACGAATAGCCCGGCCGCAACGCGCCGGGGTCGTATTCCTCGTTTGTGATTATAGAATGAATTTTAATACATTTGATGCTCGTCGCCTTTCTTTTTCATATAAGGGATCAAGCAAAATTGGGTTAGTATATTTTTAGTTAAAAGGGTATATTCATAAATGTTCTTTTCCCGTTCTTTTCCTTTGGTTATGACTGGAGAACACAAAATAAAATGACAAATTTCTTTATAATCTCTTCCCCTTCTCCACCTTCCTGTTCCGTCCCTTACCTTTCCTTAAAAAAATAACTCGAGAACAGAGCGTAAGGGTGAAGGGTGTGTAAGAGGTTTTTCCTCGTCACATCAGCTACACATCAGCTTTTTCTCTCTCCAAAACTTTTTCCTTCAACTTTCTTTTAATCATTGCAGCACATTCTCTATCTTCCATTAATTTTTTTTAATTTTTTGTCATTTAAAAATACCCCTAAAACAAAAATACACACTCACACAATATAAAAAATGATTTTCTCTCTCTTAAAAATGGTTCGGGACTCAAATGCTGAAAGAAAAAGAAATTGTGTTTGATTCAAAGTGTGGTGTGGGTCCTTTCTTGTTTCCAGCTGGGAGGAACGTTTCTCGAATTAATTCCCGCTCGTTCATGTTAATGTATAATGGTGGGACCATTTAAGGCATGAACTAAGATGAGACAACAAGGTGGTAGATATGATGCATGATACAAGATGAGACAACAAGACAGCAAATATGGTGCATGAACCAAAATATCAGGCGCCTACTATTTTGTTCTTGTGTTCACATTGGAATATGCATTTTGCATACACTATAAATAGAGGCATTCGGTTGCCTCAATTAGTATCCCATAATCCCATTCGAACAATAACACACACAAGTGTTAATTGTTGGTCTCTTTCTTTCTCCTAGTATTTGAGTCTATTAGAGAGTTTGTGTAGTATCTCCTAATACAAGAGATATAAGTGTTTATCCTTGTAACTAGAGAGAAGGTGTAACTCCTAATTTTCATCATAGTGAAACGCATCCTTCCTTGCCTGTGGTTTTTACCCTATTGGGGTTTTTCACGTAAAATCCGTGTGTCATCTTTTATTAGTATTTTCTTATTTTAGCTGTGGGTTTGCTTCAGTCCGGTGTCACTTTTCTCAACAAGTGGTATCAAGAGCTAAGGTTGGGTGTGTGTATAATTATTTATCGTATGCTCTGTGGTTGCCACTAATAAGTGGACCCTCCACATCAAAAGATAAGTAAGATTATACTCACTCAAAAAGTGTTCATTACTATTATTAACAAATAATAGTTTTGTCGAAAAGTAGATTGTGATTGTAGCAATGGCGGCAAAATTTGAAATCGAAAAATTCAATGGGAATAATTTCTTGTTGTGGAAATTAAAGATGAAGGCTATCCTTAGAAAGGATAAATGTTTAGCGGCCATTGACGAAAGGCCAACTGAGGTCACGGATGACAATAAATGGGACAAGATGGACGGAAATGCTATTGCAAATCTTCATCTGGCATTAGCAGATGGAGTTTTGTCTAGCATAGAGGAGAAGAAAAGTGCAAAGGAGATTTGGGATCATCTTGCTCGATTGTACAAGGCAAGATCGCTCCACAATAAAATATTTCTCAAGAGGAAACTTTATGCTCTTCGCATGACGGAATCTACTTCAGTGACTGAGCACGTTAATAACTTGAATACTCTATTTTCTCAGCTCACGTCTTTGAGTTGTAAAATAGAGCCACAAGAACGTGCTGAAATTCTACTTCAAAGTTTACCTGACTCATATGACCAACTCATCATCAACTTAACCAGTAATGTTCTTTCGGACTATCTAGTCTTCGATGATGTTGCAGCCACCATTCTGGAAGAAGAAAATAGGCGCAACAATAGGGAGGACAGGCAAACCAGTTCAAGGCAGGTGGAGGCTTTGGTGGTGACGAGAGGGAGGTCAATGGAACCTGGCTCCAGTGGGAGTCACAATCATGGTAAATCTAGAACAGGAAGGAAGAAGAATTTTAAATGCTACAAATGTGGCAAGCCGGGTCACATGAAGAAGGATTGTAGGAGTTTGAATAACTCTAATCCTCAGGGAAATGTCGCTAGCACTTCAGAAGATGGTAACGCTCTGTGTTGTGAAGCAGCGGTTGCAAATGAAGGTAGAAAAAGATTTGCAGATGTATGGCTGTTCGATACTGGAGCTACTTTTCATATGACCGCAAGAAGAGAATGGTTTCATCAATATAAACCTATCTCTGGAGGCGGATCTGTGTACAGTTGCAATGATCATAAACTAAGGATCATTGGAATTGGAAATATCATGGTGAAGGTGCATGATGGTACAGTTCGTACTATTCGGGATGTGCAACACGTGGAGGGCCTGAAAAAGAATCTATTGTCTCTAGGACAATTGGATGATCTTGGTTGTAAGGTTGAAATACAAAACAAGACCATGAAAGTTATACAAGGCGCGCTTGTACTTATGAAAGGTGAAAAGGTGGCTGCGAACTTATACCAACTGAAGGGAGAGATAATGGAGGAGGCGGAAGCATCTGTTGCTTCACATAGTCCAAGTCATAGAGTTGCAATAACATGGCATCAGAAGCTTGGACATATGTCGGAACAAGGAATGAAGATTCTTGTTGAAAGGAAGTTAATTCCTGGCCTCACAAAGGTTTCTTTACCTTTCTGTGAGCATTGTGTTATCAGCAAGCAGCATCGCCTAAAATTCAAGACATCAAATTCTAGAAGTGTCTCTGTTCTAGAATTGGTTCACTCTGATGTATGGCAGACACCGGTTCTATCCCTGGGAGGAGCAAAGTATTTTGTATCCTTCATTGATGACTATTCCAGGAGATGTTGGGTGTACCCAATCAAGAAGAAGTCTGATGTGTTTGAAGTTTTCAAGGTTTACAAAGCGCGGGTTGAACTTGATTCTGGAAAGAAGATCAAGTGTTTGAGGACAGATAATGGAGGCGAATACACTGGTGATGAATTTGATACCTTTTGCAGGCAAGAAGGAATCAAAAGGCAGTTCACGACGGCATACACTCCTCAACAAAATGGAGTGGCAGAGCGGATGAACAGAACCTTGTTAGAAAGAGCAAGAGCAATGTTGGCAACTGCAAGCTTGGAAAAATCGTTCTGGGCAGAAGCAGTCAATACCGCCTGTTATGTGATAAATCGGTCACCTTCAACTGCAGTTGAGTTGAAGACACCGATGGAGATGTGGACGGGAAAGCCGGTCAACTATTCAGACCTTTATATATTTGGAAGTCCAGTGTAATGATGTACAATTCTCAAGAAACTACAAAGCTAGATCCGAAATCCAGAAAATGATTTTACTTGGGGTACGCTGACGGAGT
The DNA here is from genome assembly GCA_021014915.2 of Artemisia tridentata subsp. tridentata. Taxonomy (NCBI): domain Eukaryota; kingdom Viridiplantae; phylum Streptophyta; class Magnoliopsida; order Asterales; family Asteraceae; genus Artemisia; species Artemisia tridentata. The sequence goes on from CP139509.1 coordinate 485,213,355, forward strand.
AAAGAGGTATCGCTTGTGGGACCCCACTGCCCACAAAGTAGTCGTCAGTAGAGATGTTGTCTTTATGGAAGACAAAATTCAAGAAAATGAAGAAGGTGATAGCACTACAAGAGAAATTACATCAATACAGGTGGAAAAGCAATCTCAGTTGAGTGATTTTTCTGAAGTTGTACCACAGCACGAGGTGAATGAGACAACTCAGTCTCAAGCTCCAACGACTCGTACTCTTAATCGTGAAAGAAAACGCCCGGTGTGGCACACGGATTATGTTATGGAGGGCAATGTTGCATACTGTCTTCTTACAGAGGAAGGAGAGCCATCAACTCTTCAAGAAGCACTAAATAATTCAGATGCTTCGTTCTGGATGGAAGCAATGCAAGAAGAAATTGGAGCTCTTTATAAGAATAAAACGTAGGAACTGATGCCACTACCAGCAGGTGAAAAACTTATTGGAAACAAATGGGTGTATAAGATCAAGAGGAACGGTGATGACCAGGTGGAGAGGTATCGTGCAAGATTGGTACTCAAAGGATATGCTCAGAAAGAGGGAGTCGACTTCAATGAAATATTTTCTCCTGTGGTTCGAATGACAACTGTTCGAGTGGTTTTGGCAATGTGTGCTACGTATGATTTACATCTAGAGCAGCTAGATGTGAAAACTGCTTTTCTTCATGGAAATCTTGAGGAAGAAATTTACATGCTCCAACCAGAAGGTTTTAAACAAAAAGGAAAAGAGAACTTGGTTTGCAGGTTAAACAAATCTCTGTACGGTTTAAAGCAGGCGCCGCGATGTTGGTACAAGAGATTTGATTCTTTCATCATTGGCCTTGGATATAACAGACTACACGCAGACCCTTGTGCATATTACAAGAGGTTTGGAGACAATGATTTTGTCATCTTGCTGTTATATGTTGACGACATGTTGGTTGCAGGCCCCAACAAAGATCGTATCAGTAAACTGAAGGCACAACTCGCTAGGGAATTCGAGATGAAAGACTTGGGACCCGCAAACAAGATTCTAGGGATGCAAATTCACCGAGATAGAGTTAGTGGGAAAATTTGGCTTTCACAGAAAAGTTATGTGAAGAAAATCTTGCAAAGGTTTAATATGCAAGATTGTAAGCCAATATCAACCCCGTTTCCTACTAATGTCAAGTTATCCTCCAAGATGAGTCCTAGCAGTGAAGAAGAGAGGATGGAGATGTCTCGAGTACCGTATGCATCAGCAGTGGGAAGTTTAATGTTCGCGATGATTTGTACAAGACCAGACATTGCACATGCAGTGGGAGTAGTGAGTCAGTACATGGCGGAACCTGGTAGAGAGCATTGGGAAGCTGTGAAGAGGATCTTTAGATATATCAAAGGAACCTCGGATGTTGCATTATGTTTTGGGGAATCGGATACAACTGTCAAGGGATATGTTTATTCTGATTATGCAGGTGATCTTGACGGAAGTAAATCAACCACCGGGTATGTGTTTACACTTTCTGGCGTAACAGTAAGCTGGGTTTCAAAACTGCAGTTAGCTGTCGCTATGTCAACGACGGAAGCAGAATATGTTGCAGCTGCTCAAGCCAGCAAAGAAGAAGTATGGTTGAAGATGTTGTTGGAAGAACTGGGGCACGAACAAGAGAAAATTACTCTATTTTGTGACAACCAGAGTGCCTTGTATCTTGCAAGGAATCCAGCATTTCATTTAAAGACAAAGCATATACGAGTTCAGTATCACTTCGTTCGTGAGAAAGTGGAAGAAGGAACCGTGGATATGCAGAAAATTCATACTGACGATAACGTGGCAGATTATCTGACAAAAGCAATCAACTGTGACAAGTTTATATGGTGCCGATCCTCATGCGGCCTAGCGGAAACGTAAGCAACATGGAAGTGCAAGGAAGGATAACGGTGTGAAGATCGATTTAGCTTCAATCGGATCTTCAAGTGGGAGATTGTTAATGTATAATGGTGGGACCATTTAATGCATGAACTAAGATGAGACAACAAGGTGGTAGATATGATGCATGATACAAGATGAGACAACAAGGCAGCAAATATGGTGCATGAACCAAAATATCAGACGCCTACTATTTTGTTCTTGTGTTCACATTGGAATATGCATTTTGCATACACTATAAATAGAGGCATTCGGTTGCCTCAATTAGTATCCCATAATCCCATTCGAACAATAACACACACAAGTGTTAATTGTTGGTCTCTTTCTTTCTCCTAGTATTTGAGTCTATTAGAGAGTTTGTGTAGTATCTCCTAATACAAGAGATATAAGTGTTTATCCTTGTAACTAGAGAGAAGGTGTAACTCCTAATTTTCATCATAGTGAAACGCATCTTTCCTTGCCCGTGGTTTTTACCCTATTGGGGTTTTTTCACGTAAAATTCGTGTGTCATCTTTTATTAGTATTTTCTTATTTTAGCTACGGGTTTGCTTCAGTCCGGTGTCACTTTTCTCAACAGTCAACCCTCTGGTATAAGCTGCAACGAAAATGACATATGCAAGTGTTGTCCTTACGTTCGAAGCTAATTTTACCTTGTCTTTAATTATCATTACTAAAGTAATTTTTAAATTGTACGTGAAGTTATTTGAATATTATAAAAACTACATTTTTTAGGACAATTTTATCTCATATAAACCTAAATTGCGCAAATTTTAAACTTTAATGTTTCAAACATTTTATCTCGTGCCGCCCACTTGAGGTCTCGAACTAAATTCAATTCGTTAGCTCGTATTTAATAACCAGTTCACAAAAAATACTAAATTATAATTGCTAGTTATTGCCGTTAGGGCTATGACTAAGAAGGCCGGTTTGTGGTTAACCAGACCATAATCATATAATTAAAAACAACATTGATTCATATGGAAATTTGGTCTTCTAACTACTTTGTTTTTATATTAATAATTCTTTGTACTAAGACATAGCTCGTATTTAATAACCAAGTCACGAACCTTGCTAATTCTAAGGATGCCATTTTAACGAACCATAATTATTATGCTAGTCATAGCCGTCAGGACTATAGTTAAGAAAGTTTTATGGTTAAGCTAACGTAATCATATAAAAACAACATCGATTGATAGAGGGGTCTTAGAGGCGTGTGCAATAGGTGTCGTCACACATGGCCTTCACTTAAAGAGTCCATATCTTATTAGTTTTGCATATAAATACGTATAATATTAAACATATATGAGTCATATAATTCAAGTTTATATACAATTTCTTTTTAGTTTACAATTGTAATAGGGCATCTTTGTTGTTATTACTTAGGGCTACCGAAAACCACGAGACATCCTATCGATTGATATGGAAATATGGTCTTCTAACTAATATGTTTTGATATTGTCTATTCTTTGTATTAAGACATATTTTGTGCTAGTAATCGTGACTTGTGTAGATTTTGTCAGTTTAAAGACAAGTTTACATGGATTTATCCTAAGTTCGAAAATGTCGACCCATAAAAAATTTCTAGTAAAAGCATATTGTATGCATGATTCAAAGCGTTTTATATTATTATTGGATCGAGGCTTGAATGTTGCTCGAGCTTGTCGTTTGCTATTTTTTTCTTTCAATAGAATTGAAACGTGCGAATTTGGATTACAAATGGCTATTTTTGTTCAATGTCGTTTAGGTTTTCGCGTGTATAAGTTTTATTTACAAATCATAGATGTAATGTCAGATTGCTATATGTATTTGAGCTAGAATTTGGAGGTCAAAGGTTCATTCTTTCAAAATTTAAGGCGCTAATCGATCAACAAGGCATCGTTTATCCAAACCACGATCGTTTGGGACTACCTACGCCATGTTGCATACTTCATGACCTTTTGTTTCGATTCGATAGTATTATTTTCATTTATAGTCATTTGCAAACTGATCATATTATTTTTCTTTATCTAGAATTGTGAACACCCATTAATGTTTTGGCTTGCCTCTTATTAGAATACATAGACAATTACAAGGGACAATATTACATATTAGACCTCTACACTATACGTCAGTTATATACATACATAAAAGTGATACGATCCTCTCCCTTGTACCAAGACATGCCAACCATGCACTCCATTACGTGGGAATGTGGGATACAAGTCTGCAGGAGAACAAGTCAATTTGCATGTTTTCAATTGCTCCTACTTTTTCTTATTTTTGTTACCAGAATTCCCTAGTCAAACTACTAGTTGTTATTTGTTTTGTTATTTAAACCACTTTTGGGTTATGAATAAAGCATGAAAAATTTTATCAAGTTCAATCAATTCTATTCGTATATTAGCAGTTCAATCAATTCTATTTGTTTTGTTATTTAGGTTGCATCAATTGGTGCTTTCATTGAGACTTAGCCTCCATGGCTTTGGAAGAACTCAATGACTCCACTACTCTATCTCGCTTCAACGGTTTGAATCCGGGTCGTTGGATTTTTGAGGTTGAACGGTTCTTTTGCTTGTATAAAATTTATGAGGAAGAATGGTTCCTTTATGTCGTTGAGTACTTTGATGATGAACCTTTTTATTGGTTCAATACATATACCGAGACACCTCCGTTACCCACTCGACAACCACCCGCAACAGCCCTCGTTCCAGTAACAAAAACAACCCAGCCACCTCCACCGGAACTTACAGCCCCACCAATCCCGCACCCCAAACCACTAGTTAAAACACAGCCTCCTCCAAACCCAGAACCAAACAATTTGCAGCTACCCAAAACTCACCTCCCTGTCATGACCTTAAACCGTGACTCTAATCAACCACCACTTCTTTCTCCTATTCATCCTTCACCTACCGATGAAAACACTCTTACAATACCGGATTTAACAACCGGCAAACGTGAGTGGCGTCCACCATGGTGGCCAAAAACGGTCAACCGGCTACAAACCACACGAGCAATCAAATGTTTTATTATCATCCCACCCGGTGCACAGAAGACAACCACTAAATCCATGCCAACAGCTAGGTGTTTGACGCTCATCAAAAAGAAAAGAAAACAAACCAAAATTGCATAGGAGAAAATCAACTTGCGGTCACGTTTTTATCTCGTCAAGCCATTGCTTTTGAATCACGAGGCATGATGAGTGTGTAAATACTCATCATTTTTGTCCCATCTGAACTGCAAAAACATTTAAAAACACTCAGAAATGCTTCAAAATACAGAAAATATCCTTGAATTGTGTTTTTATCTGTTTCATGTGCATAAAGGATTGAAAACAGAACGAAAACGAGCATTTTTGGATCGACTCGACAATAATTGTGTATTTGATCAAGTAAAGACGAAAGTCAAAGACAGAGTCAAAGTCAACCCCCAAAATCCCAAAATGACACAAGTGGTCCCTGGAAATAATTTTCTGAATTGGCATGATTAGTCCTTGGATTTTCAGCATTGTACAACTTTGGTCCCTCAAAATTAAATCCAAATCCAAATTAAATCCTAATCACTAAACCCAACCTACTAAACCCAGTTACAATCTTTAATAAACCCCAGCCCACACACAAAATAAATGAAAACCAAACCCAAGCCCAATCCTACACAACTCAGCCCAACCCTCCTTGTTTTAATTAAACCCAGACCCAAAACCAGTTTGACCAATGGTCAAACTTTTCTCCCTCACTCACCCCGCCAAAAACCAAAACCACCATCACCCACGGTTTCCCTGCAATACCACCCATCACCTCACCCTTTCTCCTATCCCACTCCACCTAACAAGCCAAGGGGCATTTATTGCTTCTTCCCCCTTTCGAGTTATCAGAGATAGTGGATTTTTCCACTATCTCATTTTTGGCGCCAAAAGTGGTTTTAACAGCTGAGATTGATCCAAGCCAATCCAAGGGTCAAGAAAGGTTTAGAGGTTGAAGACAAGATGTTCCCAGATATTTGTAGTATAAATAGGACCTTGTGTAAGCCTTAATGGCTAAGTAGTTAATTTAGCATAATCGTATTTCTTATTCAGTATTTGTAATTTTGTAATTTCAAGTTTCAGTAGTTAATGCAAGTTAAATTCAGTCAATTTAATCTAATTTCAAGCAATCTTGTACTCATTTTCATCTATAATAGAATTTCAAGTTATTGTTAATTCGAATTAAGCTCTAGTTAAATTAAGAACCAATCATAAACACTAAACACCCTTGCTATAAGCTTATACAAGCTTATCATAGCTTGTTGTAAGCTTATATTAGTAATAATCTGTTCTAAAATCAAGAAATGAAGAAGGTCAATGAAAGTCAAAGAAACTCACCATAAGCTCTTCTGGTGGAATAAGCTGTTCATGAGAGTTGAAAGTGGTTTTCTAGCTTGTCATTGACAAGCTAGTTGTGTTCTGTTCTTAAGTTCTATTGTTCCATAGCAAGTCAGTTGTAAGCCATTTTTAAGTTTTTTGCATTATTTCCTAATTTACTGCTTCATAGCTTATCTGTGTGCTTATTTATATTTCTTTGCTTATCTGTGGTATTTGGAGTGATATTAGCTTAGATTGATCATTAGTTTAATCTTAAATCTCATTTTCCACTTAATACTTAAAATCAGTCAAATAAGTCAAATATAGGTGTTAGCTTATTAGTGCTTATTTCTGTAGTGGAAGTTGCTTATTAGGAGTTTAACAAGTTAGATAATCATTAAATAGTCAGAATCCTTGGTTAAATCAGTGATTTCTAGTTTTAAAATCCAATCAGTGAACCTTAAGGAGTGTTTGGTTCAGTCTGATTCTGGGTCATAAGCTTCTGTACTGTTCATTTGCCAATTCTCTAGTTTAGATTGAGCCTAATTAAGAGTAATCAAGTAGTTTCTGATAAGTGTTAAGAAGTTTTGAGTTGTTTGAAGGTTTTAAGCTTGCGAGTAAAATTCCAGAGCAACACTACCCTATTAAGCTACCCATAAGCTCAGCTTATTTAGAATAGAAGTTTTTTGCACTTCTGAGTTCCATTTAGTTGTTAAAACAAGAATCCAAGAGTTGGATAGGTTTCATGTAGAATTGACAAAGTTAAGTTCAAAAACCCACTTATACTGCATCAGTATACACTGAGCAGATTTGAGCTTTTCTTAGCTTTTTCTCAGCTTCTTATCTGCTTATTACCTTGTCCTCACTACCTGATTTTTGGGTTGCAAGTAGTTCACATAGCTAGCTTTTAGTTCATTATCTGTGATCCCACTTTTTAGCTTATTTAATAGCTTAAAATCTGTCTGCAAATTTCACCCATTTCACTGATTCAACCTGAATCAGATTTGCTTATCACACAGCATCTGATCTTGTGCTTAATTGGAGATCAATTGGCTTGTTTGAAGTAGGGCTTTTAGTGTTTTTGTGTAGCCTGTATTGCTAGGGAGATTTTCCCCGTTAAGTTTCCACTTATCAGCTTAATTAAGTGCTTAAAATTGATCTGCAAGATTGGTGGTTTTAGCATTTTTTCTGCAAAATTAGTGAAACTGTTCAACTGCTTATCTGCTTATTTATTGTGCCTAATTGTGCTTAATCAGTTGTTTTATGCTTATATAAGTTGTTTGCACTAGTTCTGAGCCTTTGGTAATTTTTAGAGCTTTTTAGCTTATTTTTGTGCTTATTGCCAAACTGCTTATTAGCCCATTTGCTTATTAGGGCTTAGATAACTTTTGAAAGTATTTTTCTTAGATTCAGAATAATATTTTAGAATTTCATACAAAGTTTCATATTTTTCTAAAGTTGTTTAATATTTTTAAACCTTTTAATTGGTTTTAATAGTTTTTAATTCATAATAAAAAAATATAAAAGTCAGAAAAATATAAATCTATTTTCAAAAATTTTCTTTTATTAGTTAGGATTTAAGAAAAATAGTAACACACTTGTAGGATTAATTTTTAGATATTTCACTTTTTAGTCCCGTTTTAGATTTCCCGTTTCGCGTTTTTAATATAACTTAGTTTAAATCTTAAATTTCCTTGTGAGAATTTGTTTCTCATTTGTTAAATAGAATTAAAAAAGCAAAATCCAACATATCTTATTGATGAACTCAAATAAGTACATTTTATTACCATCATTTATCCTATTTATTTGACTTGTTTTATTATATTATCTGTGAGAATTGATACGTTAATGTTTACTTTTGTAATTCTCAGGTAAAAACAAGTATTATGTGAAACTTGGCGATTTTGGACTAATTATGGAGCAAAACAAGCAAGAAGTTAAGAGTCTACTGAAATGTACAAGATCAAGACCATTCTGCTCCAGATACGCCGCATCCTACTTATTATATACGGCGCATCACTATCAAGATTTCACAAGATATTATCCAAGACGGCAAAGGACATGCGCCGCATCTAAGAATGGAGTTACGCCGCATCTTCTGGCGGTGTACGAATATTCCTGAATATATTAATCTTGGACCCCACGCGAAGTTAAGTCAATGCGCCACATCTTACCCTCAGTCAGAAACTATAAATACCCCAAGACCAGACGAATTTCGAGAGCCCTAGTTTTAGAAGAAGACCGAAGACCAGAAAACCTAAGGCCGAATTCAGTCGAAGTAGCAGCACAAGACACACCTTGAACGAAGATACAAGAGCTGTAAGAAGGTCCTGCATGTATTCAATTCATTAAGTAGTTTTGTTTTATTGTATTAGTACACTTTAATTGGTCAGGATTGATGGGCTTGTGATCACTGATTTAATCGTGCACTTCAACTCCCCTTAAAATTGCTTTCCCATTAATTAAAGTTTATATGTTGATGTCTTTGGTGACTTTTATTAGTGCATTGATAACCTCTGTGTCTAGCTGAGCATTGCTTGGGTCGCCATGCCCCTTCCTCGCCTATTTATTAAATCGCCTATGCATTCTATCGTCTGTAGAAAAGTAGGAAGAAAGATAAATAGGATAGTCATAAGTAATCATTAAGGGTTTACTCGCCGATAAGATTAGAACCAACGAGAAAGGACTTAATCTCGGTGCGTTGCATCGAACTATACACTTCATATAAAACTAGCAATAAAACAAGTGACAAGCTACTTAACTATCAGGACAGGTCTTCTTATTGTCTCAAGTATTTATCTGTGTACGTGTGTGCTACTCGCTGATTCGTGCTTATTAGTTTAGTTTATATTTAATCATAATCAAACCGTGCCAGTTTCTCAGGCTGAAACCCCCTTGCGTTAGATTAGGTTGTATAGCTAACTTAAGATATTAAAATACTGATTAGAATAACTAGATAATACGTTCCACTCTTAGTGATCGACACTCTACTTACCATTATATTCATACTGACCGGGTACACTGCTCGTTAAAGTGTGTGTGTGTTATTGATAAGTCGGCTAAATATAAATTTAAAACTTGAATACTGCTAAAACCACAACGACATACCGTGGGTATAAATTAGAGCATACGCACACGACACATCAAGTTTTTGGCGCCGTTGCCGGGGAGTGAATTGTTATTATCTGTTAATTTGATTAGTATTTTAATTAGGTTTTTCTTTTTAATTTTTATTCTAACCGCTAACTCTGTTGTATATTAGTTAATTTGCATTCATTGTATTATTTTGCATATTTTCTGTTTTTGTGTGTTTTTATTTTTGTTTATTTTGGTTTGTTTTTATTTTTGTTTTTGTTTTTCGTATTTTCTGTATTCTGTTATCGTTGTACTGAGCTAATATAAACGATACGGCGCATCTGTTTTCACAGATACGGCGTATTGCGTTTAATTTTTATAAAATACAACGCGTTTAATTAATTCGATACGACGCATCTTTCCCCAAGATACGGCGTATCTGTTAAAAAAAATTATAAAAATAAAAAATAAAAAAAATAAAAATAAAAATCTAAGCGATAACGCCACACGACGCATCTGCTTTAGCAGATACGGCGTATCTATTATTTTAATTAAAAACAGTTTTCGAATTATTAAACAGATACGACGCATCGATCTCTGTCGATACGGCATATCTTCTGAATCAAAAATCTTGTATTTTGAAACGTAACGAAAATACGGCGCATTAACTTTTGTTAATACGACGCATTTAATTTTAATAAGTATATAGATTTTTGATAATTAAACTGATACGGCGCATTCTAAAATTCTAAGCGGCGTATCTATTTTCTGAATAAAAGTCTGATTTAATTTTAACGATTATAAGATACGGCGTATCCAACTTTTTGGATACGGCACATCGTCTGCTGATATCAACAACTTTTATTTTTCTTATTCCCGAACGGAAAATATTCTAACATTTACCCTTGGAAGTTTTTACTTTGAAATCTACCTGTCTTTAATTTTCAGGAACAATGTTCGATATCTTCCCCAACTGGTTCGGAAGACCCCAGAGAAACCTTACCATGGAAGAGTTTGCACTACAAATCGCTCAAGCAAATGAAAAAGAACATCATGAAGCAAGAAACTTTATTAATGAATTCAAAGGCAGTCATGAGCTGTTACTAAAGGAACAAAACAACATGATTAATGGATTGGCAATTGAAGTGCACCAATTGTCAACGGTGCTTAACAAGATTCTTTTGGTAAAGCAAGATTTGAAAGGGATTACAACTAGAGGCGGAAAGTCAACCTTTCAAATCGGAGAGACACCCGAGGATGACAGTACAAACAAGATTTCCCCTGAATCTTTATCATCCGAGCAGGAGCAACCAAAAGAGACTAATCCGGAACCTGTAATTAGAGAAGAACCTTCTGCTGAACCTAAACGATCAACACTACCTTTCCCACATAGGGTAAGGAAGGAGAAAGAAGATGCATATCAAAAGAAGTTCTTGGAAAATCTCAAGCAGCTGCAGCTAAGCATACCATTTATGGAAGCCCTAGTGCAAATGCCAAAATACGCTAAATATCTGAAGAGCTTACTTACAAACAAATCCAAACTTGAAGAGGCTTGCACTGTAACTATGGGAGAAAGAAGCTCAGCAGCATTGCTCAACAAACTTCCATCTAAGGAAAAAGATCCAGGGAGTTTCACTATTCCTTGTCAAATTAAAAATTTACATATTGGAAATGCTTTAGCCGACCTAGGAGCTAGTATAAGTCTTATGCCCTCTTCTATGTATGAAAAATTAGGCCTTGGTGAGCCAAAACCTACTAGGATGTGCTTAGAGCTAGCTGATAGGTCTATACAATACCCATTAGGAATAGCTGAAAATATATTAATAAAAGTTGATAAATTTGAATTACCTATTGACTTTGTTATCCTCGATATGCCCGAAAATTCTAGAACTCCTATAATATTAGGACGACCATTTTTAGCCACTGCTAGGGCCATGATTGATGTTTTTAATAAGAAGATAACTCTTACCATAGGAAAAGATGAGGTTGAATTTAATATGGAACAATCTATGAGTAAAAATAATTCTGAAGACGATGAATGCTATAATATCGATGTTTCTGATGACACGATTAATCAATTTACTCAGAAATTGTTAAAAAGTAATTTGCTTGATTCTTTCCTACTTAAAAATTTAGAAAACACAATTGCTATAGAAGATCAAGTTGATGAAAATACTTTTGATAATTATTTCGCTGTTGATTCCGCTATTTGTAACGCCATGCGGCGCATAGGAAATAAAGATGTGGCGCATTTATCTGATGACAGCAACGAAATAATTAAAGAACAAGTTTATTCCGCTAGTGCTAATGAAATTGATAATGTTAAACCTGTGCTTAAGGATCTCCCTTCTACTTTGGAATATGCCTATTTGAATGGGAACACTAATTCGCCCGTTATTATTGCATCTGACTTAACGCCAAAAGAAAAAGAATCCCTTTTGCAGGTATTATATAAACGAAGAGGAGCATTAGCGTGGAGTATGTCTGATATTAAGGGAATTAGCCCGTCATTCTGTATACATAAAATCCTCATGGAAGATGAATTCAAACCAACCATCCAACCCCAAAGGCGTTTGAATCCAAAAGTCCAAGACGTGGTGAAAAATGAAATTGTGAAATTACTTGACTCCGGACTTATCTACCCAATTTCCGACAGCTCGTGGGTCAGTCCTATCCACGTTGTACCAAAAAAAGGAGGAATGACGGTAGTACTCAATGACGATAATGAGCTAATCCCTTCAAGAACGGTTACTGGATGGAGAGTTTGCATCGATTACCGCAAACTCAATGATGCTACGCGAAAAGATCACTTCCCTCTTCCATTTATTGATCAAATGTTAGAAAGACTATCAGGACATGATTATTATTGTTTTTTAGATGGTTTTTCAAGTTTCTTCCAAATACCCATTGCCCCCGAAGATCAAGAGAAGACGACTTTCACCTGCCCTTATGGAACCTTCGCCTATAGGAGAATGCCGTTCGGACTATGCAACGCCCCTTCTACTTTCCAACGTTGTATGACGGCTATCTTCCATGATATGGTAGAAGACTTTATGGAAGTCTTCATGGACGACTTCTCGGTGTTCGGTAACTCATTTAGTGATTGTCTCTTTAAACTTGATAAAATGCTTGCTAGGTGTGAAGAAACTAACCTTGTTCTTAATTGGGAAAAATGTCATTTTATGGTTAAGAAAGGAATTGTGTTAGGACATAAGATTTCTGGGAAAGGTATAGAAGTCGACAAAGCTAAAATTGATGTAATTGCCAAACTACCTTACCCCACTAATGTAAAAGGTGTTAGAAGTTTTTTAGGGCATGCTGGATTCTATCGTAGATTCATAAAGGATTTTTCAATGATATCTAGGCCTATGACCAAATTATTGCTAAAAGATGCGAAGTTTGATTTTTCTGAAGATTGCAAAAAGGCATTTAATATACTTAAAGAAAAACTAACTTCTGCACCTATTATAATTTCACCAGATTGGAGTCTGCCTTTTGAACTAATGTGTGATGCTAGTGATTATGCTGTTGGAGCTGTACTTGGCCAAAAGATAGATAAGAAATTTAAGCCAATTTATTATGCTAGCAAAACATTGAATAATGCCCAAGAACATTATATACCACCACGGAAAAAGAACTTTTAGCAGTAGTTTTTGCATTCGATAAATTTAGGTCATATCTTATATTGTCAAAAACTATGGTTTACACTGACCATTCTGCTTTGAAGTATTTGTTCAATAAACAGGATGCCAAGCCAAGGCTTATTAGGTGGGTTTTATTGCTCCAAGGATTCGATATTGAAATTAAAGATAAAAAGGGTGCCGAGAATCTAGCTGCTGACCACTTATCTAGACTTGAAAACCCTGATATGGAGGTACTTGATGAAAGGGAAATCGTTGATGACTTTCCTGATGAACACCTTATGATGGTAAGAATTAAGAGCGATAATAATGGACCATGGTATGCCGACTATATAAACTTTATTGTTGCAAATGAAATTCCAAAAGGGCTAACATCCGACGAGAAAAGAAGGTTTCTAAATCGTGCAAGCGAGTATATTTGGGATGAACCTTATGCCTTTAAATTATGTCCTGACAATATTATACGAAGATGCGTAGACGGAGATGATGTCCCAGCAATATTAGCGCATTGCCATTCAGGGCCAACGGGGGGACACCATGGTGCAGTTATTACAAGAAGAAAAATCCTTGATGCAGGATTTTATTGGCCCACTATGTTGGTTGATGCAAAAGATTATATAAAAGGATGTGATGCGTGTCAACGATCCAGAAATATAACATCAAGAAACGAAATGCCGCAAAATTATATCCACGTATGTGAAGTTTTCGACATATGGGGATTGGACTTCATGGGACCGTTTCCTGAATCTAAAGGTAATAAGTATATTTTGGTTGATGTTGATTACATATCAAAATGGGTCGAAGCGCAAGCGTTACCAACAAACGACAGCAAGGTAGTACTTAAATTTTTGCAAAGTTTGTTATCTAGGTTTGGAATTCCTAAAGCATTGATTAGTGATAGGGGAACACACTTTTGTAATCACCATCTGGGAAGAGCCTTGCAAAAATATGGAGTGTATCATAGGGTTTCCACTGCATACCATCCTCAATCCAATGGGCAAACTGAAGTAACCAATAGGGCTATAAAGCGAATTCTTGAAAAAACGACTGGATATAATCTTAAAGGGTGGTCCGACAAGTTAAAATGATGCTTTATGGGCATTTCGTACAGCCTATAAAACACCAACGGGATGCACTCCATTTCGTCTTGTATACGGAAAAGCATGCCACTTACCGGTCGAAATTGAACAAAGTGCATATTGGGCTTTGACGAATTATAACATGGATATGGAAGCTGCAACGAAGAACCGTTTCATGGAACTTAATGAACTCTATGAACTAAGAGATGAGGCCTACAAAAATACTAAGATCTACAAAGAAAGAACTAAAAGATGGCATGACTCGAGGTTACATGGGGATAAAACATTTACTATTGGAGAGAAAGTGCTGCTATTTAATTCCAGATTAAAGATGTATCCTGGTAAACTTAAATCAAGATGGACGGGTCCGTTCGTTGTCAAGAAAGTGTATCCATATGGAACTATTGAAATATGCGATAAAAATGGTTATATATTCAAGGTAAACGGGCAACGAGTGAAGAAATACTTTGATAATAAAATTGAGGATACTGAGAACGAGGTGGTGGAGTTTGAACCTGAAGTATTAGAATAATGAGCTGAACGTGAGTCTAACTTGAAGACTCTGGAATAAAGACAAGTGCTGACCGGGAAACAACCCGGAAAATTTTTTATATTCTGTTCTGTGTCGAGTCAGTCAGGCCCGCAGCAGATACGGCGCATCTCAATCCCAAGATGCGACGCATCTCCTGCACTGGTCATATCTTACTTTATTTTTCTGCATTTTTTATTTTTGACTTTAAAACTTTTTGTCATTTTATTTTAATGCGGCGCATCCCTGGTTAAGGATGCGACGCATCTTCTATTCTGATTCGTAATTATTCCAGGCTCGATACGGCGTATCTTCTTCCATAAGATACGGCGTATCGACTGACCTGATGATTTTCATTTTAATTTTTAAGTTTTATTTTTCCTAACTACTAATGTATTATGCAAGTTTGAACCTTCTTAACTTAGGTGTGTTAAAGTCTTGATGGTATTATAGATTCCTGCAATTCCTGTGGATACATCAAATATGAAGCTTAAACGTTCTCATCCACAAGAAAGATGATTTTTGCTCCTATACAAATAATGGAGGATCATACCGAGCAAATCTCAGGGGAGTTTTTCTGTTCTAATTCTTTTATTTTCCAGTTTTTAATCTTTGATACAAACAACGAGGACGTTGTTTAACTTAAGTGGGGGGATTGGAGAATTAGAACACTTACTTGTCCTAAACTTTTCAAAATATGCTTAAAATGTGCTTAATATATCAAAATTTAAAATTTTTAGCATGTTTTTGTTTTAAGTCTAAATTACATAGCAGCACACATGACTTTATTTTCAAAAATTGTGAACTTTTCAAAATTCACAAATCTATGAGTGTGCCGGTGACTTGTAAACTTTAGAACTTGGCTTATATACTATTCGAGACCACCATAATAAGTATTATTTACATAATTGGAATGACTTGTCTAAATTGGTAAATTTCTAGGATTACACCCAAATAGCCTTTATATGTTATGTGATATTAGCTAACTACACTGGTTAGTTAACCCCCGTATAAACCCTTTTGTTACTCTCATTTTTAGAGTAAGATACCCCTAGAAAAACACTCAGAGCCATTCCTATCGTTTCTTACACCAATGTTTAAAATGTTTCGTTACACCCTTACACCTTAGCCTACCCTGTAGATTAAAATCCGTGGTTGGTTAATTGCTTTAGGCAAAGTGTGTTTCCTTACATTACCTGTGTTCGCGTGCGTAATTTATTATCTATGGTTAGGTCGGGAAATTGCACAATGCAATTGGAGTGAAAGTAAATATTGTATATCTTTGAGTTTATTTTTCGTGTGTTTACTACTTTCACTATTACCGTTATTTCTGAAAGTATGAAAAGTATGGAAAAATTATCCGGAAAGAAAGTGATAGAAAAGTTGTGAAATTTTACACATCTATATTAATGTTGATGTCAAAAAAAAAAGTAAAAAAAAAAAAAAAAAAAAAAAAAAAAAAAAAAAAAAAAATCGAAAAAATAAGAAAAGAAAAAGAAAAAGGAGGAGTTGGATGTTTGTTCTAACCAACTTATGTAAAGTTTTGTATTAAGTGGTCGATATCACCACTAGTTGTTGTATATTATATTTATGGATTGAATGGGAGTTGAACGTTATAGGAACGCCAACTAATGGTTATTCTTTGATTGAGATCTTATTGAGTATAATTCGTGTCTACCTAAAGCGTGTGTTTCAAGTGTTAAAGCGTGAGTTAATCTATGATATGAGTCTTATTCATGGGATGGTTGGGATAGTGATTAACCACACTTAGGATTTTAATTTATCTGTTTTGTTTATTTTTCATTTTACACCAATTTATATCCCAAATATTATCCATACCCTACATTATTCTTTATCCAAACCTTTGATTTATTGAGATTAGGGATTTGAGCAATCTTAAGTATCGTAGTCGTGGATTCGGCTATGTATTTATGATTTTGTCGCCCTTTTTGATATAATATTATTGGTGAAGATTACTTGGTCCTATCTTTAGCCTATTCGAGTTAAGGATTTGAGCAATTGCAAGTATCGTGTTCGTGGATTCGATCATGTATTTGTGATTTTGTCGCCTTTTCTGGAATTTGAGATCGATAGAGATTAAGAAGAATGATTAACCCTTAACCTACAAACCCTTTTTACCGCTTTAGACTTGTTATTCCTTGGCTTTAGTGGAGGAGATGCGTATACTTGCCAAGCTTATGATAGAATATTCGTCACGACTGGACAGTTAAACGATTAGATTTGCTTTTATCAAAATATTTTATTTTACTTCTAATTCGTTAAGTGTTTGGTTGTGTGATTATGACAAAATGAATACATGCTTAAATATAAAAATAAATCCTAATATCTTTTAGGATACATTTTCATAAGATTAATTCTAAGGTTTACTTGGGGACAAGTAAAGTTCAAGTGGGGGGATATTTGATGAACTCAAATAAGTACATTTTATTACCATCATTTATCCTATTTATTTGACTTGTTTTATTATATTATCTGTGAGAATTGATACGTTAATGTTTACTTTTGTAATTCTCAGGTAAAAACAAGTATTATGTGAAACTTGGCGATTTTGGACTAATTATGGAGCAAAACAAGCAAGAAGTTAAGAGTCTACTGAAATGTACAAGATCAAGATCATTCTGCTCCAGATACGCCGCATCCTACTTATTATATACGGCGCATCACTATCAAGATTTCACAAGATATTATCCAAGACGGCAAAGGACATGCGTCGCATCTAAGAATGGAGTTACGCCGCATCTTCTGGCGGTGTACGAATATTCCTGAATATATTAATCTTGGACCCCACGCGAAGTTAAGTCAATGCGCCGCATCTATTTATTCAATGCGCCGCATCTTACCCTCAGACAGAAACTATAAATACCCCAAGGCCAGACGAATTTCGAGAGCCCTAGTTTTAGAAGAAGACCGAAGACCAGAAAACCTAAGGCCGAATTCAGTCGAAGTAGCAGCACAAGACACACCTTGAACGAAGATACGAGAGCTGTAAGAAGGTCCTGCATGTATTCAATTCATTAAGTAGTTTTGTTTTATTGTATTAGTACACTTTAATTGGTCAGGATTGATGGGCTTGTGATCACTGATTTAATCGTGCACTTCAACTACCCTTAAAATTGCTTTCCCATTAATTAAAGTTTATATGTTGATGTCTTTGGTGACTTTTATTAGTGCATTGATAACCTCTGTGTCTAGCTGAGCATTGCTTGGGTCGCCATGCCCCTTCCTCGCCTATTTATTAGATCGCCTATGCATTCTATCGTCTGTAGAAAAGTAGGAAGAAAGATAAATAGGATAGTCATAAGTAATCATTAAGGGTTTACTCGCCGATAAGATTAGAACCAACGAGAAAGGACTTAATCTCGGTGCGTTGCATCGAACTATACACTTCATATAAAACTAGCAATAAAACAAGTGACAAGCTACTTAACTATCAGGACAGGTCTTCTTATTGTCTCAAGTATTTATCTGTGTACGTGTGTGCTACTCGCTGATTCGTGCTTATTAGTTTAGTTTATATTTAATCATAATCAAACCGTGCCAGTTTCTCAGGCTGAAACCCCCTTGCGTTAGATTAGGTTGTATAGCTAACTTAAGATATTAAAATACTGATTAGAATAACTAGATAATACGTTCCACTCTTAGTGATCGACACTCTACTTACCATTATATTCATACTGACCGGGTACACTGCTCGTTAAAGTGTGTGTGTGTTATTGATAAGTCGGCTAAATATAAATTTAAAACTTGAATACTGCTAAAACCACAACGACATACCGTGGGTATAAATTAGAGCATACGCACACGACACATCAAGTTTTTGGCGCCGTTGCCGGGGAGTGAATTGTTATTATCTGTTAATTTGATTAGTATTTTAATTAGGTTTTTCTTTTTAATTTTTATTCTAACCGCTAACTCTGTTGTATATTAGTTAATTTGCATTCATTGTATTATTTTGCATATTTTCTGTTTTTGTGTGTTTTTATTTTTGTTTATTTTGGTTTGTTTTATTTTTGTTTTTATTTTTCGTATTTTCTGTATTCTGCTATCGTTGTACTGAGCTAATATAAACGATACGGCGCATCTGTTTTCACAGATACGGTGTATTGCGTTTAATTTTTATAAAATACAACGCGTTTAATTAATTCGATACGACGCATCTTTCCCCAAGATACGGCGTATCTGTTAAAAAAAAATTATAAAAATAAAAAATAATAAAAATAAAAATAAAAATCTAAGCGATAACGCCACACGACGCATCTGCTTTAGCAGATACGGCGTATCTATTATTTTAATTAAAAACAGTTTTCGAATTATTAAACAGATACGACGCATCGATCTCTGTCGATACGGCATATCTTCTGAATCAAAAATCTTGTATTTTGAAACGTAACGAAAATACGGCGCATTAAACCTTCAACATACCGTGGGTATAAATTAGAGCATACGCACACGACACATCACTAATCATCAGTCACTCTAATCTAAACCTTCAACAATTGTCCATTCACTCCTCGTTGGGAAACGACCCGGGTAATCACTTACCTGGTATCACACACACAAACGTGAGTTTTTGCAAGTATCCTTTTTCCTAAAGGGGGTGATTTGTATTTATTCACGTGTATCCGTCTGCATATTATTTATATATACCTTTTCAGACGAATCAAATTTTGGCGCCGCTGCCGGGGAGGTTGTGTTGCGACAATATTGTTTAAAGTTTTAAACGATTAGTGACTTGAGATCCTTCTTTCAGAAGTTTCCACTTTCATAAACCCATATAAAATACAAAAATATTTTCCTTTTCTTATATATATATATAATATCATATAAAAAATAAAAACCCAAAAATATTTTCTGTTTTATTGTAAAATAAAAGATAAAAGCAAAATTAATATAATATTCCTCAACTTGGGTATTATCATAATAACTTTCCCAAACCAAAGATTAAAACTTGCCTTTGTGTCGTTTGCGAATTCGGCTCACCTTTGATTGATAAACAAACTATAACAGAGGTTTAAGGAGGGTTTGACATTAAATTGTCGAACCGAAAGAAGCGGGTTTTTAAGGAGCATTTATTGCCCACCTTTGCTTCTCCGCCACTCTGTGCGTTTTTCAGTCAGAGAGCTACCGTACGCTAGTTGATTTAAGGTTTAAGTTCCTTGTGTTTTGCTTCGATCTTGATTTAATTGAATTATTTTATTTAGTGCATGCGCACTCGTTCTTCCACGTCGACAAGTCCTTTACGTGAACTCGTAGATATTCCGAGAAGACGTAATCGTAGACGTGCTGCCCGAATAGTCGAACCCGAGATTCGTACTGTTCCCACTGATAATATGGCAGACAATCGCACAATGACGGAGATGCTCCAAGCACCCACCGAGGGTTACGGAGATGCCATCGTTTTACCACCAATCGACTCTGATCATTTTGAACTGAAAACGCATTTGATTCAACTCGTGTCTACAAACCAATTTCACGGGTTTGAACGAGAAGATCCGTATGCACACATCCGTTGGTTCAACAAGTTGACCTCTACAATCAATTACAAGGATGTGCCGCAAAAAGTTATCAAATTGATGTTATTTCCGTTTTCACTCGAAGGGGCAGCCCGGATTTGGCTGGATAAAGAACCCCCTCGATCCATTGAAACTTGGGAAGATCTCGTAAAGAAATTTGTCAATTATTTCTTCCCTCCATCAAAGACGACTAATCTGAAAAATGAAATTTCTGGATTTCGTCAAGGTTTCGAAGAAAACTTCGGAGAGGCATGGGACCGATTTAAAGATCTCCTAAGAAAATGCCCGCATCATGATTTCACGGAGTTACAACAGATCAATACGTTTTATAATAGGTTGAATGGAAACGATCAAGATTCTCTCAACGCTGTCGCCGGTGGCAATATCTTGAATCGTCGACCTAAAGAGGTGATTGAAATTTGTGAAAATAAATCAAAAGTTCCTATTTCTCGAAACAAAGTGAATGTTCCTGTCACTCCTGCTTCTTCATCCGGTAACTCATCAGAGTTAGCCGCTCTAACGGACGCAATTCGTTACATGATGAAGGAAATAAAAGAAATTAAGAGTGAAAGTCATAAACCGGAACAAATCAAAGCCATAAACAAAGTGTGTGAAACTTGTGGTGGCCCGCATGCATATTACGATTGTCAAGCAACCGATGTTTCTATTTACCAAGCTCCCGTAGCTGCAGTAAACTACAATCAAAACCGACCGCATGCTGAAACTCATTACCGAGCACCAAATGCTATGGTACCACCTGGTTTTCCACCCGTTCCAAATCAAAATAATCAAAATCGCTTTGTTCAAAATCAAGGACAAAATTTCAACAATTCCCATAATTTCAATCAAAACCGAGGTCAAAATCTGGGGAATCTCAACCAAAATCCATGGAATGTCCAAAACCAAAATCAGACGTCCTCGGATGAGTTGCTTAAGCAATTCATAAAATCCCAAGAGGAGACAAATAGGACCCAATATAAGACAAACCGGTTATTGGTTACCCAAATAAATGAGATCAAAAAGTCTTTAAATGATCGACCCTCGGGCTCGGGAACTCTTCCTAGCAACACGATCGCTAACCCGAGGGGCGATTTGAAGGCGATCACAACAAGAAGTGGTAAGAAAGTTGATAGACCCTCGACTCCTATGCCCCCTCCACCGAGGGAAGTGACTCGAGATACTGAGGTGACAACGGACAAGGTGCATTTCTCAAGCCCACAAAGTACCGCACACGTCCAACCTCCGGTCGTCCAATCTCCAATTCTGGAACCCGATGTTTCGAAGACCAATCCTAAGCCTTCAATTCCATATCCTTCGAGGCTTAATGATCAGAAGCTTAAAGACAAAACAAATCAACAGATGGAGAAATTCTTTAAAATCTTCAGTGATTTGCACTTTGACATCAGCTTCGCAGATGCTCTCATTCGTATGCCCAAATTTGCATCTACACTCAAAAGTTTACTAAGCAACAAGGATAAGTTGTCTGAGATGGCAATGACCCCTCTAAACGAAAAATGCTCGGCGGTGCTCCTCAAAAAGCTTCCCGAAAAGCTCGGAGACCCCGGCAAGTTTTTAATCCCATGTGATTTCTTGGGGATGGTTCAGTGCTCAGCCTTGGCCGATCTTGGGGCAAGCATTAACCTTATGCCACTCTCAGTATGGGAGAAATTATCTCTTCCGAAGCTTACCGATACTTGCATGACACTCGAGCTAGCGGACCGTACGATACAACGTCCACTTGGAATAGCTGAGGATGTCATTGTGAAAGTGGGAAAGTTCCACTTTTCCACTGATTTCGTTGTGGTAGACTTTGATGCCGATCCTCGAGTTCCACTCATACTGGGGAGAGCTTTCTTAAGAACGAGTCGTGCTAACATTGATGTATATGCCGAAGAATTAACCATTCGGGTTGGTAATGAAGAAGTCACGTTTAACATCAATCAGGACTCTAAACCTCTAACCACCAAATGCAACATTTCTACGGTTAATCAAAAATCTAATTTCGTAATTGCTTCCAAAAGAAGTGATTCGATACTTTCAAGATTTGAGGTTAAGAGTCTTTCACAAAAACGTGCTGAGCTCAAAGCAAGGGGAATTACCCCTGGTTCAAACAAATGGTTTGAAAGTTGTACCACAGAAGTTAAAAGTGTTTTTGACTACGATGAACAAGAATCGGAGATCACATCGGAAGTGGTTAAAATTGCTAGCTCTAAGAGCACACCACTTGTCCCACCTCCGGAATCGGTTTATCGTGTTGAAATTATTGATTTTGTGGATGAAACTTCTAAAAATCCCACTCCTTATTCGGCACCAGTCATTTTCGACTCTTCCTACCCTTCTCTCACGCCGGTTGAGGGAAGTGATCCCTTTTGGGATGAGGTCGATGCTTTTCTTGCAAGTGATGATTCAATTCCGACAAGGATTGATGATACTTACTTTGATTCAGAGGGGGACATCCTTTTTCTTGAAAATTTATTGAACGAAGAACCGTCCCCAACCCTCCCTCCCGGAAATTTTTTTGAAAATTACCATCCAAGCTTCAAGGTTAAGCTACAAGTTCAAACAAATGGTGATTTTCCTTTTATGGATGAAGAATGGATTCTCATTGTGATACACACCTTTTTACCATTCTTCACATATTGCGTGATTTCTCTTTCCCTTTTCTCCTATGGGAATGAGGACACTATCTTTGACCCCGGTATCCTCCCTTATAGTTTCTACTATTAAAATACCGTGGGTATCTCATCGGAGTGGAACTTTCAAAAACTTCAATGTTTATCCAAGCATTTTGAATGAAAGTCCGATGGAGATGGTTTCTTCCACTTGCTTTCCCCATGAACCAATGAATGCGGGGTCGAGTCAAGCTAAGTGACTCGGTGAACAAAAATATTAGCACACCATATGGGTTTTCACCCATATTTCTGTCTTCTTTCTCTTTTCTAACACCTAAGTGTGGGGGAGTTGCCCCTGCTATTGTATATCAATTCAAATAATTAATAATAATAATAATAATAATAATAATAATAATAATAATAATAATAATAATAATAATAATAATAATAATAATAATAATAATAATAATAATAATAATAATAATAATAATTGTTGTGTTTCCACTCTTGGCTAGTAGTATTACCTTTTTACGTTCTAAGTGTCGGCATAATAGCCGGTGCTTTGAATATTGAGGGCAATATTCAATTCTAAGTGGGGGGGGGGGGGGGGGGAGAAATTCTGGCGAATTTTGTCACATGAGTACCTTCTAGTGCCCTAATACCCCCGTTTTGGCCAAAATTTTAATTTTTTTTTCATTTGGTGGAAGTTCTTTGCACTAACACAACAAATGGTTATCAGTCCACCATGTCTAACCCACATAAGGACTGGCTAATCCGAGAGCAAACGGCTCTAGGTAAAGATATCTCAAATCCGTTTATGGCTGACAATTTGCCAAAAATTGTATGGTATTCAACTCACCATATCTTTGATAGTGAAGAATTGGCTAATCCGAGAGCAAACGGCTCTAGGTAAAGATATCTCAAATCCGTTTATGGCTGACAATTTGCCAAAAATTGTATGGTATTCAACTCACCATATCTTTGATAGTGAAGAGTTGGCTAGTCCAAAAGCAAACGGCTTTTGGTAAAGACAAATCAAATCCGTTGACAGCTGATGATTTGCTTAAAATCATTTGGTTATCAATGTACCATAGTATCATACTAAAACATTGGCTACTCCAGAAGTAATGGCTATTTGGTAAAGAGACATAAAATCCATTAAATTTTCAAAAAGGATTGCTAGGGACTAGCAATAGTTTAGTGTGGGGGATTGATGAGTGTGTAAATACTCATCATTTTTGTCCCATCTGAACTACAAAAACATTTAAAAACACTCAGAAATGCTTCAAAATACAGAAAATATCCTTGAATTGTGTTTTTATCTGTTTCATGTGCAAAAGGATTGAAAACAGAACGAAAACGAGCATTTTTGGATCGACTCGACAATAATTGTGCATTTGATCAAGTAAAGACGAAAGTCAAAGACAGAGTCAAAGTCAACCCCCAAAATCCCAAAATGACACAAGTGGTCCCTAGAAATAATTTTTTGAATTGGCATGATTAGTCCTTGGATTTTCAGCATTGTACAACTTTGGTCCCTCAAAATTAAATCCAAATCCAAAGTAAATCCTAATCACTAAACCCAGCCTCCTAAACCCAGTTACAATCTTTAATAAACCCCAGCCCACACACAAAATAAATAAAAACCAAACCCAAGCCCAATCCTACACAACTCAGCCCAACCCTCCTTGTTTTAATTAAACCCATACCCAAAACTAGTTTGACCAACGGTCAAACTCTTCTCCCTCACTCACCCCGCCAAAAACCAAAACCACCATCACCCACGGTTTCCCTGCAATACCACCCATCACTTCACCCTTTCTCCTATCCCACTCCACCTAACAAGCCAAGGGGCATTTATTGCTTCTTCCCCCTTTCGAGTTATCAGAGATAGTGGATTTTTCCACTATCTCATTTTTGGCGCCAAAAGTGGTTTTAACAGCTGAGATTGATCCAAGCTAATCCAAGGGTCAAGAAAGGTTAAGAGGTTGAAGACAAGATGTTCCCAGATATTTGTAGTATAAATAGGACCTTGTGTAAGCCTTAATGGCTAAGTAGTTAGTTTAGCATAATCGTATTTCTTATTTAGTATTTGTAATTTTGTAATTTCAAGTTTCAGTTGTTAATGCAAGTTAAGTTCAGTCTATTTAATCTAATTTCAAGCAAAATTGTACTCATTTTCATCTATAATAGAATTTCAAGTTATTGTTAATTCGAATTAAGCTCTAGTTAAATTAAGAACCAATCATAAACACTAAACACCCTTGCTATAAGCTTATACAAGCTTATCATAGCTTGTTGTAAGCTTATATTAGTAATAATTTGTTCTAAAATCAAGAAATGAAGAAGGTCAATGAAAGTCAAAGAAGCTCACCATAAGCTCTTCTGGTGGAATAAGCTGTTCAGGAGAGTTGAAAGTGGTTTTCTAGCTTGTCATTGACAAGCTAGTTGTGTTCTGTTCTTAAGTTCTATTGTTCCATAGCAAGTCAGTTGTAAGCCATTTTTAAGTTTTTTGCATTATTTCCTAATTTACTGCTTCATAGCTTATCAGTGTGCTTATTTATATTTCTTTGCTTATCTGTGGTATTTGGAGTGATATTAGCTTAGATTGATCATTAGTTTAATCTTAAATCTCATTTTCCACTTAATACTTAAAATCAGTCAAATAAGTCAAATATAGGTGTTAGCTTATTAGTGCTTATTTCTGTAGTGGAAGTTGCTTATTAGGAGTTTAACAAGTTAGATAATCATTAAATAGTCAGAATCCTTGGTTAAATCAGTGATTTCTAGTTTTAAAATCCAATCAGTGAACCTTAAGGAGTGTTTGGTTCAGTCTGATTCTGGGTCATAAGCTTCTGTACTGTTCATTTGCCAATTCCCTAGTTTAGATTGAGCCTAATTAAGAGTAATCAAGTAGTTTCTGATAAGTGTTAAGAAGTTTTGAGTTGTTTGAAGGTTTTGAGCTTGTGAGTAAAATTCTAGAGCAACACTGCCCTATTAAGCTACCCATAAGCTCAGCTTATTTAGAATAGAAGTTTTTTGCACTTCTGAGTTCCATTTAGTTGTTAAAACAAGAATCCAAGAGTTGGATAGGTTTCATGTAGAATTGACAAAGTTAAGTTCAAAAACCCACTTATACTGCATCAGTATACACTGAGCAGATTTGAGCTTTTCTTAGCTTTTTCTCAGCTTCTTATCTGCTTATTACCTTGTCCTCACTACCTGATTTTTGGGTTGCAAGTAGTTCACATAGCTAGCTTTTAGTTCATTATCTGTGATCCCACTTTTTAGCTTATTTAATAGCTTAAAATCTGTCTGCAAATTTCACCCATTTCACTGATTCAACCTGAATCAGATTTGCTTATCACACAGCATCTGATCTTGTGCTTAATTGGAGTTCAATTGGCTTGTTTGAATTAGGGCTTTTAGTGTTTTTGTGTAGCCTGTATTGCTAGGGAGATTTTGCCCCCTTAAGTTTCCACTTGTCAGCTTAATTAAGTGCTTAAAATTGATCTGCAAGATTTGTGGTTTTAGCATTTTTTCTGCATAATTAGTGAAACTGTTCAAATGCTTATCTGTTTATTTATTGTGCCTAATTGTGCTTAATCAGTTGTTTTATGCTTATATAAGTTGTTTGCACTAGTTCTGAGCCTTTGGTAATTTTTAGAGCTTTTTAGCTTATTTTTGTGCTTATTGCCAAACTGCTTATTAGCCCATTTGCTTATTAGGGCTTAGATAACTTTTGAAAGTATTTTTCCTAGATTCAAAATAATATTTTAGATTTTCCTGCAAAGTTTCATATTTTTTTAAAGTTATTTACTATTTTTAAACCTTTTAATTAGTTTTAATAGTTTTTAATTCATAATAAAAAATATAAAAGTCAGAAAAATATAAATCTTTTTTCTAAAATTTTCTTTTATTAGTTAGGATTTAAGAAAAATAATTTCACACTTGTAGGATTAATTTTTAGATATTTCACTTTTTAGTCCCGTTTTAGATTTCCCGTTTCGTGTTTTTAATATAACTTAGTTTAAATCTTAAATTTCCTTGTGAGAATTTGTTTCTCATTTGTTAAATAGAATTAAAAAAGAAAAATCCAAAATATCTAATCATCAGTCACTCTAATCTAAACTTTCAACAATTGCCCATTCACTCCTCGTTGGGAAACGACCCGGGTAATCACTTACCTGGTATCACACACACAAACGTTAGTTTTTGCAAGTATCCTTTTTCCTAAAGGGGTGATTTGTATTTATTCACATGTATCCGTCTGCATATTATTTATATATACGTTTTCAGACGAATCACGAGGCACCTATCATATGTGCAGCCACCATGATACGCGAGTGGCGTCCACCCTGGCCATACATTGAGACCGCTCCATATGCCATCGTTCGACTTCAATGGCGGCCACCGTGGCGGCCTGTCACGACTGCAGCAAATGCTACGGGACCAGTGGAATGGCGTCCACCGTGGCGAATATATCCGTCCTTGAGGACAAGGACGTTTTTCAGGGCGGGAGTATTGATACGATCCTCTCCCTTGTACCAAGACATGCCAACCATGCACTCCATTACGTGGGAATGTGGGATACAAGTCTGCAGGAGAACAAGTCAATTTGCATGTTTTCAATTGCTCCTACTTTTTCTTATTTTTGTTACCAGAATTCCCTAGTTGATTGGTTTCCTTCAAATTAGCTACTAGTTGTTATTTGTTTTGTTATTTAAACCACTTTTGGGTTATGAATAAAGCATGAAAAAGTTTATCAAGTTCAATCAATTCTATTCGTATATTAGCAGTTCAATCAATTCTATTTGTTTTGTTATTTAGGTTGCATCATATACATACATAAAAGTAATAAACACAATACTAAAGGTATACTATTTGACACACCACGAGCAGTTCGAGCGCTGAGGTTCCCGAATGCTCGGACCTAAACTCGAAGAAAAACTACGAGGGTAATCCTTTTGTGAAGATATCTACAAACTGTTGTGCTGAGGAAACACGAAGAACACGAACATGACCAATGGCAACACATTCTCTAACAAAGTGTAAAACTATTTCTACATGTTTAGTTTTTTGCTGATTTATCAGTTTGTTCATTTGAGTGTGCAAATAACAAATGAGAGTGTGACAATCAACTCTATTTTTTTTTTACTAATAGATACTCAAATTTTTAAATTTCAACATTTGTTTGTCTTTTGTGACTATTTTACTTTTACGTTTTTTGATGAGTGTGTAAATACTCATTATTTTATGCCCATTTTAGACCATAAAAATACCAAAAACACCAAAATAGACCATATTATACTGCAGATATCCTTGGTTTGTGTTTTTATGTGTTTCAGGTACAAAAGGATCGAAAACAGGGCAAAAACAGACAAAACCGAGCACAAGATTGGAAAAGCGTGAAAAGCCGAGGACGGGGAAGGAAATTACGAGTTTGGATCACAAGTATGCTCAGATTGTCAACGTCAACCCTCAGGAATATCAAAAGGGTCAAAATTGGTCCTTGGGATAATTTTCAGAAGTTGGCATAAAAGGTCCCTCAACTTTTAGATTTTACATATTTGGTCCCTAACATTTAACCTAATCCCTAAACTAATAAATCCCTTAACCCTTAACCCCTAAATTAAACCCAACCCAAAACACTAAAAACCCTTATCCCATAACCCAAGCCCAACAACATAAAAGCCCAACCAATACCCACAAAACCCAACCCAACCCCGTCTGTTTTACTAATACCAGGTCAAACACCAAGTCAACCTTTCTTCCTAAAACCACTAACCCGCCAAACCGCTTATCCCTTTTCCACTTCCCCAGACACCATGTCCTCCCCTGACATTACAACCCATGCTTTTTCCCTGCTACACGCCTCCCTCCCCCTAGATAGTCAAGTACCAAGCTTCACGTGATTCAACCTAGCTAAAAACCCACTTGCTACCTTTTCCCGCCAAAACTGAACTCAACGAACCAGATTGAATTGAGATAATCCAACGAGTGGGATTTGAAGAGAAGAGGTCAGAGAAGCTTTTGGATTATTATTAAATAATGAAGACCAGAAGAAAAGTTTGTCAATGTCTTAGACCAAAAATTTCGTAGTGTAGTTTTTAAATTAAGTTTAGTTAAGTTTTATTGTAACCTTAATTTCAGTCAAGTGTAATTTTCAGTTTCAGTTTAACTTCAAAAAAAGCCTTGTTCTTCTTTTTAGTGTAATTCGAATTCGATCTAATTCAGTAATTTAAATTTTGTTGTTGTTTAATTTCCAAAACCCTCTCTTTTCAGTTTAAATAAGCTAACAGAATTTTGTGACACCTTATTGTTAGTTTATTGTTACTGAATCCTGATTAATTTCAAAAGTCAAAAAAATTAGTCAAAAGTCAACAGAAAGTCAACAAGTGGTCAAAATAAGCTGAGGTGATAAGCTGATGTGATAAGCTGATCTGGGTGTTATTTGGCTTATTGGATAAGCCTAGGTTGGATTATTTCCTGAGGTCATTTGAAATCAGCAGAACCACTTGTGAGTTTCAATTTCATTTTTTAGCTTATATTTTGCTTAATTCTGCATAGCTTGATTTATTGCTTATTTAACTTTTGTTTCTGCTTTTTTAGATATTAATTAGCTTAGTTGATCATAGTGTAGAGTAATCTTGGCTTAATTAGGCACCTTTAGTGTGAAATACTCAAAACTGCCCATGTTAAGTAGTGTTTGGATCTGTGGTTTATTAATAGTTGTTGTAGTTATTCTGATATGTTAGTGATAGAAATAGATTGCATCTGTGATACATAGAACTTAGACAGTATAACAATAGTGGTTCACTTTTCAAAAAGTCAAAGTAGCATTGTAATTAGCCTTAAATCTGTTAACTGTTGGTTAATTAGGAAGGAGTTTGCATAATTTAGCTATAGGATTGGTTCATTCAGCTTAAACTAGCTTAATAATAGCTTATTACATCATAATCAGTTAACTAGGATCAATCAAAGTTGGATTTAGTCAAAATTGATAAAACAGCAAAAATTCAAAAATAAGGGTTAAACTCAGTTTCTAGCATCTGATCTAGGCCTATTATTGGCTTATCCAATGGAGACTAGCTTCTGATTTTTGGGTTACAAGTAGCTTAGATAACTAGCTTTAAGTTCATTATCTGGTATCTCAATTTTTAGCTTATTAAGATAGTTTAATTAGGTCTGCAATATTAGCCCATTTAACCTGTTTTTACTCTGCACTCAGCTTTATCTGATTTCTTCCACCTGATCTAGTGCTTAATTGGATAAGCTATTGAGGATAAAAATTGGGCATTTTAAGTTTTAGTGTAGCCTGTAGTACTAAGTGGCTTTTGCCCCCCTTAACTTTTCATTTTCCAGCTTAATTGTCTGCTTAAATTTGATCTGCAAGTTGGTGATTTAACTGCTTTGTCTGTCTTTATCTTGAATCTGCCTTACTGCTTATTTGCTTAATCTGTGAGTTTAGCTGTTGGATTTAAGTTGTTTTATGCTTATTTAAGTTGTTTGAACTAGTTCTGATCCTTTGGTAATTTTTAGTTAACATTAGCTTATTTTTAGCTTATTTGTAAACTGCTTAATTGTCCCATTCTGCTTATTAGGTTTAGATAAGCTCTGCTTTTATTTTTCCTAGCTTTTAAATTAAATTTTAGATTTACTGGAATTTTTTCAGATTTTTCCAAATCAGTTTACTATTTTTAAATCATTTAAATAGTTTAATTTAGTTTTTAATTCATATTAAATAAATAAAAAGTCAAAAAAATATATTTCTTTTTTTTGTAAAATTTTCTTTTATTATTTAGAATGTAGGAAAAATAAATTTGTTCCCGTAGAGTTCATATTTCATTATTTTGACGTTTTTAGGTTCGTTCTTAGCTCCCGTTTTCGTTAATTCGCGTTTTTTTAGTCCAATTACGTTTTTAATCACGTTTTTTTTCTTAAATTGTTTTTCTTTCCTTTTAAATCGTTTTTAATTTATGTTCACTTATCTTAGCGTAGAAAACCAAAATCCCACTTTTATTCACCATTCAAACACGTTTCACGATTCGAGAACACGAATTCCATTCACGCCTTCGTTGGGGATAACGACCTGGGAATACAACTTCCACTGTATTCCTTGGACATAAATATGTGTTGATTCCAGCGAATCAAATTTTGGCGCCGCTGCCGGGGAAGGCTTGAAGCGAATTTTTAATTCTCGTTTGTCGTTGCGTGTTTTGAAGACCCTTCTCCCGAGTAGTTATCGTTTTCTTCGTAAATATTTTCTTATAAAAAAACCCAAAAAGATTTTTATTTCAAAATTTATTTTCCTCTTTGTATTTTTCAAATGTTTCCAAAAATCCAAAAATATTCTTCTTATTCCTATTCGTTTAATTCTTTTTCTTACCCTCTATCCGTTTAATTCTTTTTATGTCTTCATCTTACAACTATGGTTGTGAATGGTGTGGTGGACCTCTAAATGGTGAAAATTGCCCCGGTTGTAGCATTGTAAATTCGGGAAACGACTTTGTCTATGACCAAAATCCCAACAATGAAACAACAAATTTCCTTAACCAATCCCCGCACCATGAGATGGAAACATATTCTTGTGAATACTGTGGAAGTTTTCCTCATCCGGAATTTGATTGTCGAACGGGAGACATGCTTGTCTATGAGCACGACCCTTATAACAATCAGACATCATCCGAATTTGACCAACCTTCACAGCACACAAACCCTCAACACCTTCTTCAAAGCGAGTTAACTAGAGCTGAATTGATCACTGAAGTGATTATTTCTCAAAATCAACTCAACAAGGACTTTCAAACCGAAATAGACAGTCTTAAGGAGATGATGGAAGATTTTCTCGCTAAAAAAACGAGCAGCACATAACCGTTTCTTGTTTAATCAGGCGTGCATGCTCGATGACGACGATGATGACGAGGAGAGTACTATTCCTTTGAGCGATATCATTTCTCAACTCCCTCAGTCTATTGCGATCACATCATTCTTTCCAACTTTGAACTCCAAGGACTCTCTTATTATGGGGGATGAGCCTCTTAGCACTGTTCCTGAAAAGGAATCGGACGAATTCATAAGTTCTAGTGCTGAAAACCTTGTCCCAATCCCAAGTGAGTCTGAGGATATATCAGACAGTGAATGTGATTGGTCTTTTGATGATGATTATCCTCCTGATACTTCAGAGGATTCTTTCGGGATTTTCTCTAACCCTCTTTTCGATCTCGAAGATGATTTTTCCTCTGGTGATGACGAATCACTTTCTGATGAGGACGCTCAAAATGAAAGTCTCAAAGTCTATTCAAATTCTCTTTTTGAATTTGATGATGAGTGCTTTTCTAGCAAAATAAACCCTCTCTTTGATGAAGAGTTAGAGAACGATGAGGTCAAGGACTCTATTATTTCAAATCTTGATGATGTGACCTCAAATATCAATCCCGACATTCTTTCTCCGACATATGTGACTTTTCCTTCTGTAGATCGCCATTATATTGATTTCACATATGTCGTTCGAGTTTTTCTACCTTTCTTCTCCCATAAGGTAGATTGTCCTCTCATTCTCTCGTTTGGGAATGAGGACAAAGTTTTTGATCCCGACATCTTAATTTATCATTCTTTTGAGCCGGTTGTATCTCATCGGAGTGGAACTTTCATGTACTTCAATGTTTATCCAAACATTTTGAACGAAAGTCCGATGGAGATTTTCTCTTCCACTTGCTTCCCCATGAACAAATGAATTCGGGGTCGAGTCAAGCTAGTGACTCGGTTAACAAAAACATTAGCACCGCATGGGTAACCGCCCATGTTTCTGACTTCTTTCTATTTTCTGACACTAAGTGTGGGGGGATTCCTCTACTGTGCTGTGTTTTGTGTGTTGTTTGCCCTTGTTTGCAGGTTTCCCTTGGATCGTGATGATTGATGCGCCTGTTTTCAATCCAGCCGCCCAATATCCGATCTTGTTACTAACGTTTATCTAGGGATATCTTTTTAATCCTGTTTGTGAAAATAGAGATTTCTGTTCCACACTTGGCTATTAGTATTACCTTTTTACGTTCTAAGTGTCGGCATAATAGCCGGTACTTTGAATATTGAGGGCAATATTCAATTCTAAGTGTGGGGGGGGGGGGGGGAATTCTCGCGAATTTTGTCACATTTGTACCCTCTAGTGCCCTAGTGCCCCCGTTTTGGCCAAAAATTTTAAAATTTTTGTCGTTTTTAGATAAGAAATTGCAATAAAAAAGTAGTGTTTAGTCTTGATTAGGTTAGAACAAAGGGAATCCCGACTCTGCTAGAGTGTTGATCTAGCTGCTTCCTTAACGTTTAGACTAAGGTTTTACGATTTGTGCAAATGAAAATGCTAAGCGTAGAGTAGTTGGTTCTCTTTAGAGCTTATATAAGTAATCTATGGCTTTTCCTCCCAGTAGCTCCTAATCTGACTTAATTAGTGCTTATTTTCAAACATTTGAACACACAAAATCATTTTTTCATACGATTTTGAAAAATACTAGTTCAAAGATTTATTTAAACTTCGGAACAAGCATATGTCATAGTAATGCAAAAGTTAAGTAATAAATGTATGTGCTAAAAAAGCTAAGGTTCAAGATCGGCCCTTGGATCCTTATTTCCGGAAGGCGTTTAGGTCTTGGCTACCCTCTTACACCGGCCCTTGGACCCTTAATTCTGAAAGGCGTTAAGGTCTTGGAACTCTCCGTTGTAACGACCCTTGGATCCTTTATTCCAGGAAGGTGTAAGGTCTTGGTTCCCGCGAAACTCCGTTAGTTTATGTTGCACAAGTAAAAAAAAAAAAAAAAAAAAAAAAAAAAAAAAAAAAAAAAAAAAAGAAAAGAAAAAAAAAAAAATGGAATGATATTGCAAAATGCAAAAATGGAATGATATTGCAAAATGCAATAAGTTTTGATGTGTTTTGAAGCTTGCTTGTTGTGAATTTTAAATCTATCTTTCAGCTAGTATTAGTCAAAGTTTTATAAAAACGTCGATTTTTGTTATCAAGAATTTGAAAATCAAGCACAGTCACCTAACTTGAATAAATTGTGGGAGTGGAAAGTTAAGTTTCGGCTTACATAGATTATTAGTATAAGTAGTGTTAGCATTTTACAAAAACGTTTGCACATTGAGTTTAAGCTTAGTTGGGAGTATAAAAAGAGGATGACGATTTCAATTCCCTGGAGACACCCATTTTGTGTGAATCCCGTTCCATGATACAATTTTTGGAAATCAAGCATTTTATTTATTTTTGTTCTAGTTTAAATTTCTTGCATTAAATAAAAAGTCAAAACGGGGTATACTTGGTATTCTTTTGATCCTTTCATTACTTCATATGATCGGATTGCTAGGGACTAGCAATAGCTTAGTGTGGGGGATTGATGAGTGTGTAAATACTCATCATTTTATGCCCATTTTAGACCATAAAAATTCCTAAAACACCCAAAAATACCATATTATACTGCAAATATTCTTGGTTTGTGTTTTTATGTGTTTCAGGTACAAAAGGATTGAAAACGGGGCAAAAACAGACAAAACCGAGCACAAGATTGGAAAAGCGTGAAAAGCCGAGGACGGGGAAGAAATTTACGAGTTTGGATCACAAGTATGCTCAGATTGTCAACGTCAACCCTCAGGAATATCAAAAGGGTCAAAATTGGTCCTTGGGATAATTTTCAGAAGTTGGCATAAAAGGTCCCTCAACTTTCAGATTTTACATATTTGGTCCCTAACATTTAACCTAATCCCTAAACTAATAAATCCCTTAACCCTTAACCCCTAAATTAAACCCAACCCAAAACACTAAAAACCCTTATCCCATAACCCAAGCCCAACAACATAAAAGCCCAACCAATACCCACAAAACCCAACCCAACCCCGTCTGTTTAACTAATACCAGGTCAAACACCAAGTCAACCTTTCTTCCTAAAACCACTAACCCGCCAAACCGCTTATCCCTTTTCCACTTCCCCAGACACCATGTCCTCCCTGACATTACAACCCATGCTTTTTCCCTGCTACACGCCTCCCTCCCCTAGATAGTCAAGTACCAAGCTTCACGTGATCCAACCTAGCTAAAAACCCACTTGCTACCTTTTCCCGCCAAAACTGAACTCAACGGACCAGATTGAATTGAGATAATCCAACGAGTGGGATCTGAAGAGAAGAGGTCAGAGAAGCTTTTGGATTATTATTTAAAGAATGACGACCAGAAGAAAAGTTTGTCAATGTCTTAGACCAAAAATTTCGTAGTGTAGTTTTTAAATTAAGTTTAGTTAAGTTTTATTGTAACCTTAATTTCAGTCAAGTGTAATTTTCAATTTCAGTTTAACTTCAAAAAAAGCCTTGTTCTTCTTTTCAGTGTAATTCGAATTCGATCTAATTCAGTAATTTAAATTTTGTTGTTGTTTAATTTCCAAAACCTTCTCTTTTCAGTTTAAATAAGCTAACAAAAGTTTGTGACACCTTATTGTTAGTTTATTGTTACTGAATCCTGATTAATTTCAAAAGTCAAAAAATTAGTCAAAAGTCAACAGAAAGTCAACAAGTGGTCAAAATAAGTTGAGGTTATAAGCTGATGTGATAAGCTGATCTGGGTGTTATTTGGCTTATTGGATAAGCCTAGGTTGGATTATTTTCTGAGGTCATTTGAAATCAGCAGAACCACTTGTGAGTTTCAATTTCATTTTTTAGCTTATATTTTGCTTAATTCTGCATAGCTTGATTTATTGCTTATTTATCTTTTGTTTCTACTTTTTTAGATATTAATTAGCTTAGTTGATCATAGTGTAGAGTAATCTTGGCTTAATTAGGCACCTTTAGTGTGAAATACTCAAAACTGCCCATGTTAAATAGTGTTTAGATCTGTGGTTTATTAATAGTTGTTGTAGTTATTCTGATATGTTAGTGATAGAAATAGATTGCATCTGTGATACATAGAACTTAGACAGTATAACAATAGTGGTTCACTTTTCAAAAAGTCAAAGTAGCATTGTAATTAGCCTTAAATCTGTTAACTGTTGGTTAATTAGGAAGGAGTTTGCATAATTTAGCTATAGGATTGGTTCATTCAGCTTAAACTAGCTTAATAATAGCTTATTACATCATAATCAGTTAACTAGGATCAATCAAAGTTGGATTTAGTCAAAATTGATAAAACAGCAAAAATTCAAAAATAAGGGTTAAACTCAGTTTCTAGCATCTGATCTAGGCCTATTATTGGCTTATCCAATAGAGACTAGCTTCTGATTTTTGGGTTGCAAGTAGCTTAGATAACTAGCTTTAAGTTCATTATCTGGTATCTCAATTTTTAGCTTATTAAGATAGCTTAATTAGGTCTGCAATATTAGCCCATTTAACCTGTTTTTACTCTGCACTCAGCTTTATCTGATTTCTTCCACCTGATCTAGTGCTTAATTGGATAAGCTATTGAGGATAAAAATTGGGCATTTTAAGTTTTAGTGTAGCCTGTAGTACTAAGTGGCTTTTGCCCCCCTTAACTTTTCATTTTCCAGCTTAATTGTCTGCTTAAATTTGATCTGCAAGTTGGTGATTTAACTGCTTTGTCTGTCTTTATCTTGAATCTGCCTTACTGCTTATTTGCTTAATCTGTGAGTTTAGCTGTTGGATTTAAGTTATTTTATGCTTATTTATGTTGTTTGAACTAGTTCTGATCCTTTGGTAATTTTTAGTTAACATTAGCTTATTTTTAGCTTATGTGTAAATTGCTTAATTGTCCCATTCTGCTTATTAGGTTTAGATAAGCTCTGCTTTTATTTTTCCTAGCTTTTAAATTAAATTTTAGATTTACTGGAATTTTTTCAGATTTTTCCAAATCAGTTTACTATTTTTAAATCATTTAAATAGTTTAATTTAGTTTTTAATTCATATTAAATAAATAAAAAGTCAAAAAAATATATTTCTTTTTTTTTTGTAAAATTTTCTTTTATTATTTAGAATGTAGGAAAAATAGATTTGTTCCCGTAGAGTTCATATTTCATTAATTTGACGTTTTTAGATTCGTTCTTAGCTCCTGTTTTCGTTAATTCGCGTTTTTTTTAGTCCAATTACGTTTTTAATCCCATTTTTTTTTAAAATTGTTTTTCTTGCCTTTTAAATCGTTTTTAATTTATGTTCACTTATCTTAGCGTAGAAACCCAAAATCCCACTTTTATTCACCATTCAAACACGTTTCACGATTCGAGAACACGAATTCCATTCACGCCTTCGTTGGGGATAACGACCCGGCAATACAACTTCCAATGTATTCCTTGGACATAAATATGTGTTGATTCCAGTGACTATATCACTTTTACGTTTTTTAACCACTCTATTAACATCGAATGGTAAAATGATCATAATACATGAACAAAATACATAAAAATGTTGAAATTCAAAAATTATAGTATCTAATAGCGAGAAAAAAAAAATAGCTACATTATAGTAAAAAAATGACAAGTTAAAGACACTCCATAGTTACGTTATAATATGTGTCGTACATATATGATGAATGACAATGTTACAACCCAACTGGCTAAACTGGGTCTAAAAAGCCCTCATCTTTTTTAGCCCAGTGTTAACACTTGACAATCTATATAAAACATACGGAGTAGTTTAAATTCAGTAAAAAGTTGATTATATCAAACCAACCAAAATTTATATAAACGTCCATAACAAGTAGCATTGTAACGTAGCTAAAACAAAGCGACCTTAACATCAATCTATAGTGCATGAAAACATTGCAAAATTTCAATGAAACCTTGAAATTAGCATCGTGGCAGATGAGGCGGTGGTGGTAGCATGCGTTCTTCAGTCCGATGGCCATCCTTAACTATGAACACTGTGTTCATCCCCCATGTAAGGTGACGCTCGAGATGACAGTGCATAAACCATACTCCTGTTTGGAAATGTATAAGAGAAGCTCAAAAGTTAAATACGTAAATTGTTATCTTATAAACATGTACTTTTTATTTCTATAAATATCTTACCCGGGTTACCAGCCTTGAACCTAATAGTGGCCCATCCATTTATCGGAACAAGAACAGTGTTCCGAAATGGAGGGTCTACAAGGTTATAGTTCAACGGGTCCTTTTGTTCATCAAAGTTACCAAATCCCCATCCAACAACGTAAAAGTTAAATCCATGTAAATGTATAGGATGATCCAGTGCTGAAACCAATCCGGTCCCTTGAAAAATCATTTCCACAGTCGAATTATACTCTAACATCCTGACTTCTGTGGCCCTTTTAGGTGTTTGTAGAAACAATGGTAAAACTGTGCTTGTGAAGTTGAAATACAAAGGCGGTTCACTAGGAAATCGTGTGCCATACACACCATTGATGTAATTGTAATAAGCTTGAAGGATGTCAATACGCGGAGATTCAAAGCTAATATTGTTCATACTAGCCGCTAGTCTTGTACCATTTGGGCCTGCACATGAGTTGTTTTGACATGGGAATGTGTTTATGGAAACAGTGGAATATATTTGCGTATCATACTTGTTTAATGGGAATAAAATTGGGTCCAAGCTTCTAAGGCTACCAAGAAAGTCAAATGCCGTGGTGGTGTCATTGTAATAAGGTAGGGAAGGTAAAAGGGGGATGGTGTTGGTCGAAACAAAATCGCCATTGTATTGTACGATTCCTGTGGTGGTTGTGTTATCAAAAGAAACGCCTACACCGGTGGAATATGCTCTTGCTGCCATGTAGTAACGACCCCTAGGTGGAACGTGGTTGGCTTCTAACAAACAATCAAGTGTTTGGCCCGGGGAGATTACTACAAAATCTTTTGTTAGTGGCTTGGTGTAGCTACCATCGGATGCCACAACGGTTAGTGAATGATTTGCAATTTTGAAAAAGAGTATTTCATTCATAGCTGCATTTACCATCCGCAAAAGATATCTTTTTCCATATGTAACATTCAACTTGAAGGTATCTGTAAAATTTTAACGAACATCAGAAATTATTTTTTTAGCCAAAGTTCGAGTTATAGGTATGTGAAATTGCTGAGCTAACCTTGGCTTGAGCATGGATAAAAGTCACCAGGTTGACCATTGATGGTGTAAGCATCAGAGTCTCTAGGAGCACCACCAGATGCAACAAATTCATTAAGAACTTGTATTACATCTTCTTTCCACCATTCACCTAAAAATAGTCAAACACGATAAATTAAAAAAAAAAATAAGGATGAAGTCATAACAGGCAAGATTAAACATGTACATTTTATGCTTGTTAGGATGGTTTTTACGGCTAGATATGCTCCTCTTGTGCGACTTTTGACTCATTCGACCCATATGACCACTTTCGTTTTTAGCTAGTTTCTTGAATGTTACCATTAACAAAACCAAAACCAAAATCTACTCAGTTTATATATAAATATTACCAAATATTATAGGCACTTCTTCATGGGGCTTAGGGAAGGGGTAGCCTGTGCCTCGCTTGGGGTGCACGGCTATAGCACCATGGACCGTGGCTCTAGACCAGTCGCTATGAGCATGCCACCAGATTGTCCCAACTTCCATAGAAAATATGATCTTATAGTTGAATGAGTCACCTGGTTGAATCGGACATTGTGTGATGTATACCGGACCATCTGACCATGGGTTCCTAGGCTGTTTTACTCCATGCCTGCCATTTTGAACTCTAATAAAATAAACTTCTAAGCAAAATGAGAGTTAATTAAGTATGTAATAAAAAGGAGTTGAGGTATACCAATGAATGGTGATGTTATGTCTTCCCTTGTTATGAACCTTGACATAAACCGTTTCTTCTTTGTTGGCGTGCAAAGTCGGTCCTGGAAATTGGCCGTTTACAGTTAAAATGGTTTTCGTTTGACAAAGTCGAGTGTATGATGCTTCCTTAACCTACAGAATCAGATTAGTAAGTTCAAATGAATTGTAACTTATTCATTCCATTTTCACCATAAAATCTAACTTTCAGCATCTAGTACTTACGAAAAACTCATGGTGTCGTGGCAATGCTTCACAATAAACAAGTGTTGCTAATGACAATAAGAATAGTAACAAGATTTTGTTGCTAGAAGGCATTTTGAAAGGTAAGAAGATTGAATGATTTTTCAAGACAAAACCGTGTGAATTTATACACAACTTGTGTAAATGAGGTGATATAAACTCGATACAGTTATGTGTAAATGAGGTGATATAAAGTCGATACAGTAATGTGTAAATGAGGTGATATAAAGTCGATACGGTAATGTGTAAATGAGGTGATATAAACTCGATACAGTAATGTGCTATGTTTTGCTGAAAACATGTACACTTAGGGTAAATTATGTTTTGTGGTTAACCCTCTTTCTTTAAATTTTTGAAAGTTCATTTCATGAAAATGCACAATAACTTCAGATAGTAGTATCAAATATTATTATTAACCGTTCAAGTTTGCAAGCACTAATCACCTTTCTAAAGTTAATCATTTCGGATGACAAATTTTTTTACAAAGAAGATTAGATGACACAATAAATCTTTAATAAGTGGTGTGTTATCATGGAGTACTATTTAAAAGTGTCATTTGACGATAGAAATGTTATAAGTGGAAGTTTACCAAAACCTAAAGAACATAAAAGATTAAAAGTGTCGATCGATGCCACTTTTATACGTTATGGACTTAAATTGTAGTTCGATATATCAGTTTAACATTTTAAACTAAATCATACATATTTTTTAGATGGTTCGTTTAACATTATCATCCTGTAATATGTATTACCTTTTGTTCGAACACACCTAAAAACTGTGACGAAGCCAGGATTTTATGCACGGGTGAGCCAAATATCAATGTAACAATTAACTAATAGAATGTCATCATGATAAAATAATATAATTTAGTTTTCTATTTCAAATGCATGGATACTACACAACATGACTTGCACAATAAAACTAGAATCTTAATTTGTGTAATAAAATTTTTGATCTAAAAATTGGACTAAAATGTAACGAAATATATATATGCTCAAAAAAATTTGAAGCATTTAACAAGTGATAATGCCATTAGATACATGTGAAAAACAAAAGTAAAGATATAAGAAATATGTAAATTAGCACTTTAAAGTTTGAATTAATGTAAGGTTATAATAAATATGTGCTGCAATGAAAATCATCTCAATTTATATATAAGCTTTAACCATGTTTGAAATTTTGGGTGGGTCAATTTATCAATTAATGGACCAATTTTAAATTACTAGTAACCCAAGGTTAAATGTAATTCCGGCCCTGCCTAAAACCGATGTATTATCATTTATCTCGATCTAGTTAATGGCACATTTAAGCATTATGGTTGCGTCGAATTTATTGTTTCTCGCGAAGTTATTTGTTTGATATGAAAACGAAATAGCTATAGAAAAAAATAATAATAATAATTAAAAAAAAAAAAAAAAAGAAATAGAAAAGCATCTCTGATGAAACGTACACAAAATGCAACAATATTAAAGTTTATCTTCCCCAAAGATAGTAATTCTCGTTGTACACAAGAGTTACTTGTATTGATATCAAATTTTAATTTTTCAAATAACCTTTTCTGATGATTGTTTTAGTTATGGAGCTCCGACACATTTGTATGAGATGCATGTCGAACTGAAAACACAAAGAAATGAGAGAAAGTGATTAGAAGTATGATTTAAGTTATACAATAGAGGCGTAATTTTTAAATGCATCGTTATGGTATGTGTACTAAAATAATTTGCGCACAGTCTTTAAGTTTATTTACATTGTTTTCTTACCTATATATTGATTGTGCGCAAGTTATGTGGATCTCAACATGAAGTTCATCAAGCAATTAGGTTCTAATTAAACACAAGTCATTCAAAGAGAATAACTTGAGGTCATGGGTGCATGAAGAATAGTTTAGGATAAGTTTGACTTTTAAGGTCAAATGAAATTATTCTGAACTTGAAATTGGTCACAGGATATGCATCTTCTGTTGATATTCTTATTACATTGGTTTAGTACATAACAAAGCATTTTATGTTAAAGCTTAAGTATAACATATAAGGCATATGGGTTCAAACCTCGTTTACCTGAAGTTGCCACGCCAACCTCCTGAAAAAGGAAGGTTTTACCTGGTTTGATTCTGTATGGCAGTGAGTTCAAACCCCGTGGATTAGTCGGCCAAAAGATCGGAAACCATAATTACCCAAAAAAACATTTTTCCCTTCCGAAAAGAATGAAATGCATAGGGGACCATCCTTTTGTTGCGGCATGCTCCTCAGATTTACGAGCCATATGAAAGTACATAATTGAAAACAAATAAAGAACCAATTTGACCATAAAGAACCACTTTGATTTCATATCTAATAGTCAAGTTTGTACACTAATATGCCAAAGTGGTAAACTCTTAAACTTTTGATTTCATATCTAATAGTCAAGTTTGTACACTAATATGCCAAAGTGATAAACTCTTAAACTGTAGATAATACTTAATAGCAATCAAAATGTACCCATAAATCTCAAAAATAAAAAGGTTCAATGCCACATCTTCCTGTAAACAAAATAATCAAATGTATACTCAAACATGTTCATTGGAACGCCATTACACTTCTTTGGATCAGCTCCTTTGCACTTCACAACCGTAAACCCATCATTAGAGTTTGAAACCTTCTTTGATACACCCAAACTCTGACCCTTGCCTTTATCTATCTCATTCACCACAAGTTTAGGAGCAGCTTTGGGATAATCATCAAGAGAATAACCATATTACAAGCAAGTACCACATCGAGGGGGTTCCCACTTGTATTCAATACAAATAAACTCTTTAGTATATCTACTTCCATTAAGCTTTGTAACAGCCAAAATCACAGTATCACGAAACTCATTGGACGCATTAATTTCAATCAAGGCTCTTGCATAGCTGCTCCTCCCCCATGAATCCAAACACATGGTATTAGTATACGAGTCTAGCATCATAGGAATACCAATCTTAGAAGCAAGCAAGCTCAATCTATGCAAAGTATATGC
Source organism: Artemisia tridentata subsp. tridentata (assembly GCA_021014915.2). Classification (NCBI taxonomy): domain Eukaryota; kingdom Viridiplantae; phylum Streptophyta; class Magnoliopsida; order Asterales; family Asteraceae; genus Artemisia; species Artemisia tridentata. The sequence goes on from CP139509.1 coordinate 485,255,996, forward strand.
AACCAAAGGAACATCATGGAATTTCAACCAAACTGGGATAAATATTTTTTCAAAAGGCTTATCTCGGGTGAACACTTATTAAGAAATATGGGAATTCCACGAATCATCCATGGACCATCACGTAGAATAGATTCCACACCCTACAGGGACGAGAACTTAAAAAAAAAAAAAAAATTGTTTATCGTTAAAAAAAAAAAAAAAAAAAAAAAAAAATTTGTTTATCGTTACTTTCGCAATACCATACTTCTCCCAATTTTTGCGCACAAACCACTCGATAATCAGGAAGCAAGCCTTTTACCAATGAAGTACCCGTATAGCAAATTTTTCAATCACTCATTCACCTCATGAACCGAATCAATAGGTAAATCAACATCATAATCAGCATTATTCAGAACATTAGCATCAATTTTTCATAAAGTAACCTTAGTCAAAGACTTAAGGCTTAGCTTATTCGCATAACTCGAGATAATTTCTTCAGTAGACTTTGTCATTTAAGTTCACCCAAAATGCAAAATAGGAACTTTAAAAACTGAATTTGAGTATGCTAAAGATCGCATGAATATAGGTTGTAACTAATGAATGATAAAACCTTATATTTTATAATTGATCACATTATATATAGTACAAAGATAACATTGAAACCCTAGGTAAATCTTGTGGACTCAAGCCTACAAATGGGCTTTGACCGACTAATCTATAATCTATCATCTAATAAACCTCACTGTTTGAGCGTTGAAGATATGTGACAAAAAGCGAAAGCGCACCTTCATACAACAACACCTAAAGAAAGTCAAACCAGAGCTATTGAAGCAAATAAGTGATGAAGACATCCAAAAGCAATCAGATAACAATTTTCAAATAGCAGGAGAAGCTAAACAAAGTAGCAAAAGCAAAAACATGCAGCAAAAGTGAAGATGGTCATTCGCCGACAGCAGCCGCAACTTGACATGTTTTTAAAGGATAGTAGCGGCTCATGATGGCCGACAGTTGGTTTTGAGATGGTGGATAAGGATATTTGACGGGGTATTATCTAGAGGCAGTGACTCCTGTCGGCCGCCTAAGTCTCGAGATAAGGCCCGCTCCTATAGCATGTTGAATGATGATAAAACCGTGTATATTAGTATATATACTTTATTATTGGTCACATTATTATATAGAGTACAAATGTAACATTAAAACCCTAAATAAATCTTATAGACCCACACTTACAAGCGGGCTTTTACCGACTAATCTATAATCTATCGTCTAATAGTGACTACTCTGATAGCAATCATATATTTCCCATTTTATTTACTCACCTAAATTGCTGATAGATAGATAGATACTTAAAGAGTATTTCTGAAAATGCTTTCGCGATTATGACGTTTAAACTACGAAAGGTATTAGATTAGATTATAGGTTAGTCTCATGATACAACCATGAAATAACTTTTACCAAGTTACTTATTCTCGATCGTTTCAAGTGAAGTGACGCTTGTTTCAGGGTAATCCTGATCACTAACCCTAGAAAAGAACAGCCTTTAGGGACATCCGATAAAATACTACTAAAAAGGATCAAATATATAGTAGAAAATGTTGGAAAAATAACATGTATATAAGTAGATATAATTACTTACAAATATAACTGACTTGCTACTTTTTTGAGTTGTGTATAGGCAACTTTTTTTTTACTATTATATTTTTTACTATTATATTTTTAAACTTTTAAATTTTGATATTTGTGTGTATTTTGTAACTGTTTTACTCTTGCCTTTTTTAACCACCCTATTAACATTGAATAGTGAAATGATTATTATAAATGAACAAAATAAACACAGATGTCGGAATTCAAAAATTTGAGTATACAATAGCAGAAGTGAATTGGCTACATGGCAATAAAAAAAATATATATAACAAGTTAATTACATTTTCCAGTCTTTTATATAACGTAATTAATTTTAAGTAACGTACATTGATGATCAACGAGGTGGGCGACGGGCCGCCGCGTTGCGGCGGGGCGTCGTTTCACGTCGTTGATATCATCATTAAGTTTCCCATAGATAATATCACCTCTACATCGTAATTAATATAGTATTCGTTGAATTTAAGTTCCAATGGACCAGTTAAGTAAGCTTAAGATGCACATCTGTGCCAAACTACATAAATATCAATTCACATCTTGTCGCTGATCTCTTCAAGAAGGTTCATAAATTTCTTTGCTACCCGCTGCATGCGAAACTCGGCAGCTACTATAACAGCTGTGGCATACCAGCGCCATGACTCACCTTGCCCTTCAACTCTAATATGAAACCATATTTCATATAATTGTTTAATTGCTTATTTACTTACAAATGGGTAGATTTGTATTGAGCTGAGCTACACATTAATTTCATAGCAATGCAGCATGAGGCCATTCATAACTAATCTCACATACATGTAAAATATGAGTATCAACCACTTAACGACGCAAGGATCAAAATACCCTTCGCAACGAAAACAACCAATAAACCCCATAACGTATGGATATTTAAAAACCTTAAACAAATCTAATTCATCATCTTTTGAAACACATGATGCATATTCTATGGTTATGGGGGTGTTTGGGATTACCCATTGCAACTAGGTGTTTATTCATTTTTGAAAATACACTTTCAAAGAATTAGCCACCGTATATCGTTAAAATATACACCAACCATTCAGTAAACTTATTAACAATAATAATCAAATAAAAGTAACGTCAAGAGTGTTTAGATTAGTATTTTTTTTGGCCTATGAGCACATTCGGAAACGGAGAATCTCATGTAAAACCGACTATCAGCTTCACCTTATACACTTACCCTGAACATGTGCAACATGGAACCTAAACAGACAATTAAACTTACATCAGTATCATATATCCAATTCATTTCCGGAGCTGATCAAGGTTGAACAAATAGTAAAAGAATAACTTGGACATAAAGACTTTATACTAGAAATAACTCTACTGCCACGGCTCCCATTCAGCAAACAGTCAGAATGCGCAACAGAGGACACGTACCACCTGCAATGGTTTATCAATCTAATAAGCTCTAGTTTTCAATTAACAAAAGCACTCATATTTTTTAGATTAGTGGTGTAAGCACGTGATCAAAGCTACCCTTCCAATATCCTTCAAGGTCTTACAAATGGACAAAAACATAAGTGTTCATGTATTTTTAATTATTTATTTTGACACATTCCCCAGCGCACCAACATGAATCGAGAGGGAAAAGAAATACCTTTTGCCTCAAGACATCTTGCTTTTCTTTCTTAACCCGTTTCTAATTTTGCTTCAATCTGTTTTGTTTTTCTCGCTTCTTGACCCTGTTTAGTTGAAAATACTCTCAAAACCGTTAGACTGAAGATGAAAAGCCCTGTTATTTCAGATTACAAAGAGAAATGTCCAGATTTAAAGGTTTATCTGAAAGTACATTGATTCTGTTGTGACCAATTGATCTCAAGTGTTTTTGCAAGATGCTACAGCTGCAAATCAGTATGCGCCAGCAATATAAAATTGCATATAAAACTAAGTTAAAGAGGCGTACCTTTCCATCATTCTTATGCGCAAACGGATCTAGATTCGCCTTTTCTTGTAACCCACGAACCAAATGCCTCCGTCAAACTATCGTTCAAATTTTTTTGTCTGCATTCTCGCCTGTTGAATGTTGATGTTGTTGATAACAATGAACACGCGATTGGCCATCACCCTATAACTTCACAATTCAGAATAACATTAGAAGTAACAAAACCTTTCAAATTTATGACTAAAAGAACGGAGAATTGATACTTGGATTTAAGAGTTAACCTTAGAATTGTTGGCTTCCAAATGTCTTTGTTATTCGGCTTCCTTTCTCACAGTGACAGGCCGAGATCACAGGGCGAGTGACGATGCCTGCCAAGATACGGGCGTTAGTAAACAGAAAATTATTAGCGCCACCTGTACAAAGGAAAAAGGTGCATGCCTTTTGCATAAAGAATCTTCTGCAACTGGCCTTACATGCGTGTGTCTAAAAACAGACGCAACCACAGATTCTTCACAAATCCAAACGAATAAGCATCATCGCCTTGATAAATTAACAGATAAATAATAAGCAACTCACTCAACAGTTGGTGAAAAAATAAACCTTCATCGAACACTCAACAGTTTGCTCAAATAATAACCAACCCACATGATCTCTACACATTGAATAGACTAGAGCGTCTTCATCATTGATAAGCACAACTTCTACAAGTTCAGGACCTACAAAATCAAATCTCGTAATTACTTGCGCTATCAAATAACACATAATATTACATAAACCAATAGTAAGAACGTTGTAATGTAGTAGCATCTCCTATACAACTTATGACTCATTAGGAAAATATAATTCACATAAAGAGACAAAGAAAACAGTATTACTCAACACCATTGCGACTTAAGTTATGGTAACGAAGAAATATCCACGGAAGTCTTAACTGAAGCTCCTAAGCGCGTCTTGAATACATCGGATGTTAAGGTATTTGTAGAGTCACAATAAGGCTCTAAAATATGGAAGGCACAAATTGTTCCAAAGCATTACAGGTTAAAAACAAAAATCGGTAGAGTGAACAAATATGAGAATGAGGATATTATAAGCTGATAATTCAGATTGAATCCTAGCTCGTGTACATTGTCCACCAGATGAAGATTATGTACACACATACGGCTATTCGAATGTACATTCAAGTACTTTCTCCATAGAAATTTTCTGACTGCAAAAATATGTAACTTAATTAATTGTAGGGCATGTTAAAATTTTGAATGGTGTACTTATTAATAATGTTCAGATAACCATAGATTACATATTTAGATACCTTGTAAATTCGAGATGATAAGAGTGGCATATTATGAGCATATGGGATTCTTGAATTGTAGTCGCTACTTGTATCTGTATGAGGATTACCAACCACATACCCCTGAGATGGAAAAAATATTATCAAATCTAGTAATCCATGAATATATAAGCTAAACCTTTTTAATGTGCTGAAATGATCAATCCAATGCAACCAATCAAGCTGATGCACCACACTTTTTTGTTCTTTTGCGTATTAAAAGTAGTTAGCGACTGATAAATAATAAAGTCGACTCATCCAAGTCATTGACAAACTCGTACTTTGATGTCTATATATGGCCCTTCTCCAGCTTCGTTACCTACAAAAGAACGAACAATAATATGCCAATAAGATGAATTGTGGACTGACATAATGTCTTACGGCACAATATTTAACTATATAAAGATAATCTAATCCAAAAAAAAAAAAAAAAAAAAAAAAAAAAAAAAAAGAACAAATGCCTAAGACTCTTTTCAAATAGATACACAATCCAAAAACATTCATGAGTTCACTCGAGAAAACAACTAAGTATAAACTCTTCTAAGAACCATTCACTTATAGTGTTGAAGTATCAAAACAAACTAATGAACTATCGAATCCAAGGAAACAACATGTATCATGGATAATGAAAAAAAACTTATTAGGTTGAACTATCGAATCCATGAACACAGCATCCTTAGAGAGCGGCATATCCTGTATCGAAAGTTATGAAAATCATCCCAACAACAGCCTTAAATTCCTGATACAAATAACAGTCATAATCAGATACATAGTTTTTTGTTACAAAAATAATCACGAAACACCAATTGTTATATATTAAATCACATCTAAAAGTAGTAATACATGGAGCTGATGCAAAAACCAAGAATTTTTAACACAAAAATCAAAGCAACTGTTAATACAAATTCAACACTAAATTAGAACATGAAGAACTGAAACATAAGTAGATAATTTATATTCAATAATTCAAGCACATAATAGATTCAACCGTTGAATAACAAAAGTAGTAAATTATCTGACTTTTCTATCAAAGTCATGTTACCTTGAAACTTATAAGCAAATTTTTAGCAACTGCCATCGATAACCAATTAACCTAGGCAAACCCCAAAATCTTAAACAACAAAACCCTTAATCGCAGGTGACAATGTATAATTTTTTTAATTTGATTTTGCAGGAATTTAGTCGGTAAAAGCGTTCCAGAACAATGTAGAGAAAATGGAAATCAGTAGTAGACACCTCGGATAACTATGAAGATGAAGTCGGCTATATCGTTAATATCAATCAGCGAAAAAAATAACGGGCTAAGATTTGGGCTTGGATAGCGAGCCTGGACAATACCCATGGGCTGGGCTAAACACAAGCAAAATCGAAATGACATTGTGTGCGTCGTTTTCGACGCTGCATTATATATATAGTAACGACAATATACAAGCCGAATAACCCGATAACCGAACCGATGAACACCCCTAGTTTAAATTCACTGAAAACTTGATTATATCAAACCAACCAAAATTTATATAAACTTCCATAACAAGTAGCATTGTAATGTAGCTAAAACAAAGCGACCTTAGCATCAATCTATAGTGCATGAAAACATTGCAAAATTTCAATAAAACCTTCCACACTCGACTTCTAAATTGTACTTGAAGTTAGCATCGTTGCTTATGACGCGGTGGTGGTAGCATGCGTTCTTCAGTCCGATGGCCATCCTTAACTATGAACACTGTGTTCATCCCCCATGTAAGGTGACGTTCGAGATGACAGTGCATAAACCATACTCCTGTTTGGAAATGTACAAGAGAAGCATCGAAAGTTAAATATGTAAATTGTTAGCTTATAAACATGTACTTTTTTATTTCTAAAAATATCTTACCAGGGTTACGAGCCTTGAACCTAATTGTGGCCCATCCATTTATCGGAACAAGAACAGTGTTCTGAAATGGAGGGTCTACAAGGTTATAGTTCAACGCGTCCTTTTTTTCATCAAAGTTACCAAATCCCCATCCAACAACGTAAAAGTTAAATCCATGTAAATGCATAGGATGATCCAGTGCTGAAACCAATCCGGTCCCTTGAAAAATCATTTCCACGATCGAATTATACTCTAACATCCTGACTTCTGTGGCCCTTTTAGGTGTTTGTAGAAACAATGGTAAATCTGTGCTTGTGAAGTTGAAATACAAAGGCGGTTCACTAGGAAATTGTGTGCCATACACACCATTGATGTGATTGTAATAAGCTTGAAGGATGTCAATACGCGGAGATTCAAAGCTAATATTGTTCATACTAGCCGCTAGTCTTGTACCATTTGGGCCTGCACATGAGTTGTTTTGACATGGGAATGTGTTTATGGAAACAGTGGAATATATTTGCGTATCATACTTGTTTAATGGGAATAAAATTGGGTCCAAGCTTCTAAGGCTACCAATAAAGTCAAATGCCGTGGTGGTGTCATTGTAATAAGGTAGGGAAGGTAAAAGGGGGATGGTGTTGGTCGAAACAAAATCGCCATTGTATTGTACGATTCCTGTGGTGGTTGTGTTATCAAAAGAAACGCCTACACCGGTGGAATATGCTCTTGCTGCCATGTAGTAACGACCACAAGGTGGAACGTGATTGGCTTCAAACAAACAATCAAGTGTTTGGCCCGGGGAGATTACTACATAATCTTTTGTTTGTGGCTTGGTGTAGCTACCATCAGATGCCACAACGGTTAGTGAATGATTTGCAATTTTGAAAAAGAGTATTTCATTCATAGCTGCATTTACCATCCGCAAAAGATATCTTTTTCCATATGTAACATTCAACTTGAAGGTATCTGTAAAATTTTAACGAACATCAGAAATTATTTTGTAGCCAAAGTTCGAGTTATAGGTATTTGAAATTGCTGAGCTAACCTTGGCTTGAGCATGGATAAAAGTCACCAGGTTGACCATTGATGGTGTAAGCATCAGAGTCTCTAGGAGCACCACCATATGCAACAAACTCATTAAGAACTTGCATTACATCTTCTTTCCACCATTCACCTAAAATAGTTTAACACGACAAATCAAAAAAATTAGGATGAAGTCATAACAGGCAAAATTAAATATGTACGTTTTATGCTTGCTAGAATGGTTTTGACGACTAGACACACTTCCTCTTGTGAGACTTTTGACTCATTCGACCCATATGAACACTTTCGTTTTCAGTTAGTTTCTTTAATGTTGCCAATAACATGCTAAAAACCGAAACCAAAATCTACTCAGTTTATATATATGTTACCAAATATTATAGGCACTTCTTCATGGGGCTTAGGGAAGGGGTAGCCTGTGCCTCGCTTGGGGTGCACGACTATAGGACCATGGACCGTGGCTCTAGACCAGTCGCTATGAGCATGCCACCAAATTGTTCCGACTTCCATAGAAAAAATGATCTTGTAGTTAAATGAGTCGCCTGGTTGAATTGGACACTGCGTAATATATGCTGGACCATCGGACCATGGGTTCCTAGGCTGTTTTACTCCATGCCTGCCATATTGAACTCTAATAAAATAAACTTCTAAGCAAAATAACTGTTAATTAAGTATGTAATAAAAAGGAGTTGAGGCATATACCAGTGAATGGTGATGTTATGCCTTCCCTTGTTATGAACCTTGACATAAACTGTTTCTTCTTTATGGGCGAGCAAAGTCGGTCCTGGAAATTGGCCGTTTACAGTTAAAATGGTTTTCGTTTCACATAGTCGAGTGTATGATGCTTCCTTAACCTACACAATCAGATTAGAAAGTTCAAATGAATTGTAACTTATTCATACCATTTTCACCATAAAAACTAACTGTCAGCATCTAGTACTTACGAAAAACTTATGGTGTCTTGAAAATGCTTCACAATAAATGAATGTTGCTAATGACAATAAGAATAGCAACAAAATTTTGTTGCTAGAAGGCATTTTGAAAGGTAAGACGACTACAATGTATGATTTCTTTTAGACCAAACCATGTGAATTTATACACAACTTGTGTCAATGAGCTGAGGTGATATAAATTCGATACAGTAATGTGTATATGTTTTGCTGAAAACATGTACACTTTGGGTAAATTATGTCTTGTGGTTAAACCTCTTCTGTTAGATTTTAGAAAGTTCTCATTTAATTTCATGAAAATGCACAACAGCTTCAATTCAGATAGAGTATCAAATAGTAAGCGTGTTTGTTTTTTTTCTTCCCTCTTAACGCCTCTGAACGGGCAAAATGTCTGAATCGGTCAGACATTTTGTCGTTCAGACCGTTTGTTTGTTTTTTTTTTTTTTTTTTTCTGTTCAGACGCGTTCAGATGCAGTTAGATCTTAATGGTCAAGACTTGAGAGGGGTGTCTTAACGCGCCTGAATGCCTCTTGTTGACACAAAATAACCAATTTTATTTTTTTTTCCGGTTCAAACACGAGTTTTTTTTCCCGTTCAAATGCGTTCAGATTCAGACATTTACGCCTCAGATTCAGATTCAGATGTGCGGTTCAGATTCAGATTCAGACACTCTGAAAAAACAAACACCACCTAAGTTTGCAAGTACTAATCACTGTCTAAAGTTAATGCGGATGATAAAAAAGTTTACCAAGAAGAGTAGATGACACAATAAATCTTTAATAAGTGGTATGGTATCATATGGAGTAGTAGTACTATTTAATAATACAGTAGAACCTCTATAAATTAATAATCGATAAATTAATAACCTCGATAAAACTAATAATTTGTCCGGTCCCAACTTGGGACCAGTACAAAATTGGATCCCAATCGATAAAATAATAAGATAATAATTTTTTTGAAATCCCAATGTAAATATATTGGTCCCAACGAAACTATAAATTAATAATTCCCCAAAATATTCCAAAATTCTAAGATTGTCTAGTAAAAAAAGAATCTATAGTGACTTGTGTTAGCTTTAATTTTATAGTTAAAGTGATGGTCATTCATTAATATAAGAACTTTGTATTTTATGGGCTTATGTTAGACTTAGTTTATATGTAAAAAGCCTAGCCCATGAGAAAAGCCCACACAAGGCCCACAAGGCAAAGTGCTTGTTATATTTAAAGCACAAAACTTCTCATTTGAGAAGTGGTTCACTGTGTGTGTGTGTGTGTTTAATAAAAGAAAAGCTTCAACTTCTCATTCTCTCTACATATATACGATCCAACATACATTGTCCCATCTCATCTCTCTTGTGATTAATGAGCATATAAAAGTGTGATAAAGAGTGATTATCGACTACAACAAGTGGTATCAGAGAGCCTAGCTTCGAGGTAGGAGTTCTACATGTTCGGTTCTTGTTAATATAATTCATAGTGCTGCGTTTTTTCTTGATTTTTCTGTGGAACGTGGCTATATTTTTGTTTCTCAAAGATTCACACGCAAGAACAAAAGCGAAAAGTTGTGTTTGTTTTAATGATCATCGACTTGGCTGTGAAAGTATACTAGCTCTTCATTCATATCTTGGTTTGCAAGTTCAAACTTTGGTGTTTGTTCTTAGTTCCTCATAGATCGACCTTCACAAAAATTCTTGGATAAGATTTTTGTGGATAGGATTGTGTAAGATTGTGAATTATTAGAGTTGATTTAAGTTGGTATTAGTTTTTTAAAAAGTTGTCAGGTAGCATGTGCAAGTCAGTGGAAAGCATGGAGAAAGTGGGATTGTAAGGAAAAAGTCAAAGAGTGGTTGAAAAAGTGTTTTTTTATCGAATTTGGCCTGATCAGCGTCATTTATCGCATTTCGTGAAAATTCTGCGTTTTATCGCATTTGGGCTGTTTTATCGCAATTGAGACGAATTATCGCATTTGGCTGTTTTATCGCATTTGGGCTGTTTTATCGCAATTGAGACGAATTATCGCATTTGGCTGTTTTATCGCATTTGGCCTCTGAGCTGTTTTATCGCAATTCAGCTGAACAGCTTTGTCCGAGATCTTATCTCAATTGCGATATCGGACAACAAAAGGAATTGCGATATCGGACAAAGCTAGAATTCAGAATTGACATTTTCAGTCCCTGTACTTTCCAGCAGCCTAAGGAAACTTTCAAATTTGGCAGTTTTGGCCCTCGTACTTCTGTGAAACTTCAAACGGTTATAACTTTTGAACCGTAACTCCGTTTTCAGTCCACGACCTGTCAAAACGACCGTGAGACCGAGGAGAAGGACACGTTGAATCAATTTATTCATTCAACCCAAGTTTCGAGGCCTGAAAACGCTCCAAAATGAAGTTATTGAGGTTTTAAGTTTCTAGACCAAAATTCCACCGTAACAACTCGCATCAACCTAACCAAACTACAACTTCAACCATCACCAACAACAAAACAAGACAATCACAACATCCAAGCTTAACCTTCAACATCAACATCTCCTATTTCGTTGCAAAGATCCTGAATCAACTTTATCACACATTGGAGCTAAATGGAAAAGGAAATGAAAATGAAAGAGAGAAAATCAAGGAAAGCGTTTACTGTGTTCAAGACTCATATTGAGAATGTCATCATTTCTTCAGGATATGACTCAAGTTTCGATCAGGCATTTGAATACTACATAAGATGCCAATTTCATTATTTCACCCCTCCACTTCAACAAAGCCTGAATCAATATGAGAAGATACTGAATGAAGAAGAACTGTATACGCACAACTGCAAGGAAGCTCTTGAAGTGATCAAATCTCAACTTCAGATTATCCTGCAACCTGGGATATTAACCCTGTCAGGGTTTCTCAATGCATTTTCCCGAAAATATCGGCTTGACTTCAAAGACTTCCAAACTCAATGCATCGATTACATGAGTGAACTCGAAAAATCACTTGCTGAAGAAGAAGTTGAGCAGAGTGAGATTGAAAAGCAGAAACGGGAAAGGGAGCAAATTGAAAGAGAACGGCTCTTAAAGGAATCAGTGGGAAATGAGAAAGAGGCAAACAAAGAAGAAAAGGTCGATGAGGGTACAACATCTGATGATAGCTCGGTTTTAACGGGTAGTGACACATCATCAGAACAGCAGGTTGTATGCAGTTCTCCAAGATACGATTCGGATGCTGATGGTTCGCACAGGAATGAAGCTGTTTGGGATACTGAAGCTGACCACATCAGACTTTCATCCGACATTGCAATAGCGGCTACGGTACAACATTCAAACGATCTTGATAATGTTGATTTGTTCGAGAATATGTTTGTTCATGACAAGACACATCCTGCGCATCCTGAGTCCATCAGTGACACATATGTGGAGCAAAGGTTTGATAGTAATATCACTCCCACAACCCCAGATATGGATCCTAATGAAGGTGAGCCTGCCCAGGATGGATCTTCTCATGATCAAGATCATGCCATATTTGCTTCTTTAATCCATAATTTCAAACATGAACTTGAAAAGTGCAAAGAGGACAATCGCAAAACTAAGCAAACAAACATCTTATTGTCCAAAGAGCTTGAAAAATTAACAAAAAGCAAAGAAACTCAAATCTCAAACCTTAAATCCCAAGCTCAGAAATTTGAAATTAACGAAGATGTTCTCAAGCCAATTTTAAAACAAAACAAAGAACTTGAAGTTGAGTTAAGCAAAGCTCGTTCACGTGAAAAACGTTCCATTCAACAACTGGATGAAAATTTGGGCCCCGCCAACAGAAAGGTCCAAGAGCTTTTAAAAGAGAACGTTGAATTAAAAATGAGATATTCAATGCTTCAAGAAAGCACTTCAAACTTTAAGATTGTTAATACACAACTTGAGAATGAAAATCAAGAGGTTTTAAAACGTGCAAACAATCTTGAAGAAAAACTTCGAAAAAACAGACCAAAGTGCTCAAACTCTTCAAATGATGATTCCTAAAGCTGAGAAAGTTCATAAGGGAAAATCAGGAATTGGTTTTGAAAATACAGATCAGGTGGAACATAAGTTTTTGCCGCCTGATGCTCTGTTCATATCAGAAGAAGATGAAAAATTGGCAGAGGAAAAACGCTTAAAAGTCAAAAAAACAAAAAATCCACTCTCGTACCAAGGCTTTGTGTATGGTTGTATACAATTGTCAGAAATACCAAAACCACCTTTAAAAAGAAAAGAAACAAATGTGAAAAGATTTTTCAAAGAAGTTCAACTTGCTACTTATGATGCTAAGTTATGGCAAAATAAAGCAAGGAAACAGTTCTGTAATCTTAAATATCACATTGACCACACGTTAAAGGTCATTTGGTCAAAACAACAATACACCGAGAGTGACTACCGTCGTCTCATGTCATCAGACGCTTGGCTAAAAAGGGAAGTCTGTACGTACTTAAAAGATGAGATTGAACCTCTTGTGAAAAATATCAATTTCAGTTTTGAACATTTTGAAAAACTTCTTGTCACTGATATGAGAGAAGATTCAAAGTACATCCATTCTCTTGAAGATGAATTTGATGCAAAATGCTTAAATCTTGATATTCAAAAAGAATTTTTCACAAATCAAATTGAGTCACTTAAGTCGGTGTATGTCAATCTTGAGCATGAGAATGTGGATTCTGATCATACATATTTTTTGAAATCTGAGAATCTTTGTTTCAAAAGGAAAATCGCCGAACTTTCAAAAGAAGTAGCTGAAGTCAAAAAGGAATTGTCAAAAAGAATTGCTTCTTCTGAAAAGAAAAAGATTTTTGAAGAAAATTGTGATGATGTCAATATCAAGTTTGATTTGGATGAACTTGATACAAAAAACATTGAATTGGAACATGCTGTGGCATCATTACAAAAAGAAAATGAGCATTTGAAACAGACTTACAAAAACCTGTTTAATTCAATCAAACGTTCACGTGCTCTGAATCAAAAATCAAACACGAAACAAAAGGAGTCTGAAGTATTGATGCCTCAAGTTACAAAAGTTTCCTATCCAAATCCTCTGTTTGATTCTACTTCTTCAGATTTTGAAACAGACAATGCAAATCATGTGTTTCAATCAAAAGTGCTTGAGCTTGAAACGCTTTTAGCTCAACGCACAAACGATCTTGAGGATGCCAAAACTGATCTTTTCAACAAAACGAACAAATTCGAAACATATTTTGAAAAACTTGAAAAAGAAAACATTGTTTTCAAACGAAAATTGGCTCGTAAAATGGATGATTCAAAAGCCGAAAAAGATCATTTTTTGAAACAAATTGCCTCTCTGGAATCTAAATTGACATCTCAAGATCATCTTCAAAAGGAATACAGTGATTTGCGAAGTTCATACAATGCTTTAAGAGTGAAGTTTGAGTCTCTTAACCATTCAAAAGGAAAAGCTCCCATCTCAAATCACTCAACACCAAAAGTGAGTGTTTCAAAGAAGGTTTACACGGGTGAATCTTCAAGACCAAGACCATTTTCGAAAAAGGTTTCCCAATTTACAACCTATTCTTTGCAAAAAGGAAGGAAGTTTTCAAAGAAACCAAGTTTTTATGAAACGCTCACTCCTCCAAAGCTTTCAAGGTCAAACATGTCTCATGAAGAGACTTCAAGATTTCAAACTCCACAATCTAGCTTTACACGGGTAAGGCAAGTGTGGAGACCAAAGCAAAGTCCTTCAAACTCTGAAAAACTTCCGCTGCAACACAAGGACTCTGTTTTGAAAAAGGATTTTAAATCTCCGTTAATTCCTCGAGTGTTATTTCCAAATGAAAAACCAGTTTTCAGTCCTCGTTGGAATTCAACTTCTTTGAACCAGATTGACACAACTTACAAATGGATTGCAAAACATGCTAAACCCGTTGGTGCAGTGCTCAAATGGGTTCCAAAAGTTGTTGTCTAATCTAGTCAAAATGGCTTTTGTTCAATTCAGTTCAAAACCCGCGCTTCATTAATGGTTTTCGTATACTTCAGTACGAAACCCGAGCTTCAAAGAAAGGAAAGTGCTTCATCAAAAATTTCGAGCACTTATCCTAAAAATCAATGGCTTGTAAGTATTTCAGCTTACAACCCGAGCTTCAACGTTTTGGCTTATGCACACATAACAGTGCATAACCCGTTTTTCAAAGAAAGGACTCTGTTGTACACTTTATGGCAACAATCCTACAAAGAAAAGAAGTTTTCATGAAATGATTATTCAAACTTCTTAACCTTAAGCAAAATTTTATTCAAAATTTCTCAACAAGTTTTTCAAAACTTGTAAAAAAAAAAAAAAATTTTTTGCTTAAGATTTTCAAATCGTTACTCCCCACTTGCTTCAAAGTTTTCAAAAATGTCACAACCAATGCAAGTTCTGAGGGGGAGTATTTCAGAAACAAATTTTGTTCCAAAAAGTTCATGCATATCAATTTCTCCCTATTAGCTTTCAAAAAAAAAACAATGATTTTAATCAAACGGTATCAAAAATACCATCGAAATGCTATTTTTGAGGGGGAGAAATGGGATTAAAATGTGATCATGGTTCGAATCTCAAAGGAGCTCATCAGAAAGACTCAGTTTAACCCTCGAATTGACGAAAACTAAATGTCAGTAATCGAAAAGACTTGTCCGGGTCGGGTAATAATTTCAAGCTGGTTTACCAGTGACGCAAGCGTGTCTCGCAAAGGACTTGTCTGAGTATAATGTACCAATTCGAGAGATGATCATTGAATATGACCGGGACGGGTAATAATTTCAAGCTAGTCTAACTAGTGATGTAAGCGTGTCTCGCGAAGGTCATGTTCATTGAAAATTGATCATTTCAAATGTGCGAACTCTACCCAACATGTGCAATTTATTTCAAAAATGCATGAGCACATGTGAAGGGGGAGTGTTACAAAAATGCAAAACTCTCAATGTGATCTAAATGTGTTTTCTCATAAACATGTTGAGAGAGTTTCAAATGGTTTTATGGCAAGTGATCAACAAATCTAGGATAATCATGGAGTAATAAGGTGATTATGGTTAGGTAATGTCTAATGATCCGCCAGAACCGGAGGGATCTACCCAAGGACAATTCCAATAGTTTAGAATTAGAAGTCCTGAGGTATGATTGAAAAAAAAGGAGCAAACGAGAAAGGAGAAAGAAGGGGTTGAAGAATTAAAAAGAAAAGTTTAATGTAAGGGTGAAAAGAAATAGCCCTCCATGAAAACTTAGGAAAGACACCGGGTCAATACATATGCTATCGGTACTCACTAAAGTGATACTGATATTGAAGACAAGACGTCATGGACCCAGTGACGCGGTGCACAAACCCCTCCTAGCCACTCAGATATCTCTTAAAAGATATTTGTTTCATTTCTCACGGAGATCAATGCATAATCTATCGACCTCTCACTCCGAGATGTGTTGATATTGAAAAGGTGGCACTCTGCTCCATGCCTCCGACGACTAAAACCAAAACGCACATTATTGAGTCTAGAGCCATGAGATTCATCAAAAGATCTCTTAGGAACACTTCCAATAAAATACACTTGTGTTCACCAAAAAGAACATAAGCTGTAAGTGTCATAATGAGATCTGAACCTAGAAAGAGCTGGACGATTTATTGCTAACTGTTTTATGCAGGTACTGAAGAAAGTCCATCGATCATCGTATGTCTCAACATCTACAATGGAAGAAAAGACGCTGTAAATACATGAAGATGTTGATCAAGGCAAAGAACAATCAAAGGACGATACGATGAAGATCACAATGCATGAAGGAACAAAGAATTACAAAGTTCAAGATGCTGAAGTCTAAAGACCTAAGCACGTAGTGCATATTTTGAATGACCATCCCTTAGGGGGAGATTGTTAGCTTTAATTTTATAGTTAAAGTGATGGTCATTCATTAATATAAGAACTTTGTATTTTATGGGCTTATGTTAGACTTAGTTTATATGTAAAAAGCCTAGCCCATGAGAGAAGCCCACACAAGGCCCACAAGGCAAAGTGCTTGTTATATTTAAAGCACAAAACTTCTCATTTGAGAAGTGGTTCACTGTGTGTTGTGTGTGTTTAATAAAAGAAAAGCTTCAACTTCTCATTCTCTCTACATATATACGATCCAACATACATTGTCCCATCTCATCTCTCTTGTGATTAATGAGCATATAAAAGTGTGATAAAGAGTGATTATCGACTACAACAACTTGTTTTTTTGTAAACTTCAAATCTATATTGAGTTCATCTTTAAATTTCCCCAGTGCACTTAATAGAGTAGGCATTGTGTTCTCGTATTGCAACAAAAAGTTATGAAGAGTTGTTGCCGCTTGCAATGCTTCTTTTCGAGTGACCGGTTCCAAAGCTACCGAATCATCCTCAACTTCATCATCAACTGGATTTTGAACGGTATCCGCCACAATTTCTTCAATGTTTTGAATGTTGTAACATTCATTATTTTCACCAGGATAATCCAACAACTCTCAACCGCCTTCTCTATGATTAGCTCTCCTGTTATACAAAAGCTTCAACGCCTCAACCGCCTTCTCTATGATTAGCTCTCCTGTTATATTCACACGCTCTTGATGTTGGAGAAACCATTCATAAACAACTTTCTCCATGTTCGGGTACTTGGCTGCTTTGTGACGCTTGGAAGATCCATCTTTGTCAAAGTCAGCTGATAGGAACTCCGATGATCTCTTGAGAGTGTTTGATATTGTGCCTTGACTAACTTTCAAATCAAAAGTTTTGTCAACCCACTGCACCAAATCTTGTTGAGTGCATCCTTGGTGATCTCTCTTATACTCGCATAACAATTTTCGTTGTTGATTGGTCATGGTTGATTTTTTAACACCTTTTAGTTTAGAAGCCATAGTTGATGTGATTATAAAACTTATCATTGGACATTTTATAGTGATCAATTTAGAATCATATACATTGAACTATCTTTAATTCAAAACAATGAACTTGACAACTTCATTTAATGTATGAATGTACATTGGATATGGAAATTTTGAAGGTCATACATGAACCTCTTTAAATTAATAATTTATTAATTTATCGATATAATAATATCTCGCTAAATTAATAAAATATCCCGGTCCCAACATTATTAATTTATAGAGGTTCTACTATTTAATAGTAAGTGGTATTTGACGATAGAAATGTTATAAGTGGAAGTTTCCCAAAACCTAAAGAACATAAAAGATTGTAGTTACCCTTTTAAAGAGCCATCGTTAATACCCTAGTTACATTTTTAGTATATTAAAGCAATTGAATGGTAGCTCGTTTAACTTTATAAAGAAAACCATATATGTTTCTAGGATGGTTCAATTCGTATAACATTATCATTTGTGCCATATATATTACGTTTTTCTTAAAGACACCTAAAATGGATGTATTATCATTTAACTCTATTTATTTTAATTTAGTGGCACATTTAAGCATTATGGTTGCGTCGAATTAATTGTTTCTCGTTTTGTTTGAAAAGTAATTATTTTATAAAGTTATTTATAGATATGATAAGTTGATAACGACATAGTTATTGAAAAAAATAATAATAATAAAATAAAAAATGTCTGATGAAACGTATACAAAATGCCATAATATAAAAACATCTGATGAAACGTATACAAAATGCCATAATAATTAAGTTTATTTTCCCCAAAAGATAGTAATTCTCGTTGTACACAAGAGTTAGTTGTATTGATATCAAATTTTGATTTTTCAAATAACCTTTTCAGATGATTGTTTTTCTAATGATTGTTTCAGTTATGGAGCTACGACAGCTTTGTATGAGATGCATATGATCACACATGTCGAACCCTTGTAATTTTTATGAGATGCATATGATCACATGAGATGCATATGATCACACATATGATCACACACATGAGATGCATATGATCACACATGTCGAACATATCGAGATGCATATGATCACATGAGATGCATATGATCACATATGAGATGCATATGATCACATATGAGATGCATATGATCACACGAGATGCATATGAGATGCATATGATCACACATGTCGAACATGTCGAGATGCATATGATCACACATGTCGAACTCTTGTAATTTTTCTAATTTCTGTTCAAAACCCTTGTAACTAGTTATTTGTTCGAAATAATTTTTATATCAGATACATTTTTTAGCAGTAACAAAATAATTTTTAATAGTAAAATATTATATGAATAACAAAATCATTTTTATATTGTATACATTTTTTAGTAGTAAAATACATGTTGTGGTTCTCGAACCCCAATAGACAAAAACATCACAAATAACAGTTTTAAATGCGTCTCGTGATTAAGAAAAAAGGAAAAGACAAATAGGTTAAAACTTATTAATTAATGACTGCTAGTCTGCCTATACGTGCATTTCAGATTTTTCTAGTTTCGATGTATTGACCAAAATACAGTGATATTTTGGTGTGTTTAGTAGTTCCGCGAAAAGGTTGCTTTGGAGTAGGATTGGTGGTGTGATCTGTCGACACCCAAGCATGTGGTTAGTTGTTGGGGATTTTAACGTTGTCAGATTCCGGGAAGAGAGGAAGAACTCGGTCTTTAAACCAGCGTGTGCTAGGTACTTTAATGAATTCATTCACAACTCGGGGTTGTTGGAATATAGCATGAAGGGGAGACAATTCACGTGTGTTAGAGACAATGGTAAAAAGCTTAGTAAACTCGATAGGATGCTGGTTTGCTTTGAGTTTTTCAACAAGTGGCCAGATGCTTGTTTAAGGGTGGTCTCCGGCCCTCACTTGGATCACAGCCCTTTAATTTTGTCGTTGAAGTCTTCCAACTTTGGGCCGCGTCCGTTCAGAGTTTTCAAACTCGTGGTTGGATAAACCGGGATTTGAGGAAGCGGTTCAAAATGCGGTGGAGTCTTTTTTTGGTGAGGGGCCCCCAGATTCAGTGTTGTCCATGAAGTTTGCTCACATAAGGAGTTGTTTGAAAATTTGGAGGAATGAAATGTGTAAGAAAGAGGAAGAGGAGGAGAACGCAGCGACTTCGGACCTTGAAGAATTAGAGTCTTTAATGGAATTAAGGGATTTGTCTGAAGAGGAGGAATGGTCTTTAGGGGAATGTAAAGCTGTTCTTAAAGCCATTGGTGCGAGGAAAAACGAAGATTTGAAGCAGCAATCGCGTATTAGATGGGCGGTGGATGGAGACGAGAATTCCAAGTTCTTCCACGGGTTGATAAACAGCAGAAAGGCGTCTAACATCATTCAAGGGCTTAAGATTGATGGAAATTGGGTCTCAAAACCGAGCCTCATCAAGAAAGAAGTTTTTAATTTTTTTAAGTGCAGGTTTGCTGAAGAGTGCGAACAGCGCCCGATTCTGCTGTGTGACAACTTCAAGTGATTATTAGAGGCAGATAAAAGAGCGCTTGTGCAACCTTTCACTCTTGAAGAGGTTAAGAGGGCTGCTTTTTAGTGTGGTGATGATCGGGCCCCGGGTCCGGACGGCTTTAATTTCAGATTCATTAAACATTTTTGGGCCTTGTTTGAGAGTGACTTCAAGAATATCTTTGAACATTTTTTCGAGGTGGGAAAGATCAGTCGTGGGAGTGGGTCGTCATTTATTGCGCTTATTCCCAAAGTCAAAGATCCCGTGGAGCTGAACAATTATAGACCCATCAACCTGGTGGGAGTGATAAGCAAGTCAATTTCCAAAGTGCTCGCGAATAGGCTAAAGATGGTGGTTGGTTCAGTTATTTCAGACACTCAATCGACTTTTGTCAGTGATAAATTTATCTTGGATATGATGGGCCTCTCATTGTCAACGAGGTCATTTCCTGGTATAAGAAAGTTAAGAAGGAAGCTTTTGTTTTTAAGATCGACTTTGAAAAAGCATATGATAACGTGAACTGGGGGTTTTTGAAAGATGTTATGGTGCAGATGGGATTTCCAGACCGGTGGTGCTCGTCGATTATGGGGGTTTTGAGCTCGGCTAGGTCTTCCGTTTTGGTTAACGGATCGCCTACTTTTGAGTTTTAATGCTTTAAGGGGATGAGGCAAGGGGATCCGATTTCGCCTTTTCTCTTCATCCTCGTGATGGAAGGTCTTTCTTGTATGCTTGAGAAAGGCAGGAGCGCGGGACTGATAGACGGTATCCGTTTACCCAACGGGGGCCCGGTGGTTTCACATCTCTTATATGTGGATGATGCGCTCATTCTAGGGGAATGGTCCGTTAATAACCTCTTGAACGTGGTTAGAATCTTACGCTGTTTTCATCTGTGTTCTGGCCTTAAAATAAATCTTGAAAAGTCTAACCTTATTGGCATTGGAGTTTGCGTGGGGGAGGTGGAAGCAAAGTCGAGAGTGGTTGGGTGTAAAGCGGGATCTCTTCCGTTTTGCTATTTGGGCCTTGTGGTGGGGGCTAACATGAATTGGGTCAACAACTGGAAAGTGATGTTTGGCATTTTCGAGAAACGTCTTTCGAGCTGGAAGGCGTCGTGCCTTTCGGTTGGGGGAAGAATCATTTTGATTAAGTCCGTCTTGGAAAGTCTTCCGAACTATTATTTTTCGCTTTATAAAGCTCCCAGGAAGGTGATTAACGATTTAGAGGTGTATATTAAAAGATTCTTGTGGGGTGGTTTTAGTGGCAACCGTAAAATGCATTGGGTCGCTTGGGAGAAGGTCTCGACTCCCATTAATATAGGGGGTCTTGTTTTTAACAAACTTTTCAACATAAATGTGGCTCTACTCTCCAAGTGAGGGTGGAGATTTAAGACGAAAAAGAGCAGCCAGTGGAGGAAAGTCATCGAGGCTATTCACGTAAATAGGAGGAATTGGGATTTTATTCCGGTGAAGAAATCGTATGGTGGGGTCTGGTCTAACATTGTAAAGGTGATATCTAAACCTATTGTTAACGGGGTTCCTATTCGCAGAATATTCAAGGGGAATGTAGGAGACGGGTCCGATATTGCATTTTGGATTGATCCATGGTTTTCCGACGTTCCTTTAAAGGAGAGTACGCCTACTTTATTCAGGTTAGAAAGAAACAAAAAATGTAAAGTCAGAGACAGGATTCGGCAGTGTGGAGACTCTTTTGTGTTTTCAGGGGACTGGGTTAGAAATCTCTCGGCTTCGGAAGAATTGGCTCAGTTCGACCAGATTTGTAGTTCCTTGGGGGCTATAACTTTGACCAGGAATCAAGATAGATGGAGGTGGATTGGCGAGAACTCAAGAGAATTTTCTGTGGGAGCAGTAAAAAGGTTCCTGATGTCGGGGCTGGACGAGAGTAGCTGTTATGTGTTTGAATGGTGTAGGTGGCTTCCATTAAAGTTCAAAGTTTTCGCGTGGAGGGCTGCTTTGGACAGCCTCCCGACCATGGTTTCTCTTAAGAAAAGGCACGTCCCGATGGAGGAGGTGGTCTGTCCTTTGTGCGGTCACGGCGACGAGTCGGTTGATCATCTCTTTACTGCTTGTATTGTCGCGTCTGTTCTTTGGCAGGGGATCTCACAGTGGTGTAGGGTGCAGCAAATCTTTGCGTTTTCCTTTCGGGACTTGCTCGAGTTGCATAACTTTGTGGGCCTTAATGGTAATGCGAAAGTGGTGTTCCAAGGGATAGTCATTATAAGCTGTTGGTGTTTGTGGAGAGCGAGAAATGGGTTGAAGTTCTCGAATAAGCCGGTTAAAGGGAATCAAATTCTTAGCGAGGTGAAATCTTTGGGGTATCTATGGTACAAAAATAGGGGGAGATTGAAGTCCGTTTCTTGGGAGGACTGGTGTAAATTTTCCTGTATGTAATTCTGTTGTTCTTGTTTTGTTGGCGCCCTGGTTTTGGGGTTGCCTGTGTTTTAATGAAGTTAGCCTTTCAAAAAAAAAAAAAAAATACAAAATTCCATAATATTTATGTTTATTTTCCCCAAAAGATAGTAATTCTCGTTGTACACAAGAGTTAGTTGTATTGATATCAAATTTTAATTTTTCAAATAACCTTTTCAGATGATTGTTTTACTAATGATTGTTTCAGTTATGGAGCTACGACAGCTTTGTATGAGATGCATAAGATCACACATGTCGAACTCAAAACAGAAAAAAAATGAGAGAAAAAGATTACAGGTGTTTATATGACAAGTCAGTCGTCGCGAACTTCATGGCAATCTTGTGTATAACAAAGATTTTGTTTATTTTTGTGTTGGTACTTGGTTCATATCGTATGGTCCATTTTGGTGATTTTTCTTCGTTTTAATTATATTTTTTCACGTGGGAAAATTTCTACAAGAAACTTCTTTATATGGTTATGCTTAATACTTATATTACCAGTGTAAAAGGGGAGTTGGTTGATAACAATTAGATAGTTCAGGGTCTATTTTGTAACTTTTCTGTTATTCTGCTTTTCCTGTATATAAACATTGTACCATTCATTTTGGAGTAATAAAGAGAATCATTTTCACTGTGTGAACTGTGTGTTTCTCTCAACTCTATACTTTCAATGATTCGTTCAGTCGAATTATAGTCCAAGGAATTGCACAGGAAATATGCAAGACCCGAGTCGTTTGTCCCGACGAAGATTGAATGGAATATGTGATTCGGGATCGTGATTCGTGAAGTGAATGTGAAAAAGTGAGTGATTGATTTGGTTTTTACACTACGAAT
Source organism: Artemisia tridentata subsp. tridentata (assembly GCA_021014915.2). Classification (NCBI taxonomy): domain Eukaryota; kingdom Viridiplantae; phylum Streptophyta; class Magnoliopsida; order Asterales; family Asteraceae; genus Artemisia; species Artemisia tridentata. Next base: position 485,279,275 of record CP139509.1, read on the forward strand.
ATGAAATATAAATGAAAAACAACTAATTAAGCTATGGAAACAATTAAGCTAAGTATACTATCTAAAAATGCAATTTGAAATTTAAAAACGTTACGCGACGAAATTTAAAAACGTAATGAAAAGTGAATTTCTAAATTCTAAATCCTAAATTTATAAAAATAATTTTCCTAAACTCTTAATATTAAAAGAAAATTTTTGGAAAAAGAAAAATACTTTTTTTGACTTTTTATTTAACTTATAAGAATTAAAAACTAATTTAAACTATTTAAATGATTTAAAAATATTAAAACAACTTGGAAAATCTGTAAATTTTTTAGTAATTTTAAAATTGAATAAGAAATCTAGGAAAAATAATTTCAGACCCTGAATAAGCTCTAATAAGCAAAACAGCCCAATAAGCAATATGAAAATAAGCACAAAATAAGCAAATGCTATCCAAAAATCACAAAAAGCTCAGGAATCAAGCAAAGTACTATATCAAGCATAAAGCAACTCAGAATGAACAAATAAGCCAAAGGAATAAGCCTATAAGCTGCTGCACAGCTTATTGTGAAATCAGATTCAAACTGCTTTTCTACCCTACTTGCAGATGGTAAATAAGCCAGGAAAATGCTTATCAGGGGAATCCAAGAGCAAAGATAGACAGCTTATATGTAAATCTACTCTAGAACCCAAAACGCCCAAATTATAAGCTTATTTGCTTATCTGAATTAAGCCTAGATCAGGTGGTGTTGGACTGATTTGATGGTGCAGGGCAGATCAGGTTTAAATGCTGATGTTGCAGACTATGATTATGGCCTCAAATCCTAGCAAAAACCAACTTAAACACTACCAACTATTGTGTATCCACTTAAACAGATGTAATGAACCAAAACACTACCAAAATAATTGTTCAAATATGCTCAGCTTATGTATGGCTTATCAAGGCAGTTTTGAACCTAACAATGCACCTATGGTTCAAAATCCTCAAATCAGACCAAGGCAACTTAAATTCCACTTAAAAACAGCTAATCTAACCTCTAATAATCTCAATCAAACTTAAGCTAAAAGCACATAAACAGTAACAAGCTTATAGCACCTAGAAACATATATAAACCAAACACCCCCTTAACAGTCTTAATATATATATTAACACTACAACTAACTGAATTAAGCCACAATTCCAACTTAACTATAACTAACTAAGTTACTTAACATCTAATAAGCAATAAGCACTAGAACTAGCTGAATAAGAATAATGCAGAAAAATAAGCTAAAAAATGGATTTAAGAACTCACAAGTGGTATATTCTGCAAATGAATGAACTCAGTGCTAATAACAACCCAGGCTTATTCCATTAAGCCAAAAATATACCCAGAACCAGCTTATCCATCCAGCTTATCACCACAGCTTAATTTGACCCCAACAGTTGACTTTTGTTGACTTTTGGGGTTTGTGAGACAAAAACAATTTGAAACTCAACAAAAGCTCACCATAAGCTACTGAGCTTACATAAGCTTATAAAACCAGATGTCAGCTTATTAAAGCTGTTTGAATAATATTTTTGTATTTTTTTTTAAATATTTTTCAATGTTTTTGGTTTTTTTTTTAAAAATGAAATTAACAAAAGATGAGATTTAAAATTGCAATAAACTAAGATTGATTTATAATAGGCTAATGTAACTTTTAGTAAGCTAACAATAATAACATGAAAATGATACGAATTAAAGAAAAAATTCAAACTAACTTTTATTAATAAAATTTGAGAATTACACAATTATATTAAAAACTACAAATGAGAATACATTTGAGCAGGATAACTTTACTAAAAAAACTAAATGAAACAGAAATTACATTAAAAACTAACTACCCAAATTGAGGAGGAAACCACCCTATTTATAGACTTGAGCTGAAGCTTCCATGCTGACACTCTGGCAATCCGTGTGATCAATGAGCCCTTTTCCACCCTTAGATCAAATCCCCATCCTCTGAGCCGTTAGATTGAATCTTCATGAGGTGTTCCATCCAATAGCAACCTGCCATGTGTCCATTCGTGCATTATCTGCCCTTCCTGACATTCTTGACACCTTCTAGAAGGCCAATGATTGGTCGAAATTGCCCTTAATTATGGTAAAAGCGTACGGGGTAATTCTAGGGTTCTTATGGCTGGGTTATTTGGGGGTGAAAAAAGCGGGGTAAGGTTTTATTTTTTATTGATTTTGACCGGACATAAATGTGGGTTTGACCCGGGTTTTGGTTTTAGTTTGGGTCGTGGGTATAGTGGGCTAGGTTGGTTTAAGTGTGGGATGGGCTAGTGGGTTTGGTTTGTTAAAGGCATGGGCTTGGCTTGTGTTATGGAATCCGGGATTAGGAGTTTTTAAGGATTAAAGGGTTTTAGGATTATAGGGACCATTTGTGAATATTCTGAATTATAAGGGGCTGATCTTGCTAATTTTCCAAGGTTGATCTAAGGATGATTTCTGACATTTGGTGAAACTCTAAGGGCTGATTTTGAATTTTGACCAAACATGTCTCTCCCGGCTTCGGCCTTGAGTCCTTTCCATATCTCGTGCTCCTTTTACCGGTTTTTCCTCGATTTTGTCCTATTTTAGTAATATCCTTCCCTGCACAATCAAAAACACAAAAACACAATATCTTTTGGCATTTTGGTTAGTTTTTGGTCTTTTTGGGTCCGGTTTTGGTAAAGAAAAGGTATGTGAATAAGCACATACCAAAATCCCCCAGACTAAGCTATTGACGTGTCCTCACGCAATGTTATAAAAACACTTTTTTGAAACCGAAAATTTCCAATCTCTTTTTACTAACTTTGAAAAGTAGCAAAATTTTCAAAAGAGATCAAGAAATCTTAAGTTCTAAAAACTCCCCATTTTTCCTTTTATTTTATTTTTGTATTTTTCTCATTATTCAAGTGACGGTTTTGTTGACGATCAATATCTCACGATAACTTTTAGGGTCCTCGAGCAGGAAACACGACTCATAAAGAAGTGATCATACGGATAAAATTCGTCGTCCCCGATTTTTCACAAGTCCCCAAACTAAGCTTAAAAACGAAATCATTGTTATTTACAAGTTAGATTGCCAATACTACTCATAAAAGCTACTTGTGTAATTACTTCTCGTTCCCAAATTCCTATTTTCCTCTATTTCATTTTATTTTTGGTGAGAAATGAATTCCTTCAAATTCTCATTTCGATAATTTTTAGTCCGATAAAGATACATAGTTTAGACGCTAAGTAGTTTCCAATCCTTCCCTCGAAAACCGTTGCATACAAAAATGAGGTACACATCAAGGTCTCTGATTTAACACGATTTTGAGGATATCCCTTTTATATACGACCGAAACAACTCATCTACGAGTCCAGAGACAGAAGCTTTTATTAGGATACCCCCGGAGTCGAAGTTTGGCATTATAACACTTTATCTACATATTCAAGCACATTAACGTATTTAATCCTTGGCCCTTTATAACCATCACAACATCGGTTGCGAGCCGACAAGATGTGATAGTCTATTATGACCTTGGAATTTTTCCTCTGCCTTTATTAGAAGTCTACAACATCGGCTGCGAACCGGCAAGATGTAGAAAACTTTTTATGGCTTTGGATTATTATTATACATTATCATATTCATTAATTATTTGTGTTGCCAAACCCCAAGTCCTACGGCTTTTATAACAATCCCAACATCGGTTGCGAGCCGGCAAGATGGAATAGTCTATTACACCGTAACACTGATAGTACCTTGATGTGTACCCAACTTTCATAAGCAAGAATTCTCTAAGGAAGAAATAAAAACTAATTATCGCCAAAACCAAAATACCTTTAATTATTCCTAGATTACTATTATTGGGTGAAACAAGCTTATGGGAACAAAAAGCCACAATTAACTTTGATGAGCTCTAAAGAGATCCAACTACTCCACGTTTAGCAATCTAACTTATAAACAACTCTATCATTTCTCGTTCTTCGCAAATTTAAAATCTTAAATAATAAGATCCGCGAATGCTTAGCCAAATAATCAAGCCATGCATATATAAAGTCAATTATGGGAACTTGCAAATTCTTAAAAAGAATTCGCGTTTTCTAGCTCCTTGTATAAAAGACTAGCACGAGCTTATAGATTATAAATGGTTAAGGGAACAAGCTAGGGCTCAACACGCCCGATCAAGTCAGAATTTTATTCCTACTCTCTCCAGCGGAAAGTCAACAAAAATGTCAAAACTTATTATATTTTTGCAAAAAATTTTAAATTTTCTCTTTTTTTTTTTTTTTTTTTTTTTTTTTGGATTTTTTCAATTTTGGAGGAAAAACGGAGTTGCATGAGTAAACGGCAAAAAAATGCAAGGCAAAATCAAATCGAAAGATTACCCCCCCAGACTAAAACGAGACATTGTCCTCAATGTCTTAAAGGTAAGGGTTCTCCTACATAAATCTAAGGCCGTTTATTAATTATGCCAAAAGATAGATGTAAAACGATAAGATTTAGGATATCGGATAAGCAACGAATGATTAAACTCGAGTTGAGAGAAGATAAACCACGAGCATGAGAGTCTTCATTATTCGGGCAAATCCTGGACATAAACAACCACGAAACACAAGAAATGGAAGAGGGAAGCCCTCCTCACGTTTTATTAGAAATAAGATAAGAAGATAGAATGATAAGCATGGGGTGCCTCCCACGAAACGCTTGTTTTTGGTAACCGAGTCACATGAGCTTGACTCGACCCCGAATTTAATTGTCCTTGGGGGAGCAAGTGGAAAAGATAATCTCAATCGGACTTTTGTTCAAGATGTTTGGATAAACATTGAAGCATACGAAAGTTCCACTCCGATTGAGATACCCACGACTCTAGAAGATAAAAGCGGTGATGCCGGGGTCAAAAACTTTGTCTTCGTTTCCGGCTGGAAACGATAGTAAAGTTTCGATTAGGGATGTCTTCATGCAGAACGAGAGTTCATGATCAGAAATGAGCAGTGAGGAATCACTTTTCTCCAGAATTAAAAGTTCCTTAGATGAGGCAGGAAACTTTAAATTCGTATCAAGAGTCAATTTCATCAAAGGATGAATTTCACCATCATCGAGTATACCTGGATTAAACACTTTGTCTTCACAAGAAAACTCAGCAGGGTACTCGATGGAGGACTCAATGGAGAAAAAGAAATCATCCTCGGGAGAATGAGGAGATAAGTCATGAGAAACAATTGAAGCATCCTCAATTATGGTTTCAATTTTAGGGCCTTTTTCAGTAGGTTTGCCATATAACAGATTTTTCCATTCGGTTTGATCGGCCCTAAAATCGAAGAGGTCATCATCATTTTGTAAATCATTAAGCTCGGTGTAAGAATCAGATGATGGAGCATGGTATAAAAGATTTTCAACTTCTTTAAAATCAGCATGAAAATCAAAGAGATCATCATCATCTGATGGAAGTGGATCGTCGTGAGCGAGTTCATCGGCGAACTCCTCGGGATAAGAATCACATTTAGACGGATCACGGTTCAGCAAAAATTCCAATTCTTTAAGATCCGATTCAAAATCAAAGTCATCGTCCTTTTCACCCGGTGGTATTGGATCGATGTGAGCGAGTTCATCGGCGAACACCTCAAGAAGAGAATCAATACTAGAAGTGGTACTGCCACTACTTTGCTCTTCTGATTTGGAATCAACAACTTGAACGGATTTAGGTGTCTTTTCTTTAACATCTTCCGGGGGAAGGGAAAATAATGGTTCATCAAATTTCATTTTTAATAACGAGACATCTTCCCTGGGATCACTATCGGTCTCAACAATTTTCGGCGAAATTGGAGCATCATCAGACAACACCTCGAGCTCTTCCCTTGAGATATCACTTCCCTCAATCGGAGGAGAAGTATGGGAAGAGTCGGAAAGGTTTGGTTCAACAATCTCAATTCTATAAATCGATTCCGGAGGTGGGACAAGTGGTGTGCTCTTAGAGCTAGCAATTTCCACCACTTCCGTTGTGATCTCCGAATATGATTCATCATCATCAAGAATACTCTTAACATCCGCGGAACAACTTTCAAACCATTAAGGTGGGAAAGATCAGTCGTGGGAGTGGGTCGTCATTTATTGCGCTTATTCCCAAAGTCAAAGATCCCGTGGAGCTGAACAATTATAGACCCATCAACCTGGTGGGAGTGATAAGCAAGTCAATTTCCAAAGTGCTCGCGAATAGGCTAAAGATGGTGGTTGGTTCAGTTATTTCAGACACTCAATCGACTTTTGTCAGTGATAAATTTATCTTGGATATGATGGGCCTCTCATTGTCAACGAGGTCATTTCCTGGTATAAGAAAGTTAAGAAGGAAGCTTTTGTTTTTAAGATCGACTTTGAAAAAGCATATGATAACGTGAACTGGGGGTTTTTGAAAGATGTTATGGTGCAGATGGGATTTCCAGACCGGTGGTGCTCGTCGATTATGGGGTTTTGAGCTCGGCTAGGTCTTCCGTTTTGGTTAACGGATCGCCTACTTTTGAGTTTTAATGCTTTAAGGGGATGAGGCAAGGGGATCCGATTTCGCCTTTTCTCTTCATCCTCGTGATGGAAGGTCTTTCTTGTATGCTTGAGAAAGGCAGGAGCGCGGGACTGATAGACGGTATCCGTTTACCCAACGGGGGCCCGGTGGTTTCACATCTCTTATATGTGGATGATGCGCTCATTCTAGGGGAATGGTCCGTTAATAACCTCTTGAACGTGGTTAGAATCTTACGCTGTTTTCATCTGTGTTCTGGCCTTAAAATAAATCTTGAAAAGTCTAACCTTATTGGCATTGGAGTTTGCGTGGGGGAGGTGGAAGCAAAGTCGAGAGTGGTTGGGTGTAAAGCGGGATCTCTTCTGTTTTGCTATTTGGGCCTTGTGGTGGGGGCTAACATGAATTGGGTCAACAACTGGAAAGTGATGTTTGGCATTTTCGAGAAACGTCTTTCGAGCTGGAAGGCGTCGTGCCTTTCGGTTGGGGGAAGAATCATTTTGATTAAGTCCGTCTTGGAAAGTCTTCCGAACTATTATTTTTCGCTTTATAAAGCTCCCAGGAAGGTGATTAACGATTTAGAGGTGTATATTAAAAGATTCTTGTGGGGTGGTTTTAGTGGCAACCGTAAAATGCATTGGGTCGCTTGGGAGAAGGTCTCGACTCCCATTAATATAGGGGGTCTTGGTCTTAACAAACTTTTCAACATAAATGTGGCTCTACTCTCCAAGTGAGGGTGGAGATTTAAGACGAAAAAGAGCAGCCAGTGGAGGAAAGTCATCGAGGCTATTCACGTAAATAGGAGGAATTGGGATTTTATTCCGGTGAAGAAATCGTATGGTGGGGTCTGGTCTAACATTGTAAAGGTGATATCTAAACCTATTGTTAACGGGGTTCCTATTCGCAGAATATTCAAGGGGAATGTAGGAGACGGGTCCGATATTGCATTTTGGATTGATCCATGGTTTTCCGACGTTCCTTTAAAGGAGAGTACGCCTACTTTATTCAGGTTAGAAAGAAACAAAAAATGTAAAGTCAGAGACAGGATTCGGCAGTGTGGAGACTCTTTTGTGTTTTCAGGGGACTGGGTTAGAAATCTCTCGGATTCGGAAGAATTGGCTCAGTTCGACCAGATTTGTAGTTCCTTGGGGGCTATAACTTTGACCAGGAATCAAGATAGATGGAGGTGGATTGGCGAGAACTCAAGAGAATTTTCTGTGGGAGCAGTAAAAAGGTTCCTGATGTCGGGGCTGGACGAGAGTAGCTGTTATGTGTTTGAATGGTGTAGGTGGCTTCCATTAAAGTTCAAAGTTTTCGCGTGGAGGGCTGCTTTGGACAGCCTCCCGACCATGGTTTCTCTTAAGAAAAGGCACGTCCCAATGGAGGAGGTGGTCTGTCCTTTGTGCGGTCACGGCGATGAGTCGGTTGATCATCTCTTTACTGCTTGTATTGTTGCGTCTGTTCTTTGGCAGGGGATCTCACAGTGGTGTAGGGTGCAGCAAATCTTTGCGTTTTCCTTTCGGGACTTGCTCGAGTTGCATAACTTTGTGGGCCTTAATGGTAATGCGAAAGTGGTGTTTCAAGGGATAGTCATTATAGGCTATTGGTGTTTGTGGAGAGCGAGAAATGGGGTGAAGTTCTCGAACAAGCCGGTTAAAGGGAATCAAATTCTTAGCGAGGTGAAATCTTTGGGGTATCTATGGTACAAAAATAGAGGGAGATTGAAGTCCGTTTCTTAGGAGGACTGGTGTAAATTTTCCTGTAATTCTGTTGTTCTTGTTTTGTTGGCGCCCTGGTTTTGGGGTTGCCTGTGTTTTAATGATGTTAGCCTTTCAAAAAAAAAATACAAAATTCCATAATATTTATGTTTATTTTCCCCAAAAGATAGTAATTCTCGTTGTACACAAGAGTTAGTTGTATTGATATCAAATTTTAATTTTTCAAATAACCTTTTCAGATGATTGTTTTACTAATGATTGTTTCAGTTATGGAGCTACGACAGCTTTGTATGAGATGCATAAGATCACACATGTCGAACTCAAAACAGAAAAAAATGAGAGAAAAAGATTACAGGTGTTTATATGACAAGTCAGTCGTCGCGAACTTCATGGCAATCTTATGTATAACAAAGATTTTGTTTATTTTTGTGTTGGTACTTGGTTCATATCGTATGGTCCATTTTGGTGATTTTTCTTCGTTTTAATTATATTTTTTCACGTGGGAAAATTTCTACAAGAAACTTCTTTATATGGTTATGCTTAATACTTATATTACCAGTGTAAAAGGGGAGTTGGTTGATAACAATTAGATAGTTCAGGGTCTATTTTGTAACTTTTCTGTTATTCTGCTTTTCCTGTATATAAACATTGTACCATTCATTTTGGAGTAATAAAGAGAATCATTTTCACTGTGTGAACTGTCTGTTTCTCTCAACTCTATACTATCAATGATTCGTTCAGTCGAATTATAGTCCAAGGAATTGCACAGGAAATATGCAAGACCCGAGTCGTTTGTCCCGACGAAGATTGAATGGAATATGTGATTCGGGATCGTGATTCGTGAAGTGAATGTGAAAAAGTGAGTGATTGATTTGGTTTTTTACACTACGAATATGAAATATAAATGAAAAAACAACTAATTAAGTTATGGAAACAATTAAGCTAAGCATACTATCTAAAAATGCAATTTGAAATTTAAAAAACGTTACGCGACGAAATTTAAAAACGTAATTAAAAGTGAATTTCTAAATTCTAAATCCTAAATTTATAAAAATAATTTTCCTAAACTCTAAATATTAAAAGAAAATTTTTGGAAAAAAAAATATTTTTTTTGACTTTTTATTTAACTTTTAAGAATTAAAAACTAATTTAAAATATTTAAATGATTTAAAAATATTAAAACAACTTGGAAAAATCTGAAAATTTTTGAGTAATTTTAAAATTGAATAAGAAATCTAGGAAAAATAATTTCAGACCCTGAATAAGCTCTAATAAGCAAAACAGCCCAATAAGCAATATGAAAATAAGCACAAAATAAGCAAATGCTATCCAAAAATCACAAAAAGCTCAGGAATCAAGCAAAGTACTATATCAAGCATAAAGCAACTCAGAATGAACAAATAAGCCAAAGGAATAAGCCTATAAGCTGCCGCACAGCTTATTATGAAATCAGATTCAAACAGCTTTTCTACCCTACTTGCAGATGGTAAATAAGCCAGGAAAATGCTTATCAGGGGAATCCAAGAGCAAAGATAGACAGCTTATATGTAAATCTACTCTAGAACCCAAAACGCCCAAATTATAATCTTATTTGCTTATCTGAATTAAGCCTAGATCAGGTGGTGTTGGACTGATTTGATGGTGCAGGGCAGATCAGGTTTAAATGCTGATGTTGCAGACTATGATTATGGCCTCAAATCCTAGCAAAAACCAACTTAAACACTACCAACTATTGTGTATCCACTTAAACAGATGTAATGAACCAAAACACTACCAAAATAATTGTTCAAATATGCTCAGCTTATGTATGGCTTATCAAGGCAGTTTTGAACCTAACAATGCACCTATGGTTCAAAATCCTCAAATCAGACCAAGGCAACTTAAATTCCACTTAAAAACAGCTAATCTAACCTCTAATAATCTCAATCAAACTTAAGCTAAAAGCACATAAACAATAACAAGCTTACAGCACCTAGAAACATATATAAACCAAACACCCCCTTAACAGTCTTAATATATATATTAACACTACAACTAACTGAATTAAGCCACAATTCCAACTTAATTATAACTAACTAAGTTACTTAACATCTAATAAGCAATAAGCACTAGAACTAGCTGAATAAGAATAATGCAGAAAAATAAGCTAAAAAATGGATTTAAGAACTCACAAGTGGTATATTCTGCAAATGAATGAACTCAGTGCTAATAACAACCCAGGCTTATTCCATTAAGCCAAAAATATACCCAGAACCAGCTTATCCATCCAGCTTATCACCACAGCTTAATTTGACCCCAACAGTTGACTTTTGTTGACATTTGGGTTTTATGAGACAAAAACAATTTGAAACTCAACAAAAGCTCACCATAAGCTACTGAGCTTACATAAGCTTATAAAACCAGATGTCAGCTTATTAAAGCTGTTTGAATAATATTTTTGTATTTTTTTTTAATATTTTTCAATGTTTTTGGTTTTTTTTTAAATGAAATTAACAAAAGATGAGATTTAAAATTGAAATAAACTAAGATTGATTTATAATAGGCTAATGTAACTTTTAGTAAGCTAACAATAATAACATGAAAATGATACGAATTAAAGAAAAAATTCAAACTAACTTTTATTAATAAAATTTGAGAATTACACAATTATATTAAAAACTACAAATGAGAATACATTTGAGCAGCATAACTTTACTAAAAAAACTAAATGAAACAAAAATTACATTAAAAACTAACTACCCAAATTGAGGAGGAAACCACCCTATTTATAGACTTGAGCTGAAGCTTCCAGGCTGACACTCTGGCAATCCGTGTGATCAATGAGCCCTTTTCCACCCTTAGATCAAATCCCCATCCTCTGAGCCGTTAGATTGAATCTTCATGAGGTGTTCCATCCAATAGCAGCCTGCCATGTGTCCATTCGTGCATTATCTGCCCTTCCTGACATTCTTGACACCTTCTAGAAGGCCAATGATTGGTCGAAATTGCCCTTAATTATGGTAAAAGCGTGCGGGGTAATTCTAGGGTTCTTATGGCTGGGTTATTTGGGGGTGAAAAAAGTGGGGTAAGTTTTTATTTTTTATTGATTTTGACCGGACATAAATGTGGGTTTGACCTGGGTTTTGGTTTTAGTTTGGGTCGTGGGTATAGTGGGCTAGGTTGGTTTAAGTGTGGGATGGGCTAGTGGGTTTGGTTTGTTAAAGGCATGGGCTTGGCTTGTGTTATGGAATCTGGGATTAGGAGTTTTTAAGCATTAAAGGGTTTTAGGATTATAGGGACCATTTGTGAATATTCTGAATTATAAGGGGCTGATCTTGCTAATTTTCCAAGGTTGATCTAAGGATGATTTCTGACATTTGGTGAAACTCTAAGGGCTGATTTTGACTTTTGACCAAACATGTCTCTCCCGGCTTCGGCCTTGAGTCCTTTCCATATCTCGTGCTCGTTTTACCGGTTTTTCCTTGATTTTGTCCTATTTTAGTAATATCCAACCCTGCACAATCAAAAACACAAAAACACAATATCTTTTGGCATTTTGGTTAGTTTTTGGTCTTTTTGGGTCCGGTTTTGGTAAAGAAAAGGTATGTGAATAAGCACATACCAAAATCCCCCAGACTAAGCTATTGACGTGTCCTCACGCAATGTTATAAAAACACGTTTTTGAAACCGAAAATTTCCAATCTCTTTTTACTAACTTTGAAAAGTAGCAAAATTTTCAAAAGAGATCAAGAAATCTTAAGTTCTAAAAACTCCCCATTTTTCCTTTTATTTTATTTTTGTATTTTTCTCATTATTCAAGTGACGGCTTTGTTGACGATCATTATCTCACGATAACTTTTAGGGTCCTCGAGCAGGAAACACGACTCATAAAGAAGTGACCATACGGATAAAATTCGTCGTCCCCGATTTTTCACAAGTCCCCAAACTAAGCTTAAAAATGAAATCATTGTTATTTACAAGTTAGATTGCCAATACTACTCATAAAAGCTACTTGTGTAATTACTTCTCGTTCCCAAATTCCTATTTTCCTCTATTTATTTTATTTTTGGTGAGAAATGAATTTCTTCAAATTCTCATTTCGATAATTTTTAGTCCGATAAAGATACCTAGTTTAGACGCTAAGTAGTTTCCAATCCTTCCCTTGAAAACCGTTGCATACAAAAATGAGGTCCACATCAAGGTCTCTGATTTAACACGATTTTGAGGATATCCCTTTTATATACGACCGAAAAAACTCATCTACGAGTCCAGAGACAGAAGCTTTTATTAGGATACCCCCGGAGTCGAAGTTTGGCATTATAACACTTTATCTACATATTCAAGCACATTAGCGTATTTAATCCTTGGCCCTTTATAACCATCACAACATCGGTTGCGAGCCGACAAGATGTGATAGTCTATTATGACCTTGGAATTTTTCCTCTGCCTTTATTAGAAGTCTACAACATCGGCTGCGAACCGGCAAGATGTAGAAAACTTTTTATGGCTTTGGATTATTATTATACATTATCATATTCATTAATTATTTGTGTTGCCAAACCCCAAGTCCTACGGCTTTTATAACAATCCCAACATCGGTTGCGAGCCGGCAAGATGGAATAGTCTATTACACCGTAACATTGACAGTACCTTGATTTGTACCCAACTTTCATAAGCAAGAATTCTCTAAGGAGGAAATAAAAACTAATTATCGCCAAAACCAAAATACCTTTAATTTTTCCTAGATTACTATTATTGGGTGAAACAAGCTTATGGGAACAAAAAGCCACAATTAACTTTGATGAGCTCTAAAGAGATCCAACTACTCCACGTTTAGCAATCTAACTTATAAACAACTCTATCATTTCTCGTTCTTCGCAAATTTAAAATCTTAAATAATAAGATCCGCGAATGCTTAGCCAAATAATCAAGCCATGCATATATAAAGTCAATTATGGGAACTTGCAAATTCTTAAAAAGAATTCGCGTTTTATAGTTCCTTGTATAAAAGACTAGCACGAGCTTATAGATTATAAATGGTTAAGGGAACAAGCTAGGGCTCAACACGCCCGATCAAGTCAGAATTTTATTCCTACTCTCTCCAGCGGAAAGTCAACAAAAATGTCAAAACTTATTATATTTTTGCAAAATTTTTTAAATTTTCTCATTTTTTTTTTTTTTTTTGGATTTCTTCAATTTTGGAGGAAAAACGGGGTTGCATGAGTAAACGGCAAAAAAATGCAAGGCAAAATCAAATCGAAAGATTACCCCCCAGACTAAATCGAGACATTGTCCTCAATGTCTTAAAGGTAAGGGTTCTCCAACATAAATCTAAGGCCGTTTATTAATTATGCCAAAAGATAGATGTAAAACGATAAGATTTAGGATATCGGATAAGCAACGGATTATGAAACTCGAGTTGAGAGAAGATAAACTACGAGCACGAGAGTCTTCATTATTCGGGCAAATCCTGGACATAAACAACCACGAAACACAAGAAATGGAAGAGGGAAGCCCTCCTCACGTTTTATTAGAAATAAGATAAGAAGATAGAATGATAAGCATGGGGTGCCTCCCACGAAGCGCTTGTTTTTGGTAACCGAGTCACATGAGCTTGACTCGACCCCGAATTTAATTGTCCTTGGGGGAGCAAGTGGAAAAGATAATCTCAATCGGACTTTCGTTCAAGATGTTTGGATAAACATTGAAGCATACGAAAGTTCCACTCCGATTGAGATACCCACGGCTCTAGAAGATAGAAGCGGTGATGCCGGGGTCAAAAACTTTGTCTTCGTTTCCGGCTGGAAACGATAGTAAAGTTTTGATTAGAGATGACTTCATGCAGAACGAGAGTTCATGATCAGAAATGAGCAGAGAGGAATCACTTTTCTCCAGAATTAAAAGTTCCTTAGATGAGGCAGGAAACTTTAAATTCATATCAAGAGTCAATTTCATCAAAGGATGAATTTCACCATCATCGAGTATACCTGGATTAAACACTTTGTCTTCACAAGAAAACTCAGCAGGGTACTCGATGGAGGACTCAATGGAGAAAAAGAAATCATCCTCGGGAGAATGAGGAGATAAGTCATGAGAAACAATTGAAGCATCCTCAATTATGGTTTCAATTTTAGGGCCTTTTTCAGTAGGTTTGCCATATAACAGATTTTTCCATTCGGTTTGATCGGCCCTAAAATCGAAGAGGTCATCATCATTTTGTAAATCATTAAGCTCGGTGTAAGAATCAGATGATGGAGCATGGTATAAAAGATTTTCAACTTCTTTAAAATTAGCATGAAAATCAAAGAGATCATCATCATCTGATGGAAGTGGATCGTCGTGAGCGAGTTCATCGGCGAACTCCTCGGGATAAGAATCACATTTAGACGGATCACGGTTCAGCAAAAATTCCAATTCTTTAAGATCCGATTCAAAATCAAAGTCATCGTCCTTTTCACCCGGTGGTATTGGATCGATGTGAGCGAGTTCATCGGCGAACTCCTCAAGAAGAGAATCAATACTAGAAGTGGTACTGCCACTACTTTGATCTTCTGATTTGGAATCAAAAACTTGAACGGATTTAGGCGTCTTTTCTTTAACATCTTCCGGGGGAAGGGAAAATAATGGTTCATCAAATTTCATTTTTAATAACGAGACATCTTCCCCGGGATCACTATCGGTCTCAACAATTTTCGGCGAAATTGGAGCATCATCAGACAACACCTCGAGCTCTTCCCTTGAGATATCACTTCCCTCAATCGGAGGAGAAGTATGGGAAGAGTCGGAAAGGTTTGGTTCAACAATCTCAATTCTATAAATTGATTCCGGAGGTGGGACAAGTGGTGTGCTCTTAGAGCTAGCAATTTCCACCACTTCCGTTGTGATCTCCGAATCTGATTCATCATCATCAAGAATACTCTTAACATCCGCGGAACAACTTTCAAACCATTTAGTTGAACCGGGTGCAATTTTCATAGCTTTGAGTTCGGCACGTTTTTCAGACATACTCTTAACCGCAAATCTTGAGAGAATCGAATCACTCCTTTTGGAAGCAATTACAGGATCAGATTTTTGATTAACCACAGCAACGTTGCTTTTGGTGGTTAGCGGTTTAGAGTTCTGATTGATTTGAAACGTGACTTTTTCATTATCAACCATCAGAGTTATTTCTTCTCCGTACACGTCAATCAAAGCCCGCCCGGTCCTCAAAAATGATCTTCCGAGGATTAGAGGAACCCGGGGGTCGGCATCAAAATCAACCACCACAAAATCGGCGGGGAAATGGAACTTCCCCACCTTGACAAAGACATCCTCGGCTACCCCTTTAGGAAGGGTGATGGAACGATCCGCAAGCTCAAGGGTCATGCAAGTGGGGGTGAGATCGGGCAGAGAAAGCTTTTTCCAAACTGACAACGGCATTAGGTTGATGCTTGCACCGAGATCGGCCAAGGCGCAGCATTCAACCATTCCCGGAAATTCACAAGGAATGAGAAATTTCCCGGGATCTCCAAGCTTTTTCGGAAGCTTTTTGAGAATTGCTGCTGAGCAGTTTTCATTCAACGGAGTTTTAGCAAGTTCGAATAATTTTTCCTTGTTGCTCAACAAACCCTTTAGTGTGGAAGCAAACTTAGGCATTAGGAGTAAAGCATCCGCAAAGCTTATATCAAAATGCAAATCTTGGAGGATTTGAAAGAATTTTTCCATTTGATTTGAAGCTTTATCGCGGAGCTTTTGATCATTCATTCTCGATGGGTAAGCAAGGTTTGCTTTGACTGGAGCTTTTTCGGGCTCATCAATCTTTGGTTCTGATGTTTGGACAACCGTAGGTTGGACGTCTTCGGTTCTTCCGTTGTTAGTAGGAAGTTCCGTGTCCTTCGTCACCTCGGTCTCACGGACGGCTACCTTGGGAGGTAGAGAAGAAGAGGTAGCCGGAGCCGTGGGTCCATCATATGAAACACCACTCCTGGTGGTAATTGCTTTCATATCACCCCTCGGGTTAGCAATTGTGTTGCTAGGAAGAGAAGATGTACCCGAGGGTGAGGGTTGGTTCATTTGGAAAAATCCACTCATCATGTGCTTAAGCTCGTTAGTTTGTCGAGAAATCGTCGTATCAATCTCCTTCCGAAAGTCAGTTCTCATATTGTTGATTTGTCCTTGCATGTTTCGTATGCTAGCATCGGTTGCTTTCATATAACTCACAAAGTCAGGAGAAGGTGCAACTTGTGGAGGAGGAGGTTGATAGACTTGTTGCGGTTGAGCTTGATAATTGTTTCCACGATTTTGGTTGAAGCTTTGATTGGTTTGAGGAAAACGGTTTTGGTTGTTTTGAACGGGTGTAAAACCGGGTGGTCCCATTTGTTTGCTAACTCGATAGTTAACTTCACCTTGAGGTCGAAATCCTTGATTCTGATTGTAGTTTGCAGCTGCTACGGTAGCATTGCAAACTTGGCTATCGGTAGCTTGACAATCATAATAAGGATGGGGACCACCACATATAACGCAATTCTCTTGCACCGCTTTGACTTGAGCGGGTTGAGAAGATTGTTTCTTTTGTTCTGAAAGAAGGAAAGCTTCGAACATATCTGCAAGCTTGTCGATCTTAGCATCACTGCTAGAAGCTTGGGTACTTACCTTAGAAACAACCGGTTTGTTCCTTGAGGTAGGCACCTTAGATTTGTTCTCGATAATTGACAGAATTTCTCTCGGCATTCGACTCAAGATATTGCCACCGGCGGCTGCGTTGAGTGAATCCTGATCTGATTGAGTTAAAGCATTGTAGAACGTATCGATTTGATGCAATTCCGAGAAACCGTGATGTGGGCATTTCCGTAGGAGATCCTTGAATCGTTCCCATGCCTCACCGAAATTCTCATCAAATCGTTGTTGGAAATTTGTGATTTCATTCCTAGCATTGGTCATTTTAGACGGAGGAAAGAAATAGTTCACGAATTTATGGACGAGATCTTCCCAAGTATGGATTGATTGAGGGGGTTCTTTCTCGAGCCAAATTCGGGCCGCCCCCTCGATGGAAAATGGGAATAACATCAATTTGATAGTGTCGTGAGGGACATCCTTATGGTAGTGTGTTGAGGTCAATTTGTTGAACCATCGGATGTGATTGTGAGGATCTTCCCGATCAAAACCATGAAATTGATTTCCCGTGACAAGTTGAATTAAACCGGTTTCGAGTTTAAAGTTTGTGTTTCGAATCGGGGGTATAACAATAGCGTCTCCGTATCCCACGGTGGGACATTGGAGTAACTCTTGCATAGTGCGGAGATCGGGAGCTTGCCCTTGGTTGTGATTATCTCCACCCATCGGCGGGTGTTGATCGTGTTGGTCCATTTCCTCAACGGTTGAGAAATTAACACGGTGTTTGTGACGAATGATTCTCTCAGGATTAGAGAGTGGTGAAAGAAGAGGGTTAGAAGAAGAAGAACGGGTGTGCATACACCAAAAATAAAAAGGAAAACCAAATTTGAAAAGAAAATCTTTTTGGATTTTTAGATAGGAAAAATTAGAATTATTATATTTTTGGTGATCGTGGATCAACCGAACTCGTTTCTTACAAAACTACACACAGCATGGCGGAGAAGCAAAGGTCCGCTCGTAAGCTGATTAAAAACCCGCCTCTTTCGGTCTGCAATTTAATGTCAAGACCATCCTTAAACCCCGTGTATAGGTTGTAGTAAAGAAATAATCCGAGAAACGTTTAACTTCACGATCTCTTTTGTTGTTATTCGGAATGGTTTACAACACTTTTGAAGAAAAGTGAGGATTGGTTTTATTTTTGTATTTTTGAAAACACTTTAGGAAAAGTGTTTTATTTTTTATTTTTTTATTTTTTTTTATATATTTTTGTTTTTATAAAAAACGATAACTTCCGAGGAAGGGTCTTCAAAACATGTATCGAAAAACAAAATCACAAATTCTCGTCAACCTTCCCCGGCAGCGGCGTCAAAAATTGATTCGTTCAGTCGAATTATAGTCCAAGGAATTGCACAGGAAATATGCAAGACCCGAGTCGTTTGTCCCGACGAAGATTGAATGGAATATGTGATTCGGGATCGTGATTCGTGAAGTGAATGTGAAAAAGTGAGTGATTGATTTGGTTTTTACACTACGAATATGAAATATAAATGAAAAACAACTAATTAAGCTATGGAAACAATTAAGCTAAGCATACTATCTAAAAATGCAATTTGAAATTTAAAAACGTTACGCGACGAAATTTAAAAACGTAATTAAAAGTGAATTTCTAAATTCTAAATCCTAAATTTATAAAAATAATTTTCCTAAACTCTAAATATTAAAAGAAAATTTTTGGAAAAAGAAAAATATTTTTTTTGACTTTTTATTTAATTTTTAAGAATTAAAAACTAATTTAAAATATTTAAATGATTTAAAAATATTAAAACAACTTGGAAAAATCTGAAAATTTTTGAGTAATTTTAAAATTGAATAAGAAATCTAGGAAAAATAATTTCAGACCCTGAATAAGCTCTAATAAGCAAAACAGCCCAATAAGCAATATGAAAATAAGCACAAAATAAGCAAATGCTATCCAAAAATCACAAAAAGCTCAGGAATCAAGCAAAGTACTATATCAAGCATAAAGCAACTCAGAATGAACAAATAAGCCAAAGGAATAATCCTATAAGCTGCTGCACAGCTTATTGTGAAATCAGATTCAAACAGCTTTTCTACCCTACTTGCAGATGGTAAATAAGCCAGGAAAATGCTTATCAGGGGAATCCAAGAGCAAAGATAGACAGCTTATATGTAAATCTACTCTAGAACCCAAAACGCCCAAATTATAAGCTTATTTGCTTATCTGAATTAAGCCTAGATCAGGTGGTGTTGGACTGATTTGATGGTGCAGGGCAGATCAGGTTTAAATGCTGATGTTGCAGACTATGATTATGGCCTCAAATCCTAGCAAAAACCAACTTAAACACTACCAACTATTGTGTATCCACTTAAACAGATGTAATGAACCAAAACACTACCAAAATAATTGTTCAAATATGCTCAGCTTATGTATGGCTTATCAAGGCAGTTTTGAACCTAACAATGCACCTATGGTTCAAAATCCTCAAATCAGACCAAGGCAACTTAAATTCCACTTAAAAACAGCTAATCTAACCTCTAATAATCTCAATCAAACTTAAGCTAAAAGCACATAAACAGTAACAAGCTTATAGCACCTAGAAACATATATAAACCAAACACCCCCTTAACAGTCTTAATATATATATTAACACTACAACTAACTGAATTAAGCCACAATTCCAACTTAACTATAACTAACTAAGTTACTTAACATCTAATAAGCAAAAATGAATAAGCAATCAGCACTAGAACTAGCTGAATAAGAATAATGCAGAAAAATTAGCTAAAAAATGGATTTAAGAACTCACAAGTGGTATATTCTGCAAATGAATGAACTCAGTGCTAATAACAACCCAGGCTTATTCCATTAAGCCAAAAATATACCCAGAACCAGCTTATCCATCCAGCTTATCACCACAGCTTAATTTGACCCCAACAGTTGACTTTTGTTGACTTTTGGGGTTTGTGAGACAAAAACAATTTGAAACTCAACAAAAGCTCACCATAAGCTACTGAGCTTACATAAGCTTATAAAACCAGATGTCAGCTTATTAAAGCTGTTTAAATAATATTTTTGCATTTTTTTTTTATATTTTTCAATGTTTTTGGTTTTTTAAAAAAATGAAATTAACAAAAGATGAGATTTAAAATTGCAATAAACTAAGATTGATTTATAATAGGCTAATGTAACTTTTAGTAAGCTAACAATAATAACATGAAAATGATACGAATTAAAGAAAAAATTCAAACTAACTTTTATTAATAAAATTTGAGAATTACACAATTATATTAAAAACTACAAATGAGAATACATTTGAGCAGCATAACTTTACTAAAAAAACTAAATGAAAAAGAAATTACGCTAAAAACTAACTACCCAAATTGAGGAGGAAACCACCCTATTTATAGACTTGAGCTGAAGCTTTCAGGCTGACACTCTGGCAATCCGTGTGATCAATGAGCCCTTTTCCACCCTTAGATCAAATCCCCATCCTCTGAGCCGTTAGATTGAATCTTCATGAGGTGTTCCATCCAATAGCAGCCTGCCATGTGTCCATTCGTGCATTATCTGCCCTTCCTGACATTCCTGACACCTTTTAGAAGGCCAATGATTGGTCGAAATTGCCCTTAATTATGGTAAAAGCGTATGGGGTAATTCTAGGGTTCTTATGGTTGGGTTATTTGGGGGTGAAAAAAGCGGGGTAAGGTTTTATTTTTTTATTGATTTTGACCGGACATAAATGTGGGTTTGACCCGGGTTTTGGTTTTAGTTGTGGTTGTGGGTATAGTGGGCTAGGTTGGTTTAAGTGTGGGATGGGCTAGTGGGTTTGGTTTGTTTAAGGCATGGGCTTGGCTTGTGTTATGGAATCCGGGATTAGGAGTTTTTAAGGATTAAAGGGTTTTAGGATTATAGGGACCATTTGTGAATATTCTGAATTATAAGGGGCTGATCTTGCTAATTTTCCAAGGTTGATCTAAGGATGATTTCTGACATTTGGTGAAACTCTAAGGGCTGATTTTGACTTTTGACCAAACATGTCTCTCCCGGCTTCGGCCTTGAGTCCTTTCCATATCTCGTGCTCGTTTTACCGGTTTTTCCTCGATTTTGTCCTATTTTAGTAATATCCTTCCCTGCACAATCAAAAACACAAAAACACAATATCTTTTGGCATTTTGGTTAGTTTTTGGTCTTTTTGGGTCTGGTTTTGGTAAAGAAAAGGTATGTGAATAAGCACATACCAGTCAACATGGTATCAGAGCTTACAACCACCGTTACAACCACCGTAACTAACTTTTTCCTCGATTTTGTCCTATTTTTGGGTCTGATTTGTTGTAACCGTTACAACCACCGTAACTAACTTTTCCGATCACCGTAAACCACCGTAACTGACATTTTTCGATCATCATAAAATCATCATATCACCATCATTTCTACCATTCACTTCACAATTCTTTCACCAATAACTGTCAAATTTTACCAAAATTCATCAAAATTGATTCAATTCAAGTGTCTTATTAAGGATTAAATTTGTGAATCACGTGGTTGTTGTAAGTAACGGTTCTTTAAAGTTTGTTGTAAAAGCTTCCGCAAAGTGTTAACAATGGCAGCATCTTCTTCTTCTGATGCTTCAACTGGTCAAACCAGTCAGTCACTTGTGTTCCAAAATCCACTGTATTTGCATCCTTCTGATGGGCCTGGTACTCTTGTGGTGAATGAGAAACTGTTAGGAGCACAAAACTATCGTTCTTGGAGAAGGTCGGTTGAAATTGCTCTCTACCAAAAGGAAGTTAGGTTTCATTAGAGGAACAGTGCCAAGATCACAAGATGATGTGAATCTGCAAGAACAGTGGGATACATGCAATAATTTGGTGATCAGTTGGTTAATGAATTCAGTGTCTGAATCCATTGCTAAATCCATCATGTTCATTGGGACTGCTTATGCAATTTGGATTCAACTGGAAACAAGGTTTGCTCTTAGCAATGGGTCACATAAGTACAAGTTGAATAGAGAAACTTATGAGACTATGCAATCAGGAAGATCTGTAAGTGAGTACTATACAAGTATGAAGTGTGTTTGGGAAGAATTGGATTCTATGAATGAATTGCCAAGAATAGTCAATATTACTCCTGAAATTGTTGTTTTCCTGAATGCATTGAGTACTTAGAAAGAGGAGCAAATATTATTTCAATTCTTGAATGGTTTGGATGATAAGTTCTCTCATCAAATAAGTCAGTTGTTGTTAAAATCTCCATTGCCAAGTGTTGAGACTGCTTGTGCTTTGCTTCAGCAAGAAGAGTCTCAAAGGGGGGTGTTTGGGTCAGGACAGTTAAGTGTTGAGTCAACTGCTCTCTATAGCAAAGGAGAGGTCAAAGAAAAATTTAACATATGTGGCTACAAATGGCATCCACCAGACAAATATTGGGAAAAAGTTGGTTATCCCACATGGCATTACAAGTACAAGCAGTCACAAAAGGGTAAAGCTCCACAGAAGGCTGGTTCAGGAAATGTGAAAAAGACTGCTGCATTGGTTGAAACTGGTGGTCATGTGGTCTTTACTTCAAAGCAGTTTGAACAGCTAATGAAGAGTATTCCTCATTTTAATCAAGCCACTGATGAAGCCAATGCAATGGAACATCCTTTTGGAGAAGGTACACTCTATTGTTTCTCTTGTGTGAATGGGATTATAGAAGGGTGGATAATTGATACAGGAGCAAGTGACCATATGTCACTTGATAGCAATGATTTGAATGATGTTGAGGTTCTTAAGTGTAAACATGTCATTAATCTACCTAATGGACACACTTCTGTCATTTCAAAAGTAGGAAATGTTGCTTTGCAAAATAATCTTAAGCTGAAAAATGTGCTAATTGTTCCTTCCTTCAAATTCAGGCTTTTGTCAGTCTCTAAATTGACAAAAGATTCTCACTGCTTTGTTACATTTTATGAGAAATTCTGTGTTATCCAGGATTTGAAAACCAGGAAGGTGTTGGGCTTGGGTAAAAAGCAAGCTGGTCTGTATCATCTACTCAATCTCCCTTTGGATCAAATTCATGCTCAACTTTCTTCAATGGTTGTTTCAGCACTTGAAGATTGTAGTTTGTTTTCATTTTTCTCAAACTGTTCTGTACCTACAAACTATGCTTTTAGTGTTTTCAATAACTCTTATAGTCTGTGGCACCATAGACTTGGTCACATTTCTGATTCTACTTTCAAGCATATTCATTCTGTTTCTGAAAGTGTGTCTAATACTAGTAATGATTCTTGTTTGACCTGTCCAATGGTAAAATTCACTAAACTGCCATATTCTACTAGTAATTCTCATTCTAAAGTGCCATTTCAGCTTATTCACATAGACATTTTTGGGACCTGATGTGCGTGTATGTTGTGCTCTAATTTATACCCACGGTATGTCGTTGTGGTTTTAGCAGTATTCAAGTTTTAAATTTATATTTAGCCGACTTATCAATATAACACACACTTTAACGAGCAGTGTACCC
The DNA here is from genome assembly GCA_021014915.2 of Artemisia tridentata subsp. tridentata. NCBI lineage: Eukaryota > Viridiplantae > Streptophyta > Magnoliopsida > Asterales > Asteraceae > Artemisia > Artemisia tridentata. Next base: position 485,302,574 of record CP139509.1, read on the forward strand.
GGTCAGTATGAATATAATGGTAAGTAGAGTGTCAATCACTAAGAGTGGAACGTATTATCTAGTTATTCTAATCAGTATTTTAATATATTAAGTTAGCTATACAACCTAATCTAACGCAAGGGGGTTCAGCCTGAGAGACTGGCACAGTTTGGTTATGATCAAATAATAAACTAAACTAATAGGCACGAATCAGCGATTAGCACACACGTACACAGATAAATACTTGAGACAATAAGAAGACCTGTCCTGATAGTTAATTAGCTTGTCACTTGTTTTATATGAAGTGTATAGTTCGATGCAACGCACCGAGATGTAAACCTTTCTCGTTGGCTCTAATCTTATCGGCGAGTAAACCCTTAATGATTACTTATGACTATCCTATTTACCTTTCTTCCTACTTTTCTACAGACGATAGAATGCATAGGCGATAAAATAAATAGGCGAGGACAGAGGCATGGCGACCCGATCAATGCTCAGCTAGACACAGAGGTTATCAATGCACTAATAAAAGTCACCAAAGACATCAACATATAAACTTTAATTAATGGGAAAGCAATTTTAAGGGGAGTTGAAGTGCATGATTAAATCAATGACACAAGCCCATCAATCCTGATGAATTAAAGTGTACTAATACAATAAAACAAAACTACTTAATGAATTGAATACATGCAGGACCTTCTTACAGCTCTTGTATCTTCGTTCAAGGTGTGTCTTGTGCTGCTACTTCGTCTGAATTCGGCTTAGGGTTTTGTGGTCTTCGGTCTTCTTGTGTTGCACGAACCAAAGATCTCGAAATTCGTCTGACTTTGGGGTATTTATAGTTTCTGTCTGAGGGTTAGATGCGGCGCATCGAATAAGTAGATGCGGCGCATTGACTTAACTTCGCGTGGGGTCCAAGATTAATATATTCAAGAATATTCGAACACCGCCAGAAGATGCGGCGTAACTCCATTCTTGTATGCGGCGCATGTCCTTTGCCGTCTTGGATTATAACTTGTGAAATCTTGATAGTGATGCGCCGTATATAATAAGTAGGATGCGGCGTATCTGGAGCAGAATGATCTTGATCTTGTACATTTCAGTAGACTCTTAACTTCTTGCTTGTTTTGCTCCATAATTAGTCCAAAATCGCCAAGTTTCACATAATACTTGTTTTTACCTGAGAATTACAAAAGTAAACATTAACGTATCAATTCTCACAGATAATATAATAAAACAAGTCAAATAAATAGGATAAATGATGATAATAAAATGTACTTATTTGAGTTCATCAAATATCCCCCCACTTGAACTTTACTTGTCCCCAAGTAAACCTTAGAATAATTCTTATGAAAATGTATCCTAAAAGATATTAGGATTTATTTTTATATTTAAGCATGTATTCATTTTTTGTCATAATCACACAACCAAACACTTAACGAATTAGAAATAAAATAAAATAATTTGATAAAAGCAAATCTAATCGTTTAACTGTCCAGTCGTGACGAATATTCTGTCATAAGCTTGGCAAGTATACGCATCTCCTCCACTAAAGCCAAGGAATAACAAGTCTAAAGCGGTAAAAAGGGTTTGTTGGTTAAGGGTTGATCATTCTTCTTAATCTCTATCGATCTCAAATTCCAGAAAAGGCGACAAAATCACAAATACATGATCGAATCCACGAACACGATACTTGCAATTGCTCAAATCCTTAACTCGAATAGGCTAAAGATAGGACCAAGTAATCTTTACCAATAATATTATATCAAAAAGGGCGACAAAATCATAAATACATAGCCGAATCCACGACTACGATACTTAAGATTGCTCAAATCCCTAATCTCAATAAATCAAAGGTTTGGATGAAGAATAATATAGGGTATGGATAATATTTGGGATATAAATTGGTGTAAAATGAAAAATAAACAAAACAGATAAATTAAAATCCTAAGTGTGGTAAATTGCTATCCCAACCATCCCATGAATAAGACTCATATCATTGAATAACTCACGCTTTAACACTTGAAACACACGCTTTAGGTAGACACGAATTATACTCAACAAGATCTCAATCAAAGAATAACCTTAGTTGGCGTTCCCATAACGGCCAACTCCCATTCAATCCATAAATATAATATATAACAAATAGTGGTGATATCGACCACTTAATACAAAACTTTACATAAGTTGTTTAAACAAACATCCAACTTTTCTTTCTTTTTCTTTTCTCATTTTTTCGATTTTTTTTTTTTTTTTTTTTTTTTTTTTTTTTTTTAATAAACTTGAAACATAAACATAGATGTGTAAAATTTCACCACATCACTATAACGATAACTCTGGATAATTTTTTCATACTTTTCATGACTTCAGAAATAACGGTAATAGTGAAAGTAGTAAACACACGAAAAATAAACTCAAAGATATACAATATTTACTTTCACTCCAATTGCATTGTGCAATTTCCCGACCTAACCATAGATAATGAATTACGCACGCGAACACAGGTAATGTAAGGAAACACACTTTGCCTAAAGCAATTAACCAACCACGGATTTTAATCTACAGGGTAGGCTAAGGTGTAAGGGTGTAACGAAACATTATAACAAAGGTGTAAGAAACGAAAGGAATGGCTCTGAGTGTTTTTCTAGGGGTATCTTACTCTAAAAGTGAGAGTAACAAAAGGGTTTATACGGGGGTTAACTAACTAGTGTAGTTAGTTAATATCACATAACATATAAAGGCTATTTGGGTGTAATCCTAGAAATTTACCAATTTAGACAAGTCATTCCAATTATGTAAATAATACTTATTATGGTGGTCTCGAATAGTATACAAGCCAAGTTCTAAAGTTTACAAGTCACCGGCACACTCATAGATTTGTGAATTTTGAAAAGTTCACAATTTTTGAAAATAATGTTATGTGTGCAGCTATGTAATTTAGACTTTAAACACAAACATGCTAAAAATTTTAAATTTTGATATATTAAGCGCATTTTAAGCATATTTTGAAAAAGTTTAGGACAAGTAAGTGTTCTAATTCTCCAATCCCCCCACTTAAGTTAAAAAACGTCCTCGTTGTTTGTGTCAAAGATTAAAAACTGGAAAAATAAAAGAATTAGAACAGAAAAACTCCCCTGAGATTTGCTCGGTATGATCCTCCATTATTTGTTTAAGAGCAAAAATCATCTGTCTTGTGGATGATAACGTTTAAGCTTCATATTTGATGTATCCACAGGAATTGCAGGAATCTATAATACCATCAAGACTTAAACACACCTGAGTTAAGAAGGTTCAAACTTGCATACTACATTAGTAGTTAGTAAAAATAAAACATAAAAATTAAACTGAAAATCATCAGGTCAGTCGATACGCCGTATCTCATTGAAGAAGATATGCCGTATCGAGCCTGGAATAAATACGAATCAGAATAGAAGATGCGTCGCATCCTTAACCAGGGATGCGCCGCATTAAAATAAACTGACAGAAAGTTTTTAAAGTCGAAAATAAAAATGCAGAAAATAAAGTAAGGTATGACCAATGCAGGAGATGCGTCGCATCTAAGAATTGAGATGCGCCGTATCTTCTGCGGCCTGACAGACTCGACACAGAACAAAATAGTAAAAATTTTCCGGGTTGTCTCCCGGTAAGCACTTGTCTTTATTCCAGAGTCTTCAAGTTAGACTCACGTTCAGTTCCTTAATACCGATCACTGAGAGAGTCGGAAGCATCGCGCTCTCTCATCTCCAGTCCAGTAATATTGAACACTCCTTGCTCGTCCTTAATTTCCACGCCATTCTTCTTTAATATCTGTATAAACAAAGTTCTGTCCCTTTCGGGTAGAGATGACAAAATGATAGACGGGAAATTCTTATTATTATATAGGCATAAATAAGTAAGGTGGGGTGGTAGTTCAATAAACACCTCGTTATTCAAGTTTGTATTCTCAACTATTCTCCTACGTTTGTTAATTACTACACAATCATACCACTCATCATCAGAATCATTAACAATATCGTGCCTAAGTTCGGTAGGTACATTAAGGTCAATAAATTCCTCAAAGTTCTCATGATTAGGATTAGTTGAGTTGTTTTGAATCAATGTTTCTCCCATAAGCCTAGCTTCAAGATCGAGGTCCATACGCTCTCTTAATCCTAGCACATAGACGCCTCTAATTATGCTTTTAACAGGATCTTGGCACTTATAGACTAGTTTATTATTCACTACCCTTAATGAGATTTTTCTTTTAAACACATCAATCTTAGCATGGGCGGTAGACAAGAAAGGTCTTCCAAGGATTAAAGGAATCTTAACATCCTCGGGCATATCTAATATAACAAAGTCTACAGGGAAAACAAACTTCTCAATCTTGACTAGCACATTATTAGCAATCCCTTCAGGTTGTTTTACCATTTTATCAGCCAATTCAATAAGCAACTTAGTTGGTGCTAATTTTCCTAGTCCTAGGGTAGTGAATGTCTTAAGGGGCATTACACTAACGCTAGCTCCTAAGTCAGCTAATACATTATTGAAAGATATATCATTAATAGAACAAGGTAAAGTAAAACTTCCTGGGTCCTTTTCTTTATGAGGCAAGGCATGTAAGTCGGTTGCAGAGCTCTCTTCCTTCATTGTAGCCTTGATCTCCTCTTCAATCTTTGTCTTCTCTTTTAGTAGTCTCCTTAAACTGATTGAAGAATTAAAGAAAAATTCGGGTCTTGCACCATCATTACCATTCATCGATCTTCTAGGTATGTTAGGTGTGACTTCCTCCGTGGTGCTTATGGCCTTGACATGATCTCTTGGGTTGGTTTCAGTTGAGCTCGGTAGACTTCCGTATCCCCTTTCTTGAAGAACTTTGCTCATTTGATCAATTTGTTGTTCCAATGCTTTGATCGAAGCTCCTTGATTTCTTGTAATAGTATCTGTCGAAGCTCGGATTTCTTTGATCATAGCAGTATTCTCTTCATGTCTTTTAGCAGCATCGGCCATAATTTGCTTTAGAGTGTCATCTAAAGTTTGCCTCCTCTCTTGATAAGTGGGATTAAAGTTGTTCTTTTGATAGTATCCCGGAGTAGCTTCCCTAAATCTTCCTGAAGGTCGGAATGGTTGTCCAAATTGTGTGTAGTATGCTTCATCAAACGTCTCACTTTCATTCTTATTAGGGCAATCTTTAGTGTAGTGAGGTCCTTCGCATCTTTCACATCCAACTTGGGCAGCATACACTTTCTCATCACGCTTCTTCATCTCTCTACTAATTTTATCCAATTGAGCTTGAATTGCAGCAAACCCGTCAAAATTAGTGCTGCTCTTAGATCTAGTAGAGGTCCCATCGTGCCATTTTTGAGAATGATCAGCAGCTTCTTGGATAGCTTTCCTAGCATTGGCTGCGCTCATTTGAGGTACAGCTCCCTTAGCATCCAAGATTTGTCTAGTAGGCACGTCCAATCCTTGATAAAACAATATTATCTCCTGCATTTCACTTAGATAATGTTGGGGGCATTTCATCAATAGGTCTTTGAATCGTTCCCAAGCTTGATAAAGAGTTTCATCAGGCTCTTGCTTGAAACTGCTGATAGCCTCCATCTTTTTAGCAGTTTTAGCAGGTGGACAATATCTTTTCAGGAATTTGCTCTTCAAATCTTCCCACGTTGTGATTGAACTAGCAGGTTCATTCCTTAGCCACTTATTAGCAGCTCCTTTAAGCGAAATTGGAAAGATTCTTAGCATAAGTTGATCGTCAGTGACTCCTTCTGTAGTAAATAAATCTGCAATCTCGAGGACCTTTTCAACATGTTCATTAGCATCTTCATGTTCCGATCCACTGAAAGCATTTTCTCTTAGCTCCTTGAGAAACTAACCCTTCAACTCAAACTTTGACTTATCATCAAACTTTGGTCTAGCAACTCCTGAAGTGTAATCAGCACGGGTTTTGTTCATGCATTCCTCCATTGTAGTGTTTTCTGCCATTGTTTCTGTCTCTACTTCCTCTTTTTCTTCAGAAAAGTAATCAAGCTCGAACGAACTTGAGATATCAAAGCTTTTTGTGTTGAAAAGCGTTTTAAGCGAATGAAAGGCTCGTTCAGGATCTTCGAAAGGTTGAATCAAGTTTTTCGTAGAACTCCTGGTCATGCACTTCCTGAAACTATCACAAAAGCATCAGTAGGGTATGTTCAAGAAAGTAATATATCAGAAAATCAACAACGAAAACAGAATACGAAAAATAAAAGTTACTGATATCTGCAGACGATGCGCCGTATCCAAAAAGTTGGATACGCCGTATCTTATAATCGTTAAAATTTAATCAGACTTTTATTCAGAAAATAGATACGCCGCTTATAATCTAGAATGCGCCGTATCAGTTTAATTATCAAAAATCTATTATACTATTTAAAATTAAATGCGTCGTATTAACAAAAGTTAATGCGCCGTATTTTCGTTACGTTTCAAAATACCAGATTTTTTGATTCAGTAGATGCGCCGTATCGATAAAAATCGATGCGTCGTATCTGTTTAATAATTCGAAAACTGTTTTTAATTTAAAATAATAGATACGCCGTATCTGCTAAAGCAAATGCGTCGTATGGCGTTATGGTTTAGAAAAAATTTCTTATTAAAAACGGAATACGCCGTATCTTGGGGAAAGATGTGTCGTATCGAATTTATTAAACGCGTTGTATTTATAAAAATTAAACGCAATACGCCGTATCTATAAAAATAGATGCGCCGTATCGTTTGAATTAGCTAAGTACAACGATAGCAGTATGCAAGATAATACAGGAAATAAAAACAAAAATAAAAACAAACCAAAATAAACAAAAATTAAACACACAAAAACATAAAATATGCAAATAATACAATGAATGCAAATTAACTAATATACAACAGAGTTAGTGGTTAGAATTAAAATTAAAACCTAATTAAAATACTAATCAAATTAAAAGATAATAACAATTCACTCCCCGGCAGCGGCGCCAAAAACTTGATGTGCGTGTATGTTGTGCTCTAATTTATACCCACGGTATGTCGTTGTGGTTTTAGCAGTATTCAAGTTTTAAATTTATATTTAGCCGACTTATCAATATAACACACACTTTAACGAGCAGTGTACCCGGTCAGTATAAATATAATGGTAAGTAGAGTGTCGATCACTAAGAGTGGAACGTATTATCTAGTTATTCTAATCAGTATTTTAATATCTTAAGTTAGCTATACAACCTAATCTAACGCAAGGGGGTTCAGCCTGAGAGACTGGCACAATTTGGTTATGATTAAATAATAAACTAAACTAATAAGCACGAATCAGCGATTAGCACACACGTACACAGATAAATACTTGAGACAATAAGAAGACCTGTCCTGATAGTTAAGTAGCTTGTCACTTGTTTTATTGCTAGTTTTATATGAAGTGTATAGTTCGATGCAACGCACCGAGATGTAAACCTTTCTCGTTGGCTCTAATCTTATCGGCGAGTAAACCCTTAATGATTACTTATGACTATCCTATTTACCTTTCTTCCTACTTTTCTACAGACGATAGAATGCATAGGTGATAAAATAAATAGGCGAGGACAGAGGCATGGCGACCCGATCAATGCTCAGCTAGACACAGAGGTTATCAATGCACTAATAAAAGTCACCAAAGACATCAACATATAAACTTTAATTAATGGGAAAGCAATTTTAAGGGGAGTTGAAGTGCATGATTAAATCAATGACACAAGCCCATCAATCCTGATGAATTAAAGTGTACTAATACAATAAAACAAAACTACTTAATGAATTGAATACATGCAGGACCTTCTTACAGCTCTTGTATCTTCGTTCAAGGTGTGTCTTGTGCTGCTACTTCGTCTGAATTCGGCTTAGGGTTTTGTGGTCTTCGGTCTTCTTCTGTTGCACGAACCAAAGATCTCGAAATTCGTCTGACTTTGGGGTATTTATAGTTTCTGTCTGAGGGTTAGATGCGGCGCATCGAATAAGTAGATGCGGCGTAACTCCATTCTTGTATGCGGCGCATGTCCTTTGCTGTCTTGGATCGTAGCTTGTGAAATCTTGATAGTGATGCGCCGTATATAATAAGTAGGATGCGGCGTATCTGGAGCAGAATGGTCTTGATCTTGTACATTTCAGTAGACTCTTAACTTCTTGCTTGTTTTGCTCCATAATTAGTCCAAAATCGCCAAGTTTCACATAATACTTGTTTTTACCTGAGAATTACAAAAGTAAACATTAACGTATCAATTCTCACAGATAATATAATAAAACAAGTCAAATAAATAGGATAAATGATGGTAATAAAATGTACTTATTTGAGTTCATCAGATAGACCTTATAGAGTTTCAACTATAGGGAATCATAAGTATTTTCTCACTATAGTGGATGATTGTAGTAGGGCTGTTTGGACATATTTACTAGTCAAAAAGTCAGATGCCTTTACTATATTCAAGTCCTTTGTTACCTTTGTTAAGAAACAGTTTGAAAAGGACATCAAAGTGGTGAGATCAGATAATGCCTTAGAGTTTCTCAAGGGTTCTATTGGTCCTTTTATGGAGTCACTGGGTATAGAACATCAAACTTCATGTGTTGATAGACCTTAGCAAAATGGGAGGGTAGAAAGAAAGCATAGGAACATTTTGGAGATAGCCAGAGCTCTAAGACTTCATGCTTATCTGCCAGTGCACTATTGGGGTGATTGTGTTATCACTGCCACCTATCTCATTAACAGATTTCCCACTGCTGTTTTGAAATTTAAGACACCTTATGAAGTTCTGTTGTAGTCTAAGCCTGAGTATAGTCATTTAAGGGTGTTTGGATGTCTAGCAATGGCTAGCAACCCTTCTAGAATTGCTGATAAGTTTGACACCAGAGGGGTACCTTGTTTGTTTCTAGGCTATCCACAGCATCAAAGGGGTTACAAGCTTCTGAATTTGTTAAGTCACACTAGATTTGTGTCAAGAGATGTTGTGTTCTATGAGCATATTTTTCCTTACTCAAAGACAAGTATGTTACAAGTTCTGCAACCAGCGCCTGCTCCTGTCTCTTCACCACTGTGGTATGAAGATTTTGTATCTATAACACACCCTGTGAATGAACCAAATGAGCCTAGTGTGCCTATTGATAATGTCTCTGTAGGATCGTGCACCTTGATAGATCTTATGAGCTTGGTAGACCGTCTATGTAAACACAAACAGCCTAAGAGAATCTCTATGAATTAAACTTGTATTCAGGCAGAAACTAAACACAAGAGTTAAAGAAGAATGAATAACTATAATACTTTGATCCTCTATGGATCGTTTATTTCACTAATGATAATGTTTTTGATAAGCTTACATAAACCCTAGCTGCAGGTTTCTTTTATAGACTAAGAAACCCTAATACAGCTCATAACAAACCGTGTAAAGAGATATACACTATCTCTTCTAAAAATAACTCTAACAAATATTCTAAACATACGGGATAACCCGCAGCAATGACTAAATAAACAGCAGAAACAAAATGAACTACCAGCAGGAACCAACTACAGCAGGAACCATAACTACCAGCAGGAATGAATATAACTACCAGCAGGAATGAAAAATAAATATATTCTAATAATTCCTAACAATCCTCCCCTAAACTTGAATTTGACTAGGTTAACTTCAAGTTTCTTGGTAGATCTTTGACATCCCGAGGTAGAGGATTAAACTTGATCTGCAGCAGCAACAATAAAGTAACCCACAGCAACCAGACTATGACCAGCAGCAACAAGTAACCTTTATCTTTAAGTTCAAGTATCCAGCAGCAACAGAAGGAAACCAGCAGTGGCAACCATGACTATTTGTACATCAAAACTTTTAAGTTTTGTACTATTCTCATCACATCCAGGTGTGTTAACTCCTGTGAGAGGTGAATCATTGAAAATTAATGGATTTGATGTCTCTTTACCAATAGCCATCACTACTGGAGTAGCCAATGTTTAGATGTGTAAGACCATGGTACATTGATAACCATATGATTTTTAGTAAATCATCAACTGTAAACGGATTTGAGTTGTCTTTACCTGTAGCCGTTTGCTCAGGACTAGCCAATTCTTAGGTTTAAGATAACCTTTGGTGAATTGATTACCAAATATGGTGTTCCACTGCCTTTACTACAAGCCATATACTTGTGGGCTAGCCAATTCTTTGGAATCCAAAAGAATAAAATCCATGGCGAATTGAAAACCATTTCAACTCTCAATAATGAAACATCGGTGAGTTGAGAACCCTATAGTTTTGAGCAAACTATTACAGCTATCAACGGATTTGATTATCACACCAGAGCCGTACCCTCATGGTGAGTCAACTCTTTCTTGTCTGTTAGACATGGTGAGTTGATTACCATTTGTTGTGTGGTTAAAAACCAACACTGTACCTGCAAATGATTAGAATACAAGCTAAAAATTTTATATATATATATATATATATATATATATATATATATATATATATATATATATATATATATATATATATATATATATATATATATATATATATATTAACTAAAACTTTAAAGAAAATAAAATAAACATAAAAAAAATAAAGCAGAAACAAGAAAACAAAGAAAACGAAAAATATACAACAATAAGCCTCCCCTTAGACTTATACCTCCCCTCAATCTCAGCACTTAAGGATTTAGCATCCCAATATGGACCACCAAATGGTTAAATCTTGGTCCATCAAAAGTCTTGGTTAACAAATCAGCCACATTGTCATCAGTGTGAATTTTAAGCACTTGGATAAGATGCTTCTCATAAGCATCTCGTATAAAATGGTGCCTAATCTCTATGTGCTTTGTCCTTTGGTGAAAAACAGGGTTTTTAACAATGTAGATAGTGCTTTGGTTATCAATAAAGATTTTAGTGTTCATGAAGTTGAACCCATAGTCTAACAACTGATTTTACATCCAAAGTACCTGTCCACAGCAGCTAGCAGCAGCAACATACTCTGCCTCAGTAGAAGATGTAGCCACTATTGTCTGCTTCTTGCATTGCCAAGAAACCAACCTTCTTCCCAGAAACTGACAACCCCCAGTAGTAGATTTTCTATCAAAGTTAGCACCAGCATAGTCACTGTCACTATAAGCTTCCAACACAAAAGGAGAATCTCTTGGGTACCAAAGACCCAACTTAGGTTGTCCTTTTAGGTATTTGAAGATCTTCTTGACTGCATTCAAGTGTGAAGTTAATGGTGAAACTTAATGTCTAGAACAAGCACTGACTGGAAACATGATGTCAGGTCTAAAAGCTGTCAAATACATCAATGAACCTATCATGGATCTGTATAAGTGAACATTAATAGCAGCAACAGGTTCAGTATTGGACTTAGGATTTGGAGCTTCATATGGTGTAGTTGCAGTCTTCACACTTTCCAAGTCAAACTTCTTAAGTATGTCTTGCACATACTTCTCCTAACTGATAAAAATTCCATCAGGCTTTTGCTTAACCTGTAAGCCCAAGAAAAATGTCATTTCTCCCATAGCACTCATCTCAAATTCACTTTTCATCAATTCCTCAAATGCCCTACACCAAGCTTCATTAGTGGAACCAAAAATGATATCATCTACATAAACTTGAACAAGGATGATATCTTTGTAATTCTTCCTGATGAAGAGTGTCTTGTCTATTGCCCCTCTTCTGTTACCATGTTTTAGCAAAAAGGCAGAAAACCTGGCATACCATGCCCTTGGTGCCTGATGAAGGCCATAGAGTGCTTTTACTACTTTGTAAACCAAATCAGGATTCTATGGGTCCACAAATCCCTTTGGTTGAGTAACATAGACTTCTTCTTCAATTCTACCATAAAGAAATGCACTCTTCTCGTCCATCTGATAAACCACAAACCTCATGAATGATGCAAAAGCTAAAAATAATAAAATAGCTTCAACTCTTGCTACTGGTGCAAACACCTCATCATAGTCAATACCCTCGTCTTGTCGATGTCCTTGAGCAACCAACCGAGCTTTGTTTCGAACCACAATTCCCCTAGCATCCCTTTTATTCTTGAGAATCCATTTTGTTCCAATTGCATGCTTTCCTTCAGGAAAAGGTACTACTAACTGCCAGACTTTCTAATTTTGAAACTGCTGCATTTCCTCTTGCATAGCCTCAACCCAATCAAAATTATCAAGAGCTTGAGCTACACTGCTTGGTTCTATTTGAGACAGAAAACAAGCATAGAGGCAATGAAGATAGTCTGTATGATTACTCCTTAGTTGATCCTGAATATAACTCACAAATGCAGATTCTCCAAAACCAGGTTGTTTCAACTTGCTTCTTGTCTGAACAGGTGAATTGGGATCTCCAAGTATCAAAGATTGAGGATGAACAGTGTTAATCCTCTTGATAGCAGTAGGATTGACATCAAAGGTTGAGGCTTGATTAGAGATAGAGGGATTAATTTCACCATCATATAAGGAGTGAGTGAAGATGCCTGTGCTTGATTGATGATGAGGATCCTCCAACTTAGATCCTGAAGAGAGTGAATTCCCAAGGTCCGATGGACTTGGGTACCTTGTAGGCGGTTCATTGAAACCCATTGTATCAGCAGAAGAAGTGGACAAAGAACCAGCAGGAATTGTGACATCAGCAGGAACAGAAGAGCTATCAGCAGAATTGGTAGCAGCAGCAGGAACCAGAACACCACCAGCAGAATCCAGATTCCTGCGGGCTTCATCATAAGCTTTTCATAAGATCTCCTCTAATTCTTGTGAGAATCCAAAACCAAACTTTTCACCAGCTTTCTTGGCATCATGTTCTTGCCTTTGAAGCCTAGCAAGATCTTCAGCAAAACTTGAATTACCTTCAGCCTTATTAGAAGAATCTTTGAGCTCAGTACCTGAAAAGTGGTTAGAGGGAAAAGAAGGAACAACAATGGGTCGTTCATCACACTCTGAGTCTGAATCATCATCTGAGATACCTGCATTGTTAGTATCATAATCATGTGTACCAACAGATTGATTAGCTTTGAATCTTGCATAACCTAAATTATCGGTCAGATAATCAAGGTCAAAGTACCACTCATGACCTGCACCCTGTACATTAGGTTTATCCTCAAGATATCTTAAATTGAGTGTCTCTTCTATTCTCTTAGCTGACAAATTATAAACCCTATAGGCCTTACTATGAGCAGAATAACCAACAATAAACCCCTCATCTGCCTTTCCTTCAAATTTTCCTAGGTGATCACTAGTATTCAAAATAGTTACATGACATCCAAAAGGTTTAAGATAACTGATGTTAGGAACCTTTCCAGATAAAAGCTCATAAGGTGTTTTGTTGTGGGGTCTAGTAATAGATACCCTATTCAGAACATAACAAGCAGTGCAAACAGCTTCAGTCCAAAACATGGTAGGCAACTTAGAGTCAGCCAGCATTGATCTAGCTGCTTCTATAAGGGTTCTATTTTTCCTCTCAGCAACCCCATTTTGTTGTGGGGTTATAGCATTACTATAATCCCTTTTAATCCCCTTAATCCCATAGAGTTCAATTAGGTTAGAATTTTTAAACTCTGTTCCATTGTCACACCTTATACTCTTAACCTTTTTATTTAGCTGGTTTTCTATTAAGGCAATAAAGTCCCTAATCACAGGATAGGTTTCATCTTTAGTACCTAAAAAGAAAGTCCAAGAAAACCTGCTAAAGTCATATGTAATCACCAGGCAGTAGTATTTATGGTCAATACTTCTGATGAAAGTAGGACCAAAGAGATAAATATGAAGTAGCTGAAGAGGCTCCGTGATGGTGCTCATAGCAGTAATGGCCTTGTATGAAGCTTTGTGTTGCTTTCCTTTGTTGCATGCAACACAATTGTGGTCATTGGTGAAGGTCTTGAGAGGGAGCCCATGTACCAATCCATTCTTGGCCAGTTTGTTGATGGTCTTGAAGTTCACATGTGCCATCCTCCTGTGCCATTTGGTAGATTCATCCACAGAAGCTTTTGCCCACCAAGCAAGCCAAATCACCCTCAGGATGGACATCATTCAAATTAAAGCTGTAAAGGTTGAACGTTCTTGGAACTTTGAGTACAACCTGACTCTCATCAGGTAACTTGAAATCTTTGGATAACACAAGACAGTCTGTTTCAGTTAAGAGAACATTGTTCTTCTTGTCACAAATTTGTGAGACAGAGAACAAATTAAAGTTCTGGAGTTCCTTCACATAAAAGACATTCTCAAAATCCAGCTTTGATGTCCTAATAGTTCCCTTCCCTGTTATCTTGCCATCTCCTCCACCAAATGTCACAGTCCCTCCATTAAAGGGTACAAAATCATGCAGTCTCTCAATGTTTCCTGTCATACTCCTGGAATATCCACTGTCAACAATGCCTACATCTTTACTTCTAAGAGGATTATCCTACAACAAAAGAATACATACAACAATATGAGATACATGGGAGACCCAAGCCATTACTGACTTGAGCCTACCTTGTGGATCAATAATAATTAAACCATGGAGATTGATGAGATCCACCATTGTTCTTGGACCCCATTCTCATATATTGGTCATTGTTTCTCCAAGAACAACCTGCTGAGGACTTAACAACAGTTTCCCATCTTGCCCCCTCCCTTTGCATTGGGTCATAATAATACACAGGCCTATAATCATTCTGAAAATAAGTGCTTGTAGGTTTGTAGAAAGGTCTAGCATCTTTTCTTTTCCAACCAGCAGGATTGGGATTACCAGATGGAACTGGCTTACCAGCAGCAACAGGCTTACCAGCAGCAACAGGTTTACCAGCTGCAACTGGCTTACCAGCAGCAACAGGCTTACCAGCAGCAACAGGTTTGCCAGCAGGAAAGGAAGTTCTACAAGAGTTCATTCTTGCTGCTTGAGGAACATATGGGGGTATATCATTAACATTGTTCCACATAGGCCTAGTTTGTTGTTGTCCACCACACATACTCATCTGTTTCTCATAAAAGTCACAGTCTTTGATAAAATGAGCATAACTACCACACACAAAACATGACTTCTTTTTAAAAGATTTATTCTTAACATGACATTTCTTATTGCAACCAAAATTATCAAAACCACAAGATGAATCAAAATTATTCTTAACAGAAGTAAAATCAGAAACATCATTGTTTGAAACAGAACCAAAACTAGAAACATTATTGTTTTGAACAAAAACAGAAGAATTGTCTTCAAAAGCAGCTGTCTTTGAATGAGATTCATCATTAGCTACTTCTGAGGAGAAATCTTCAGACTTGGTGGTGGTAGACTTGACACTTGAATCACAAGATGCAAAATCATTTGTCTTGATTTATGAAGATTTGTCACTGTTAGAACAAGAGACAAAATCATTAAAGTCACAATCAAGATTAGGCAAGTCACTGGACTTTTTGCCATAGGACATATATGATTCATTTAAGTCTATGTCAAGGTCTGAGTGGATAGGGACAGGTTTAAACACTCCTCTTATAGGAGGAGGGACATCATGCATCTCTCCTTCTTTTACATACTTTACAGGTATTTGGTAATTTTCCTCCTTAGGGGTAGGGTCAAATCTTCTTGACTTAGAAGAGTCATCAGTTTTAGGACACCCCAAACCTCTCTTAGCCTTTACATACTGAGAACTAGCATTCAATATATCTACAAGCCTAGTTGATTCTTTATATGAAGCACATTTGATCTATTCACTTTCTAACTTAGCTTGTAAATCCTTTTTCTCTAAAATTACCTTATCATATTCTCTCTCAACATGTTTTAACTCATTAGTGGTGTACTTTAAGTCTCTCTCCAAAACCCTTATCTTTTCCTCATAAGCTAACTGATTCTGTTGGTACCAAACCTTTTGTTTTTCTAACGTATTAAGCGAGTTTCTATAGGCTTGATCTTTAATAAACAATTCTTTATATTGAGGCTCTATATAATCAAATTCTTTTTTCAATTCAGCATATTTAACATCACAACCAAATGGACAATTTTGTACCTGAGATGGGTAGCCCATCAAAGCAAAATCCTCCGCCACTCGTGCCTTCTTTCCAGCTCCAGCTATCATCCCATAGTTCTTTGCAGCTCCTCTTACTGCATCAGCTACCTCATGTTGTTCCCAATCCAGCATGGAATCCACAGACAACAAGGCTTTGGGATCTTCTGACTCCAATTCTTGAATCTTGAAAGCAGAATACCTTATTTTGTCATCCACCTTCTTATCTGGGAATTCTCTAGCAAAGTGACCTGGTTGTGAGCATTTGTAGCATGTCACCTTCCTTTTGTCAAACCTTGCTCTTTCCTGTCCATCGAATTTGATCCTCCTCCCTGCTTTCTTCTCAAATCTGTTGGCCCTCACTGACAGCATAGCAAACTGCCACTTGATGTCCATCTCTTCCAGATCCAGTTGATCAATCTGGTCAAAATCTTCTTAAGTAAGCTGCTATTTTGGTGTACTATCAGCAACAAATGAATGAAGGACCTCCTCAACCACATTGCCAGATCTTGGCTGTGTTCTAGGTGTAGCAGGGGAATAGGAAACAGATGAAGAAGAGGGAGTTGGGCTACCACCATATGAGTCCTTGTTAGTACTGGTAGCACTAACAAATGCAGTATTAGATGGAGTGTGAGATGAGTAGGTTGAATACCTTTTGATGTCAATTTCAAGGGTCCTGAGCTTGTCGTAAAGATCATCAAAACTCATGAAATCGAGCCCACCTCTTGCCTTAAGGGTGATGGAAACCTGAGACCAGGAGTGAGGCAGAGCCCTCAAAAACTTGGTGTTGCAGTCTTCATTGTCTGGCTTGGCCTGCAACTGGTTGAGTTGGCTCAGGATCTTTTGAAACCTATCATAGCCTTTGTGAATCCCTTCAGCCTCAGAGGTCCTGACCTCCTGGAACTCCTGCTTGAGCATGGACTTCCTCATCTTTTTGGACTCATCATTCCCTCTAAATCTAGCTTTTATAGCACGCCAGATTTCCCTAGCATCATCCAGGTGATGAAAGTCACCCATATGATCTTCTGGAAGAGCCTGAAGCAAAACAGTTCTTGCTTTGGTCTCCCTTTGAAGAGCAATATGCTCTTTTACAGACATAGGTGGAAGAATAGTGATGTTGCCTTTCTCATCCCTTCCTGTTCTCTTCATGTCGTTCCCTTTCAGGATCACATTCCATAGGTTATGATCACTGTTTGAGATCCAGTACTCCATCTTCATAGCCCAAATCTCGTACTCATCTTTCTTGAGGTATGGGAATTTAGCATTACTGTTAGACACAGTGGTTGTGACTATTTGTTGTTGGACTTGTGAAGTTTCCGGTTTTTCATTATTGATGACAGAATTTTCAGGATTGTCGCCTTCCATTGAAAAAGGGTTTAAGAGATTGTTTAGAGAACTTTTTCTTCTTTGTCAGAGATCCTCACCAGGCTCTGATACCACTTGTAGGATCGTGCACCTTGATAGATCTTATGAGCTTAGTAGACCGTCTATGTAAACACAAACAGCCTAATAGAATCTCTATGAATTAAACTTGTATTCAGGCGGAAACTAAACACAAGAGTTAAAGAAGAATGAATAACTATAATACTTTGATCCTCTATGGATTGTTTATTTCACTAATGATAATGTTTTTGATAAGCTTACATAAACCCTAGCTGCAGGTTTCTCTTATAGACTAAGAAACCCTAATACAGCTCATAACAAACCGTGTAAAGAGATATACACTATCTCTTCTAAAAATAACTCTAACAAACATTCTAAACATACGGGATAACCCGCAGCAATGACTAAATAAACAGCAGAAACAAAATGAACTACCAGCAGGAACCAACTACAGCAGGAACCATAACTACTAGCAGGAATGAATATAACTACCAGCAGGAATGAAAAATAAATATATTCTAATAATTCCTAACAGTCTCCCCTGCTCATGACTCTGCTCCATCAATGGAGCAACCTGCACAAGTTGAAGAATCCTCTTCCGAACCTGAATTTGCCCCAGCTTTTGTTCCAACCAATAATGTTCAAGATACAGGCATCAGAAGATCTTCTAGAGTGTCAATTGCACTGTTAGAATTAATTTAAAGTGATGGTCATTTCGTATAAACAACCTTGTAATTGTGTCGTTAGTCATAGAATACTCAAGGGCTTCATGGACCTAAGCTATTATGTATTAAGTTAAGTTCTAAAAGTCCAATGTATGGTCAATGAGCCAAAGCCCAACCGAAGCCAACCTCAAACCCTTTAGGGTGTCACTTGGTGGCTATATAAAGACACTCTCACCTCATTAGTTAGTGCCTCAAGAGTAGTATAGGTGAGAGTGTGTGTGTGTGTGTTTATGTATTTCTCTCTTTTCTTTAATATCATATCATTCGGTTATACATTTACATCATACTATCTCTTGTTCTTGCTTGAGTACCATTCGATATAGCTTATATTTAGCGTGTGATAAAGATAGTGCTAGTGTTTAACAAGTGGTATCATATAGCCAAACAACGTTGTAGGAGTCTATCATTTTCGTTTTTGGATCGAAGTAAACATAAAAGTTGCGTTTTTTCTCAATAAAAACGTGTATTTTTTGCGTAAACTTTGGTTTTTACGATTTAAAGGTTAAAAGTTGTAGCTTTTATAGTTTTTACGTGTGGTTTTGTGACTTTTGGTTGATTTTCATTCGGATCTTAGCTTCATAAATCTAGTTCTCTCGTTAAAAAGGTTTAGATCTTGTATCGAAACATAGTTCTAAGTAAAAAAGGCGATAAAGGTTTGATCTTTAGAGTTATTTACGGGTTTTTGAAGTGATTTGATCGTGGAAAAGGGCTTCGAAGTTTGTTTGTAACTTGCTTTTGGATCTACATCGAATTGCTCCATTATCGAAATTCTTATATAAGAATTTAGATAAAAGAGGGTTTAAAAAGGCGATAAAGGTTTGATCTTTAGAGTTATTTATGGGTTTTTGAAGTGATTTAATCACGATGTTAAGGGTGCAAATGAAAAATTGACCGCTGAGCTTGAGAGATATAAGGTGAATGAAAAAGTTTTTCAAATTAATAAAACACGACAGTCAGAATTAAAAGATGGTTACAAAAACTCCTTTTCGAGAGAAAAACAATTGCTAATTAAGTTTGACACCCTCGATGTTAACTTAAATAAGAAAATAAGATCCTTAAACACGGAAGTTTCAGATTTGCAAAACCAACTTTCTAAACAAAAATCAACTTGTTCTGATCATGAAAAAGAAAAGAAACGGTTGAAAGCAGATTTTTCAAAACGCGAAAATGATCTTCTTGATGAAATCATTGAGAAACAAGAAACAATTAAAAAGTTGGAAGATTTGCTTGTCAAAACGGGTCATTCTGCTCAAACAATTCATATGTTAATTAAAGATCCAAACCCGCTTTTGCACACAATGAAGAAAATGGCTATCGGTTGTGAAAATCCTTATACACTCAAGAAAGCTCAGAAAGAACAAAATGTGTTGTATAATGGTAATGTGATATTTGCTGAACATGATCCTCCCATTGTTAGAGATTCTGATGAAACGATTGAGCTTGCTGAAGAGAGTAGATTCAAAATGAGACAAAAGAACCCAGAAATTAAACCAATTGATTATAATAAGCTTAACATACTTTCTGGTGTAAATTTTGTTAAACAACAACAAATACCAAAGGTTTTCAAAAGACCAGTTGTTTCAACAAAACCAAAAGTTGTTTCCAAAAATCTTTCAAATCTGGAACAAATGTCCTCTAGCAACCCTTTTAACACAAGTGAAGCTAGAAGATATTTGGATGATCTCAAAGATAAAGTAAAAACACTTCAAAGTATTGTTGAATCTAAAATGAATCTCAGCATCAACAACTGGCATTCAAGTTTTCATATTGAAATGAAAAAGGTGTTTCAATCAGAAATTACTACTCCACTCCATAACATTAGTGCGAGGGTAATTCATGTTGAAAATGCAATTTTGAAATAAACAGCCGACTTTGTCAAGGACCACAAATCCCTGGTAAAGGAAGCAAATGAAAACATTGAACGTATCAAAGTTTTGGAAAACCACAATGATACTCTCTTCGAAGCAGTTTGTGGAAAACTAGAAGGGGGGTTGAATAGTTTTATGTCTTTTTAATTTTTGTTGTGAAAACTTTGTTTACTTTTTAAAACTTAGATTCGAATTTATGTGATCTCAACTCTTGAAAAATATGAACAATATATATATATATATATATATATATATATATATATATATATATATATATATATATATATATATATATATATATATATATATATATAAGTAAATATAAATAAGCAATGCAAGTAATGTAATAAAATGAAATGAAAGATAGAGATGGAAAGATCTAACCGAGAGACAAGAGATTTATAGTGGTTCGGCTACAAGGACACATTCCTTGCCATACTCCACTCCCCGAGCACCTAACTCGAGAGTTTTCTTCACTATGTCAACAAGCTCCCTTATGGCGGAGAAAACCTCACACAACTTTAGCTTACACCGGCTTAACGACACAAAGCTAGATGTCGGGTTCTAATCGTAGCTAGAACCAATCTCACAACTTATACACAACTTAATCACACCTTCTTCTTCACGACTTCTTCACGACTTCTTCACGACTTCTTCACTATGACTTCACAACTTAGCACACCCTATGTACACTTCTACTTCTTCACACCTTTACTACTTACACACCTTAACAACACAACTTCTCTACTTACACACTAACCTATCCCAAACAATTATTCACACAACTATCTAACAACAATACACAACTTATATACAAATGTATGATGACACAAACAACTTAGGTATCTAAGTTGCAATACTTCTTCTCTAGTTGTTGAAGGAGTATTCTTCTCTTGCACTTGAATGGAGGAAGCTTGGATCACTTGGAAACCAAAGCTTAAGATTATATGATCAAAGGGTTTTTGAAGATATGAAATGAGATCTACAACAGAAAGTTTTAGTGTGCAAAAGGTGAGTAAAAATCCAGGGGAAGGCTGGTATTTATAGGCAGAAAAACTGGACAGCTGGAAGCTACTGGAGCGTGGCCGGCCCCCTTAAATAGGGGGGCGGTCCCCTTAATTTTAAGGGGCCGCCCATGCCAGCCGTTGCCCAGTTTTGTCTTTTTGTGGGGAAGGTTTTTCTGGAACATTTTTACTGATTTTGGTTAAAAATTTGAATTCATAAATTTATAATGAATTAAACCTTTTTATTTATTACCAAAAATGTTTTTCCAAAAGATATAAAATGTTTTTGACATTTTATAAAAAATCTAGTGTTTAAGAAAATGTTCCTTTGATCATATAATGCATTAAGCATTAGTTCATTCATACCTTAAGTGATTTTAGTTGTAGAAGTGAATATTTACAACTAAGTACTTTTTTATTTTATAAGTTTATGTTTTAATGAGTTTACATTTTGTGATCATCAAAACATAGAGATATGAATAAATATTGATAATGTTTTTAGGCATTATTTATGTCAACAATCTCCCCCTTTTTGATGATTACAAAACCTAAACTCATTAAATCCAAAAGTTTATTTTTGGACAAGTGTTTGGTGAGTTTATATTCACTTCTCCCCCTTTTTGTAGAATCAAAAAGGTTAAGCCGACAAATTTAGACGAGAAATTTATCGGGACGAAAACTCCCCCTTGATGTTTACTCCCCCTCGTTCGAGGGCACCAAGGAGACGAGCTATGGAAATCTTGGCTGCAAAAACAAGTTAGGAGACACAAGATACATATATATGCATAGCAAAAATATTTAGAACAACCAACTAATTTATTCATTCAAGATGATCATATATAACATATGAATCATCATTACATTACATAAAATACTTAAAACATTACAACATAACTAGAAACACTAATGGTCCTCATATTGCCAAAGAGAGCGATTGGACTTGCTTGCGACACAAAAGGGTGAGGGATTTTATTTTGAGGCGGAAAGCATGTGGATGGGTTTTAGTTATGTGATGGTGAGGGAAATGGAGCAGATCCACTGATGTTATATCGTTGTAGGGGAGGAATGGGATGAGGATGAGTGAGTAGATATTCGATCCAAGAAATATCTTCACTTAAATGGATAATTTGTTTTTGAAGGAAGATGCAACAAGGGCAATAGTGGGTGTGGTTTGTAACTTGATCCAAGTTAAGAGGGTGGGGTAGGAAATTTGAGTAAGGTGAGGATGGAGGTTGTCCCTTGTTGCGTTGTGTGAGGTGCATAGCAAGGAGATCACTAAGATCATGGATTTGGTTAATCTCTTCATGAAGCTTTTGCCTTTCATGAATGGGGATTTGGTTATTTGGTGGAAATGGATGGTATTGGGGTGTATGATTTGAGGAAAAGTTTGATGTTTGACCAAGGTGATGAGGGTTTTCAAGGATTCCATTGAAGTTGGTTTGATGTTTAGGGGAGTAGTTTGGAATGAATGTGGATGTTTGGCCAAAATGATAGGGTTTGTGAAATGGTTCAATGGAATGAGGTTGTGATCTTGGAGAGTAGTTGGGGATGAATGATGATAGAGGTGTTGGTTGTCTAGCAGCACCATTTGTGATGGGCTTGTGGTGAGAGTGAGGTTTTCTTTTCCACCCGGGTTTTAAGGTCATCCTTGATAGCTTTGAGGTTTTTGGTTTTGGGTTGATAGGAGAAGACATGATGGGATGATTGAATGTGGTGAGATATGGGGTTATTTATAGTTGAGGATTTGTGTGGTTTAGGAATGGATAGGCTTGTTGGGTGATTAGGACAAAATGTGTTTGTGAATTTTGGGGAAGTATAGGATCAAATGGGCTAAAAAGCAGAAAAAGATTCTGTGAACCCGTCCAGCAGATGGCCGGTCCCCTTAATTGTGGGCGGTCCCCTTAATAATTAAGGGGGCCGCCTTATGAATTAAGGGGGCCGCCCATCTGGTACCTTTCTGGGTTCCAGAAATGGGTTTTTCTGCAGAGAATAGGTGAGGATGGCTATGTTTTGAGCTTTTGGTTTTAGGCAAGTCCCACTCTTTGAGGCAACAGAGAAACATATTAAGCATGGATGGCATATAAGTTAACCAAATAAGCAAGCAATGAGTTATATCTAGCAATTTAGAGAATTAAGACAATTAATCATCTAAGGCAAGGGCAATGGGGCAAAGGCACTAGAAACTAATGAGGAATAGGTGATGGAACAATTGTGAGGATGTGATTAATAAGCTTGTTCTAGTGTGTGCCTATATGCAACAAATGTGGAGATGCAATTGTTTCGACTCCTAAATGCAAAAATTTCCTAAGAAACAATCCAAGGTCTCCTTGATTTGATTTTGCTCAATATATGAATATCAAAGATATATATTAGATTATATACTTTGACAATTCATGTGAGATCTTATGCATGAAAAAAAAATGTTTTTAGCATTATTCAACAATGTAAGGAAAATGGTTTTCATGTGTTTTCCTAGATGTGAGAATGATTTGTAGAAAATAGATTGGTTTTTGTTTATAAATATGTTTATGCAAGAGAAATATTTCCCAATCTTTTGTTTTGTGCAAAACAGATTCCTAGACTCAGATGAGAGGAAAAAAAATAAAAATAATTTTACAGACAGATGGCCGGTCCCCTTAATGACAAGTCGGTCCCCTTAATAATTAAGGGGACCGCCTTTATAACATTAAGGGGTCCGCCCATCTGGAAAAAAAATTTGTACCAAAAGTGCAGAAAATTCAGTCAATTTGTTCCATCATCCCTAGACCTAAAGGTAAGTGGTTAAAAAGTTCACGCTTAAGGGGCTTAGTGAATATGTCTGCTAAGTTATCTTTCGATGCAACTTTTTCTATAGATATGTTTCCTTTTTGAACGTTATCGCGGAGGAAGTGGTGGCGTATTTCTATATGTTTAGTCCTAGAGTGTTGAACGGGATTCTTACTTAAGTCTATAGCACCTTTGTTATCACACATAATTGGGACATTATCTAACCTAATGCCATAATCTACGAGAGCTTGTTTCATCCATAGTGCTTGTTGACATGCCTTTCCAGCGCTTACATATTCGGCTTCTGTGGTAGAAATAGCAAGAGTGGTTTGCTTCTTCGAGAACCAAGATGTTAGACAACATCCCATGAACGTGCAAATTCCGCTAGTGCTTTTTCTATCCACGTAGTCTCCCGCATGATCCGAATCCGCATAGACGATGGTTTCTATGCCGGATCCCTTAGGATACCATAATCCTAAGTGTATAGTGCCTTTAATGTATCGGAAGATACGCTTAACCGCTTCTAGGTGAGAGGTTTCGGGATCCTCTTGAAAGCGAGCACAAAGGCAGACACTAAACATGATATCCGATCTACTTGCCGTTAAGTATAGTAAACTACCTATCATTCCTCTATACTTAGTGTTTTCTACGGACTCACCCTCTTTATCTCTTGTGAGTTTTACTTCCGTAGACATCGGTGTTTTCATGGGCTTAGCGTCTTCTAATCCAAATTTCTTAAGCATTTCCTTAATGTACTTAGATTGATTAAAGAATATTCCATCTTCTAATTGTTTTATTTGTAATCCTAGGAAGAAATTAAGTTCACCCATCATACTCATCTCAAACTCATCATGCATGATTTTGGCGAATTCATCACACATATCCTGACAAGTCGATCCGAATATAATGTCGTCGACATATATTTGGACAATGATGAGATTTGGGCTTTTCTTTTTCGTGAAAAGAGTGTTATCTACCATTCCCATGGAATAATCATGTTTAATAAGAAATGATTTTAATCGATCATACCAAGCCTTGGGAGCTTGTTTGAGTCCATATAAAGCTTTCTTGAGTTTATAAACATAATCAGGTTTTGTGAAGTCAATGAATCCTGGAGGTTGTGCCACGTATACCTCCTCATTGATAAAACCGTTAAGGAATGCACTTTTCACATCCATTTGAAATAACTTAAAGTCTAGGGCGCATGCATAGGCAAGTAGTATTCTTATAGATTCTAATCTAGCTACGGGGGCATAAGTTTTGTCATAATCTATTCCTTCCTGTTGATTATAACCTTGGGCAACTAACCTAGCTTTGTTCCTAGTAACTATTCCATTTTCATCTAACTTATTTCTATAAACCCATTTAGTTCCTATGATGGTCATGTTCATGGGATTTGGGACTAGTTCCCAAACGTCATTAGTCTTAAATTGATTTAGTTCTTCTTGCATAGCCATAACCCAACTTTCATCTTTTAATGCCTCATTTATATTTTTAAGTTCTATAGTTGATAGGAAACAAAAGAAGTTATTTTTATCTTGAGCTTGTGATCTAAGGGTTCTTTGATTTAGGTTTCCTATTATATTATCTAACGGGTGTGATTTAGATTCCTTAACATTTACAATTTTGTTTTCTCCTAATATTATATCTTCATTATCATCGCCTAAGGGTTTAATTTTACTAACCTCAATAGCTTCTTCTTCAACTAGGTCATCATCTTCTAGGGGCAATGTCTTAGGTGGTGGTGGAGTTTCATCAAATGTTACATTTAAGGACTCTTCAACTTTCATAGTGTGTTTATTAAGTATTATGTATGCTTTACCATTTTGCGAATACCCTAGAAAGATTCCTTTGTACGACTTAGGATCAAACTTAGTAAGGTAATCTTTTGTATTGAGAACAAAACATTTGCTCCCGAATACCCTAAAGTAATTTAGATTAGGTTTTCTACCTCTTAATAACTCATATGGGGTTTTTCCTAAAATTCGCCTAATTGAGACTCTATTTATTATATATGTCGATGTATCTACGGCGTGACACCAAAATTTTTGTGGGATAGATTGTTCATTTAGCATTGTTCTACTCATTTCTTGTAAGGTTCGATTCTTTCTTTCTACTACCCCATTTGATTGTGGAGTGCGAGGAGCGGAGAAATTGTGAGATATCCCATTTAAATCACAATATTTTCCGAATTGCACTTCGTTATCAAATTCCCGACCATGGTCCGTCCTAATTGATACTATAGAACATCCTAATTTATTTTGAATCATTTTACTAAATATTTCAAACTTATTAAAGGCTTCGGTTTTATCACTTAAAAATCTAGTCCACGTGTATCGTGAATAGTCATCTACAATTACTAAGGTATAACGATTACCTCCGTAACTCCGCACAGCGGTTGGACCAAAAAGGTCCATGTGTAATAATTCTAGGCATCTAGTAGTGGAGACTATATTCTTAGCTTTGTGACTAGCATGTGCTTGTTTTCCTATTTTACATGCATCGCAAAAGTGTTGGTCATATCTTAGGTTAGGCAAGTTTCTAACTAATTCTTTAGAGGCTAGGGATTGTATTTGTTGCATATTTGCGTGACCTAATCTTCTATGCCACAATGTAGAGTTTTCATCTAAGGTTGCTAGACATATTTTATCTTCCGGTTTATTTCCTAGTTTCATAACATATACGCCACCTTTCCTAATTCCTCTACCTATGACCTTTCCGTCCTTAACTATTTCGCTATCTTTACTTGTAAAAGTAACCCTACACTTATTATCACATATTTGTCCTATACTAAGCAAGTTATATGTTAAATTATCTACATGCTCAACATTTTCAATAGTTAGGGAGTCTTGAGAGATCGTACCTTTGCCAATGATTTTTCCACGAAAATCACTACCGAAAATAACATTACCTCCATTGTATGCCTTGTAGGAAGAGAATAGCTTCCGGTTCCCCGTCATGTGCTTCGAGCATCCACTATCCTTAATCCATTCGTCGGGCTCCAAATTTATCCCTAGACATATTTCATCAGTGGCTTGAGCTACAAGGCACTTTTCATGTTTTGCTTTGTCCGCTTCATCTTTGTCGCTATCACTCCATGTTCCACTAACAAATGCGCTTTCGTAATCATAACCCGGTGGCTTTGGACATTCGCCAATGAGATGGTTTTGGCTTCCACATCTAAAGCACTTTCTTTTCCCGTAGTTATCATTTCTATTTCTTTGAAGCGATCTTCTTTCATCTCGCGGTTGTCTCGTGAATCTTCCTCGTCTCTTGAAGAATTTCTTGAATTCTCTCACGGCCATTGCATATTCTTCGTCTTCAATATCGTCAATTGAATCATCGTCATCACTAAGATCCTTTTTGGCTTTTAGCGCGAGAGACTTGATTTGATCTTTCTTGTTCTTGACCGTTTCCGAGTCCCTCTTTATAATTTCTTCATGAACCTTCAAGTTGCCAATATGTTCATCAAGTGATAACGTCATCAAGTTCTTTGACTCTTCAATCGCCGTGACCTTCGCGCGCCATTTCGGATGTAATGCCCTAAGAAATTTCCTTACACAATTTTTTCTAGAAAAAGTCTCATCAAGTGCTTTTAAACTTGTGATGATGGTGTTAAATTTAGCAAATGCATTGTCAATAGAATCCTCTTCAGGAATTGTAAATTGTTCATATTGTTGAACAAGAAGATCTATTTTATTATCTTTGACTTGATTATTACCTTGGTGAGTGATTAGTAAAGAATCCCAAATCTCTTTTGCGGTTTGACACATAAAAATTCTTTCATATTCTTTGCGTGGTAACGCATTATAAATTACCATTTTAGCTTCATTATTTTTTGCTAGTTTCTTTTTCAAATCATCATTTTGTTTTTCAAAAGGTACAACTTCATCTATTTTAGTTAAAAGATTATGTTGAATGGGGGGAAAATCACCATAGGTAATAACATACCAAAGATCAAGATCTTTTGATTTCACAGAAGTTTCAAATCTATTTTTCCAATAT
The DNA here is from genome assembly GCA_021014915.2 of Artemisia tridentata subsp. tridentata. Taxonomy (NCBI): domain Eukaryota; kingdom Viridiplantae; phylum Streptophyta; class Magnoliopsida; order Asterales; family Asteraceae; genus Artemisia; species Artemisia tridentata. The sequence continues at coordinate 485,330,254 of CP139509.1, forward strand.
AAAAATCCATCACTTTCAAATAGTGGTGGTCTTTGCATAGATTGCCCTTCTAAATATTTTTCAGATTCCATAGATCGTTTCAAGTTTTAAAATACAGTTTATTTTAAAAATCTTGTTTGACGTGGCTCTTGATACCAATTGTGGAAAACTAGAAGGGGGGTTGAATAGTTTTATGTCTTTTTAATTTTTGTTGTGAAAACTTTGTTTACTTTTTAAAACTTAGATTCGAATTTATTTGATCTCAACTCTTGAACAATATGAACAATATATATATATATATATATATATATATATATATATATATATATATATATATATATATATATATAAGTAAGTAAATATAAATAAGCAATGCAAGTAATGTAATAAAATGAAATGAAAGATAGAGATGGAAAGATCTAACCGAGAGACAAGAGATTTATAGTGGTTCGGCTACAAGGACACCTTCCTTGCCCTACTCCACTCCCCGAGCACCTAACTCGAGAGTTTTCTTCACTATGTCAACAAGCTCCCTTATGGCGGAGAAAACCTTACACAACTTTAGCTTACACCGGCTTAACGACACAAAGCTAGATGTCGGGTTCTAATCGTAGCTAGAACCAATCTCACAACTTATACACAACTTAATCACACCTTCTTCTTCACGACTTCTTCACTATGACTTCACAACTTAGCACACCCTATGTACACTTCTACTTCTTCACACCTTTACTACTTACTGATGAAGCGAAAAGTGTACCGCTTTTAAGGGGTCATTTAAGCCCTAAATCGTATTTATTTGATCAAATATTGCCCTAAATCGTTCCTTTTGTCATTTTAGGTACTTTTGAGAAGAAATCTGGAAAAGGAAGCATTTTGGACGTTTTTGGAGCATAAAAGTGAAGAAAACGACAAAGTCTCAAAAACCGGCTGAAAAGTACCTTGGACGGCATCAGGATTTGTTCTTGACGGCGTCATGGCTTGGCAAAAGTGGTGGATATGAAAATTACTCATGATAAGCCAGAGAAATTTGCATGGGAATTCTGACGGCGTCACCCTTTGGAATGATCAAGGTCGTCATGGTATAAGTTAAAGCGGGACGGCGTCACGCCTAATTCCGACGGCGTCAAGCCTTGATAAGCCAGAACGGATTTTGGAGAGCTAAAGAGGGACGGCGTCAAGAAGGCCATCCGGGAACCCTAAAAGCGGCGAGGTGACGACGTCACACTCCATAACGTGACGCCGTCAGATCTGAAAGTCTATATATAGTTTTGCAATTTTTTGTCATTAGTGTGGAACTTATTGGGGAACTTTGTGTGTGAAAACCCTAAGACGATTTTAGCAGCTTTTTCAAGGCTTTTTGCCTTGAGATCTTCCATATTACATTGAAGATAAGTTATCAATTAATCATTCAATATGTCTATGTGTTGTTTGATTCTATCTTGTTCTTGTCTTTTGTTTAACATGCTAGGCTAGATTTATCTTGTGTTTGCTTAGATCTAATGAAACCTAGCTATTGATTATTGGTTATTAGTGTGTTATTAGTTGTATTGGATGATTGTTTATCTATGTTAGGCTTAAGAAAACTGGCTAACTTCCTATTCGGTAACTTGCTTGAACGTCTTAAGAAACATGAACCAATGCGTACTAAAGGTTTTTATGGTTGTATTTAATGCACAAGCGAATTCTAGTGATCCCATGTTAGGAGCTTCCTAGCCGGCTCGACATAGGAGTGAAGTAGGAGCTTGTAGAGTTGGGGAAGTACGTACGCCACCCCACGATTGGTATTAAGGAATACACCCGTCATCCACGCAATTAATACACACTAATCAACCGGTAAAAGATAGTTAGGGAGTAAGGAAATCTAAGTAAACACATTTCTCTCCACATAAGTTTTACCACCTTTTCATTTTCAGTTATTTTATTTTATTTGCATTCGTAGTTATTTGGGTTAGTTGACTAGCAACTAATTCCGCCCACTCTTTCAAACCCGAGATTTTACTTGCTTTCATAAAATTATAAAAACATAAAAAAGAATCTTCTCTCACCCTTAGACCTATTAGAGTAGTTTTTCATACCTAACGAACACTATTCCCTGTGGAGAACGATCAATCCCCCGTACTTACCACTACACTATACTACATCGGTCAGGTACACTGCCTGGTGGGGTTGTAAGCCTCTTGAGATCCCTCGAGAGGTAAAACCTGTTGTAAGGTTGCAAAACCACGCATCAAGTTTTTGGCGCCGCTGCCGGGGAATAGTTATTGTTTAGGTTGAATTTTTATTTTATAGGTCTACTCACTAGATTCCTTTCTAGTGAGATTTTTATTTTATTTTTCTAGGTTTTCTTTAGTCTATCTTTTTCTTCGTTTCTTTGTTCGTAACCGTTACCATCCGACATCATGGAAGGTGGTAATATCCTCGATCCCAACAACCCACCACAACAACCACCACCTCCTAGAGCCCGTACTCTAGGAGAGTATTCACGTCCTAGCCACCATGGCTATCGAAACACCATTGAGCTCACTCAAGGAGCCAATGTCACTCCCTTGCGATCCGACACCATCCGGTTGGTGCAAAGCGGATGCGCATTCCAAGGACTTCGTTCTGAAGATCCTAATCAACATCTCAAGGACTTTCTCAAAATTGTTGATTCCATAGACCTTGATGTTGCCACTCGAGAGATGACCCGACTGCGTCTCTTTCAATTCTCTTTGCGGGACCAAGCTAGTCAATGGGTAGAGCGTCAACCCGCAGGATCCATCACCTCTTGGGATGATCTCACTACTCGTTTCCTTGCTCAGTTTTTCCCACCGGGAAGAACTACCAAGCTAAGGAAGGATATCTTGATGTTTGAACAACGTCGAGGCGAAACCCTCTACAGGGTATGGATTTGATTCAAGGACTTACTCCAAAAAGTCCCTCATCATGGCATAAATCTCTGGCTTCAAATCCAAATCTTCTATGACCATGTTGATTACCGCACCAAGCGTGCCATCGATCGAGCCGCCGGGGGCAGATTGCGCGACAAAAGCGCCGAGGAATCATGGGAGATCATTGATGAGCTTGCATCCGACGATGATGAATTGTGGCAAGTCTCCCACGACGTACGCTCGGCGGTCAAGACATATTCGTCGCCCGATACAGCCAATCAAATCACTGAGGAAAGCGTTAATGAACTTGAGAAAAGGGTTGCATATCTTATGGAAAAGCATAAGAGACCCTTAAGTCCACAAAAAGCAACAATTAACTCGGTCTCAAGCGTTAAGCAAATACCATTGTCAGAATCACCCCGTAGGGAAAATAATAAACCCTTCCATAAGCACGCTCAACCCAATTCACCACCTCAGGAACTTAGTCCAACATTCGAAGCTCGAATGAGAGAATACATGTCAAAACACTCCGAACGGTTGGCAAAATTTGAGGAAGCCGTCTACAAACAGAAGGAGGAAATGGAAGAGAAGATGGCGTAGATGATGAACCTCTTGAAAGAATACACAAATACAAAAGCTCCTAAAAATGTGCTAGTGCGAAAAGATGTTGAAGTTCCCAACACTAAATGTGTTAATGCCGTCTCCGTCGCCCAAGAGAGCGAAAATGATGGAAGAGGGAAGTTGATAACTATGGAAGTTAACAAAATTGACCTCGTCCCACTTAATGACGGAAACACCAATGCCTACACATGCAATTCCGACAAGGGAAAGGAGGCGCCCACTGAGGAGCGCCAATTGGAAGAACCACCAAAGTCACAACAAGTGAGGCATTACTTGAAGCACGAAATAAACAAGGAAACCATAAACGATTGGGTGGGAAACTATCGACGTACTCATCTACCCAACAAGGAGTCCAAGAGGATGGAACCGGATGATGAATCCGACACATTACCCGGAGGGCAGTTGTATGAGTGCCTCATAAGACAAAAGTTAGTGGAAAAGCAAGAATTCTACAGGGTCTTCGAAATACCATGCAGCATTGGAAAACTCAAGTATCTGGATGCGGTAGCTGACCAAGGTTCCGACGTAAATTTGATGCCTTTATCCGTTTATGTCCAGTTAACCGACGAACTGCCATCCATCACCCGTACTAAACTCTCCTTTGCAAAACATTCTTATGAGTACCCGTTAGGAATTGCGGAAGATGTGTTGGTCAACGTTTCCGGATTCCTGTATCCGGTCGACTTCATGATTATTGAAAGAAATGACATGAATATGCCAATAATCCTTGGGGCACCCTTTCTCGCGACCACTAGGGCACAAATCAATTACGAAAAAAGTACCATCCAAATGAAGAAGGGGAAGAAAACAATAAACTTCCCAACGATCCCACGACATATACGAGATATTGCTCTACAAAAGAAGATGGAGGCGAACCCCAATATAATCCGTGGTAAGGTTCGAGAGAAAATCCGTGCATGGGAGGCAAGGATTAAGAATTACAAGGAAAATGAGATTAGAGAATGTAAGGGCGGAAATGAGGATTATATTGAGGCTGATAAGCAGACCAATAACCCCGTGGAATTTACAAAAGGAGACTCAGTACTCCTAAGGCATTCAGAAACAAAAGCACCTACCGATGAACCAAGTCCCTGGTGGTATGGACCATTCACAATTAAAAGTCTACACCAAGATGGGGTAGTGAGCTTGACCAGCAAGGGAGGAGGTGAAGTGACTGTGAATGTCGGGCGATTGAGACACCACCATCCTGATAACAAGGATTATATCTATCAGGGATACGTCATTATGAATGATGGAATCACGTAATGTACGTGACTTTGAGTCTAGCTACAAGACTCGTTAATAAAGAAAAGCGCTTCTTGGGAGGCAACCCAAGTTTTATTTGCTTTGTGTGTTTATTTGTTCGTTTGATTTTATTTGTTTCCGTATGTGTGTCTAATTTTTATTATTATTAATTCATGTTCAAAAACTAAATTGTGAAAATGCTTTATTTTGTTTTTAACTTCGTCTTAACTACATATAAAGGTATTTTGCGAAAGTTAAGTGTAAGGGAAATCTAAATCGGTTTATTTAGAACACAAATGAACATGAATCATAATAATAATAAATGAACATACATATTAGTGTTTGTTTGAGTCAAATGCTTGTATCGAGTCATAATGATGTTTTGCAGGATTTCCAGGAAGTAAGGTATAGGTTTTTCCAAAAATTTTCCGGAAACGTAACATGAGAATTCTGTCAGATCATTTCTGACGGCGTCAGGATTTACAACCTGACGGCGTCAGGTTTAATTTTCTGAAAATTTTTGAAAGTTTTGTTTTCATAAAAGTTTTTATTAAATCTATAACTTATAATCTCCAGGAATCTGCAAAATTATCATTCCACAAGCATTATATCCTTATATATAGAGTTTATCCCGCCGATGTTATGCAGGTTTTCGTGTTTGTTTTCTTAGGTTTAACAGGTTATTTTGGACAAGGAAATGTTTGTTGGATCAAGCTTTTGGTGATGCATTAGTCTTGGAGCTTTTACATTCTCTTGGAAGAAGATTTAACCATGTTACTTCATTATCCACCGAGCGAATCAGGGGAGTATTTGATTTCATTCTTTTACTTTTTTACTTTTACATTTGTTATTTGAACATTGGGGACAATGTTCATCTTAAGTGTAAGGGGGGGTAAAAGTACGATTAGAGAATGCTATTACGCTTGATTTTTGTTTGTTTAATAGTAAATGTGTAATAAAACTGAGATAAATACCTGTTAGGGTAATTTTAGTGCCAAATTTAAAATTTTTTTACAACATTTAGGAGTGAAACTTTAGTTCTAATGAGCGTCTCACGGATAGGAGTTATATGACTAGCACAAAAAACCGTACCACTAAAAAAATTTTCCACCCACAAATATGTGAGGTTCGCCCCTAGAATTGGTAGGAAAAGCATTTTGCTATGATGTGTGTACCGGTAGCACTTAGATTCTAGAACTTGCGTTAGGACCATTCTGAGGCCACAAGTGAGACTACATTCGTGTAGTTAGATTTACTACATGATAAGAGGCATTAGGATTAACCCATTGTTTTACACCTGTGTTTTTGTTATAATTACTTTGGCTACATTGGTCAAGTAATTCTCCCACACCCTTTGCGTTGTACTCATTTTTAGTACACGATACCCCTAGTACACCCCTCAGAGCCTATCTTTTCGTTTCGACCTTTAAGCATTTTACTTAAAGGAAGAATTTGTTACGCCCCACTTAAATGTACACCCAAATCGCCTTAGCCTACCTTGTGTGCACTCATTTTTAGTGCATTATTGTTACAACATTTGTTTAGACCCAAGTTAATTATCTAGTTGATTACATGGTTGCTAAGTCAAGTCATATCCTTGTACATATTGTTTTGGGACGATTGAGACTCATGGGTAAAGTACTAGTGTAATGGAGTAATGGGGAAGAACATCATTTATTACCCCTATATGAGCTAAATATTTTAAAAGTACTCCAAGTTTTTCAATTATCTTAATTCGAGTCATTAGAATAGTTAATTGTAAAGTTATGTAAAAGTTCAAGTGTAAGGGGAATGCAACGCCCCTATGATGTATTATTTTGGATGGTAGGGCAAGAGTGTATGCAAAAAAATAAAAAAAAAATAAAAATAAAAAATAAAAAAAAAATCAAGAAAAATACAAAAAAAAAAAATGAGAAAAAGAAAAATAGAAAAAAAAAACATACGGACTACCATCCCGTTTCATTTTATATTTATTTTATGTTTTTGTTATTTTATTTTTAGTTTAAGATTGAGTCGAGTCTTGGCTTAGCAACATTGTATAGTACATGTAATTGATCAAGATCTTTAACTCGCCACCAGTAAAATATCCTTTATCCAACAAAACCGTGTTTTCCTTTTCCCTACACCTAACATTATAACCCATTTAAAAGCCCTCTTTGATAGTTTATCTTAGGTGCTTACGCCTAGTGGAGGAGGTTTTCGATCCATTCCCAAGCCTATGGTAATCTATTTGCTATGACAGGTAGTGAGAGATATTATCCGTTTTCATTTATGAGATTTATTTTGATGACACTTGAGAGATGTGAGTATCTAAACACTACTTGTGAGGTGCTAGTTTGTAATCTCCGTGCTTATTATGATTAAAGTGGAACGAATATTTGTTGTAATTACTTTTATGTTAGCATTAAATGACCCCTAACTTGTATTTTGATTAGAATAAAAGCGCATTTGCTTGAGGACAAGCAAATCTCAAGTGTAAGGGTATTTGATGAAGCGAAAAGTGTACCGCTTTTAAGGGGTCATTTAAGCCCTAAATCGTATTTATTTGATCAAATATTGCCCTAAATCGTTCCTTTTGTCATTTTAGGTACTTTTGAGAAGAAATCTGGAAAAGGAAGCATTTTGGACGTTTTTGGAGCATAAAAGTGAAGAAAACGACAAAGTCTCAAAAACCGGCTGAAAAGTACCTTGGACGGCGTCAGGATTTGTTCTTGACGGCGTCATGGCTTGGCAAAAGTGGTGGATATGAAAATTACTCATGATAAGCCAGAGAAATTTGCATGGGAATTCTGACGGCGTCACCCTTTGGAATGATCAAGGTCATCACGGTATAAGTTAAAGCGGGACGGCGTCACGCCTAATTCCGACGGCGTCAAGCCTTGATAAGCCAGAACGGATTTTGGAGAGCTAAAGAGGGACGGCGTCAAGAAGGCCATCCGGGAACCCTAAAAGCGGCGAGGTGACGGCGTCACACTCCATAACGTGACGCCATCAGATCTGAAAGTCTATATATAGTTTTGCAATTTTTTGTCATTAGTGTGGAACTTATTGGGGAACTTTGTGTGTGAAAACCCTAAGACGATTTTAGCAGCTTTTTCAAGGCTTTTTGCCTTGAGATCTTCCATGTTACATTGAAGATAAGTTATCAATTAATCATTCAATATGTCTATGTGTTGTTTGATTCTATCTTGTTCTTGTCTTTTGTTTAACATGCTAGGCTAGATTTATCTTGTGTTTGCTTAGATCTAATGAAACCTAGCTATTGATTATTGGTTATTAGTGTGTTATTAGTTGTATTGGATGATTGTTTATCTATGTTAGGCTTAAGAAAACTGGCTAACTTCCTATTTGGTAACTTGCTTGAACGTCTTAAGAAACATGAACCAATGCGTACTAAAGGTTTTTATGGTTGTATTTAATGCACAAGCGAATTCTAGTGATCCCATGTTAGGAGCTTCCTAGCCGGCTCGACATAGGAGTGAAGTAGGAGCTTGTAGAGTTGGGGAAGTACGTACGCCACCCCACGATTGGTATTAAGGAATACACCCGTCATCCACGCAATTAATACACACTAATCAACCGGTAAAAGATAGTTAGGGAGTAAGGAAATCTAAGTAAACACATTTCTCTCCACATAAGTTTTACCACCTTTTCATTTTCAGTTATTTTATTTTATTTGCATTCGTAGTTATTTGGGTTAGTTGACTAGCAACTAATTCCGCCCACTCTTTCAAACCCGAGATTTTACTTGCTTTCATAAAATTATAAAAAACATAAAAAAGAATCTTCTCTCACCCTTAGACCTATTAGAGTAGTTTTTCATACCTAACGAACACTATTCCCTGTGGAGAACGATCAATCCCCCGTACTTACCACTACACTATACTACATCGGTCAAGTACACTGCCTGGTGGGGTTGTAAGCCTCTTGAGATCCCTCGAGAGGTAAAACCTGTTGTAAGGTTGCAAAACCACGCATCACTTACACACCTTAACAACACAACTTCTCTACTTACACACTAACCTATCCCAAACAATTATTCACACAACTATCTAACAACAATACACAACTTATATACAAATGTATGATGACACAAACAACTTAGGTATCTAAGTTGCAATACTTCTTCTCTAGTTGTTGAACGAGTATTCTTCTCTTGCACTTGAATTGAGGAAGCTTGGATCACTTGGAAACCAAAGCTTAAGATTATATGATCAAAGGGTTTTTGAAGATATGAAATGAGATCTATAACATAAAGTTTTAATGTGCAAAAGGTGAGTAAAAATCCAGGGGAAGGCTGGTATTTATAGGCAGAAAAACTGGACAGCTGAGAGCTACTGGAGCGTGGCCTGCCCCCTTAAATAGGGGGCGGTCCCCTTAATTTTAAGGGGGCCGCCTAGCAAAATTAAGGGGGCCGCCCATGCCAGCCTTTGCCCAGTTTTGTCTTTTTGTGGGGAAGGTTTTTCTTGAACATTTTTACTGATTTTGGTTAAAAATTTGAATTCATAAATTTCTAATGAATTAAACATTTTTATTTATTACCAAAAATGTTTTTCCAAAAGATATAAAATGTTTTTGACATTTTATAAAAAATCTAGTGTTTAAGAAAATGTTCATTTGATCATATAATGCATTAAGCATTAGTTCATTCATACCTTAAGTGATTTTAGTTGTAGAAGTGAATATTCACAACTAAGTACTTGTTTATTTTATAAGTTTATGTTTTAATGAGTTTACATTTTGTGATCATCAAAACATAGAGATATGAATAAATATTGATAATGTTTTTAGGCATTATTTATGTCAACACAGTTCTGTCGACCGAAATTATGTCCATAATTTACCAAACATATTCTCTGGAAGATGATGAGAGACTGAGAGCTGAGACCTCTGCAATTGTTTTAAAATATGAAAATGCTCTTGCTAAAATTGAAAAAGAAAATGTATCATATTTTAAACAACTTGATCCCAAAACCGAGGAATGCAAGTATGAAAAATTGTCATATGAGCGTGCCTACAGGAACATGAAAGAGAAAAATGATCTTTTGAAGTCTCAGCTGGATATTCAAAAGGGTAAGGGTGAGGAAACTAAGTTTGCAAAACCATCAACGTCGGACAAACCGGTTGCAAAACCAAAAATGTCAATTTCTCAAAGTGTTCCAAAAGTTGATGTGATAATTGATTTGACAAAACCAGTCACTCCAACACCCTTGCCAAAGGAAAGTGTAAAAGGAAAAGAAAAAGCAGTTGTTGAAACATCGAATGTGATAGCACCTGGCCTTTTATAGGATTAGTACCACTACTACGTCTACCTCTACATCTCAAACATATAGGGCGATAGACAAGAGCATTAAATATAATCCAAAAGAGCCTAGGGATGCTAAAACAACTTCAAAGGAAAACAAGCTAAATCCTAATGTGTGTGGCGTACCTTCTATAGGAGTAGAAAACAACTCTAAGAGCAGCAGACTACAGCCTAGGAGCAATACAAGGAACAATAGAGTCTCGCCTGTCTCTGAGAGTAGATGCAAGAATAAAAAGGAAGAAGTAGAAGAACACCCTAGGAATTTATCGCTTTCTAATAAGAAACATTTGTCATCTGGATGTAATGTTAAAAGTACTGTTTCTAGTGCATGTAATGACTCTGTTTGTTTAATGTGCAAGAAATCGTTAAATGTTTGTGATGATAGTGTTTCTAATAATGTGAATGTGAATGCTATGCCTGAACAGAAAGATGTTCCTCCAGGAACTAGTGCTAGGTCTAGATATGTTAAAAGACTTATTGCAGCATCTAGGTTAACCACTAGTAGCATATTGCCTAGAAAATTAAAAGTTGTTCCACCAGAACAAGTAGAAACCTTCTGTGAGTGTGATTCGGATGTTACCCCTAACCCCATGGAACCAAATGTTAAACGGTTTCCAAATGCAAAATCTTCTGTTCCTGGCAGGTTATCGAAATATGTCTTTGGATCGTCGACTCGGGTTGCTCCAAGCACATGACCGGGAATCTAAAGCTGCTGATCAACTTTGTATGGAAGTTCATGGGAACTGTTCGCTTTGGAAATGATCATGTAGCAGCTATTCTGGGTTATGGAGATCTTCAGTTTGGGAACTACTTAATCACTCGGGTTTACTATGTTGAAGGGTTGGGACACAATTTGTTTTCAGTCAGGCAGTTTTGCGATGCAGATTTAGAGGTTGCATTTAGGAGAAACACTTGCTTTGTTAGAAATTTGGTTGGAGATGATCACCTAACTGGGAATCGTGGCACCAACTTATATGTTATCGACGTAAACCAAATGGCCTCTTCATCACCAATTTGTCTCATGACAAGAGCATGCGAAACTAAGTCATGGTTGTGGCACATATGTTTATCCCATCTCAACTTTGACACCATCAACAAGTTAGCCAAAGACAACATCGTCAACGGTCTCCCAAAGTTCAAATACACCAAAGATCACCTATGTCCATCCTGCGAACAAGGAAAAAGCAAAAGGGCAACATATAAACATAAAACCGTACCCAGTTCGGTCGATAAGTTGCATTTGTTGCACATGGACTTATATGGCCCAATGAGAGTTGAAAGCATTAATGGGAAGAAGTATATTCTTGTTATCGTCGATGACTATTCAAGATATACATGGGTAAAGTTTTTGAGGTCAAAAGACGAAGCACCAGGCATCATCATCACTTTTCTGAAGCGTATACCAGTCTTACTTCAAGCTCCAGTAAGGATCGTAAGAATAGACAATGGCACAGAATTTACTAATCGGGAGTTAAGAACATATTTTGAAGATACTGGAATCACTCACCAGACATTAGTTGTTGGAACTCCACAGCAGAATGGGGTAGTTGAAAGAAGAAACCGAACTCTTGTGGAAGCTGCTCACGCTATGCTGATTTATTCTAGTGCACCACTATTCTTATGGGTTGATGCTGTTGTCACTGCTTGTTTCACTCAGAACCGTTCCCTAATCCATCCAAGATTCAATAAAACCCCATATGAGCTAGTGAACAACAGAATACCCGACATCTCTTACCTTCATGTATTTAGCTCTTTGTGCTATCCAACGAACGACAGAGAAGATCTAGGGAAGCTGAAAGCTAAGGGTGATATTGGAATCTTCATTGGTTACTCAGAAAACTCGAGGGCATTCAGGGTGTATAATCATCGTACTAAAAGGATAATGGAGACGATGAATGTGAAATTTGACGAGATTTCACAAATAGCTTCTGAGAAACTCGCTCTAGAACCCGCGCTTAACCCAATGGCTTCTAATCATACCAGATTAGGACCCGCACCAAACGTTCAGACTTCTGGACATATCAGTTTCGCTGCACCCGCTCAAAATCATCAACCACCACCACCACCACCACCGCAAGATGCATCAACAATGTTAGAACTTATGCACGCCATCATCAATTAAGTTCTTGGATCGTTTTGAGCCTTAGGGTTTAACAATAACAATGAACAATATGCACAGCGGAATAGAACAAAACAATTGTTATTGACACAAAGTTTTACCAAACACCATCACCTCCAAATTCTATTCGATCACAATAGAACGGTTACTCAACAATAACAGGATCAAAGACACCTTTGATCTTGGAGGCTATGAACAACTTGTTTAGGCGTTTATAATCACACGCCTAAACACACACACACACACCCCTTTATTATCTACATTGTGGAAGACATACTAAACTACGTACCCTGCCTCTCTTTATATAATAGAGAGTGCTAGGGTTTACAAAGAGATAAGAATAAGTTATTTCCTGTATCATTGTAGCTTTCTCTCTTTGTCATCTTTAGTCCTTCTTGTTTCATTCTTTTATTTATTTTGTCACATCAAATCTATAAAACCCAACAATCTTCCCCTATTTGATGATGACAAAACAAACAAAGTCGTGTACGAACTTCCCTAGACGAAGTAGAGAAGTTGAGATGTAATCATCTCCCTGAATGAAACAAACTGTCTTCCCCTTAAACCATGCCATGCCACCACAATATTTCTTCCCCTTTTTGTTATCAACAAATAGAGAATGAATAAACCGTAAAAACTTCCCCTCGAGTGATGCATGTACATAAAATGATTCTTCAAATCAGTAGGCTGTATATATTGTTGAAGAAAAATATCATTACCAATTTGATGTTGAAGTAGAAGAAACCAACCTTGTGTCCTATGCCTTGTACTAAATACGACTTCGAACGTATACTTAACGTATAGGGAGACCTCAATCTCTTGACAATAACCACTGAGCACAATAACGTAACTCCTTCAAGTGTTTTGTCAATTCTTAATCACTTGAACGAACAAACAAGTTACCTCCTCTCAAAAGGTATGCTAAGACACAACCTTGAAAAATTCAACCGCATCATCAAAGAAATAACAAATACTCCTCTTCACCAATAAGAAATAATAACGAGCCTTTAAAACTTTTAAGAACAAACGAACAAACTCCTTGTGTGTGTGAACTTCCCCTGTGTGTGTGTAAACCAATAACCATACTTACTTCCCCTCACTGCTCGTAAATAATGCAACTATCAATCATGTAAACCCAGCAATAACGTAGCAGCAGAGAGTAAGTCCAACAGCAGAGTCAATATGCGTAACAGCAGAGTGATATATGTCGAGCAGCAGAGTATAATATATGCAGCAGCAGAGTAATAAGCGTAACAGCAGAATGAAGTCATAACAGCACATTAACCAATTTCATTCCACTATCTGATAATTCAATAAAGTATTCCACTGACCAATCAATCCTTAATATCAATAACTGCTCCCGTTATTACATAAAAAAAAATAACAGTAGCATTGACCCTTCAATTCAGTACAATACTCCATATGCACGATCCCACATTCGAATAATAATAATCAAATTAGTCCCACGTGGTTAAAGACGACAAAACAATTCTTATCTCAACAAAAGCCACATCGCACCGACCAATTGATAATCGTAGGGCCAAAAGATTCACCAATTAATAACGAAAACAGTACGAGGTTAATCTTTACACATGCACTTCACGACAAACTCATCTAATATTGAATCGACCCACAACTTTAAATGCAGTACGAGGATTATATTCAATTAAAGTCAGTACCATTAAGATCCGAGAATACCTTAAAACAGCCAATTTGTACCTTCGTAAAAACTGCATCTTTTTTCAAATCTGCTTCTGTCGACACCAATAAACTTTGTGAATCCCTAGGTAACGAGCTCCCCAATCTCTGATACCACCTGTTAGAACTTATGCACGCCATCATCAATTAAGTTCTTGGATCGTTTTGAGCCTTAGGGTTCAACAATAACAATTAACAATATGCACAGCGGAATAAAACAAAACAATTGTTATTGACACAAAGTTTTTCCAAACACCATCACCTCCAAATTTTATTTGATCACAATAGAACGGTTACTCAACAATAACAGGATCAAAGACACCTTTGATCTTGGAGGCTATGAACAACTTGTTTAGGCGTTTATAATCACACGCCTAAACACACACACACACCTTTATTATCTACATTGTGGAAGACATACTAAACTACGTACCCTGCCTCTCTTTATATAATAGAGAGTGCTAGGGTTTACAAAGAGATAAGAATAAGTTATTTCCTGTATCATTGTAGCTTTCTCTCTTTGTCATCTTTAGTCCTTCTTGTTTCATTCTTTTATTTATTTTGTCACATCAAATCTATAAAACCCAACAAACAACAATCGAAGTTGACGCACCAACTCCCTCCATGTCATCAACATCTACTCCAGCAACTCCAGTGATTGAGATTGTTCTATCAAGAGTTGATGACCAAAACCACAATACACCACTTCAAGAAGAACAACAACAAAATGATGCTGTGTTAGAAGAAGAAGTATTCGAAAACCCATTTGCAACGGATTCTGCTGAATCATCTTCAAGGTTACATGAACAATCTAACACGCATTCGTTAAACCCACGGTATCCTTCTACGTTACAATGGACAAAAGTCCATCCAATAGAACAAGTAATTGGTGAAACTTCTCGGCCAGTTCAGACGAGAAAACAACTCGCCACCGACCCCGATATGTGTATCTACGTCTGCTCAGTCAGTTTAAAAGAGCCAAAGAACATTCGAGAGGCGATGGCAGATAATGCAAGGATTGAAGCGATGTAGGAAGAACTTCTCCAATACAAGTTACATGACACTTGGGAATTAGTTCCAAGCACTGGTACAGAAAGTGGCTTTCGTCACACCAAAAATATGTGATGATATGCATATAGTCACACACGTTTTTTTTGGTGTGTGTCACGAAAGGTCGCGCCACCGTAGGTAGCATATGGTCACATTGTTTAGTTTGTGGTTGTTTTCATTGAAAAATAGTGACCAAAACCCGAATATATGTGACAAATTAGGCACAAGTTTTGTTGGATTAATCAGTATGTGTGACTATTTCCCGTCCTATGGCCACATGAATATATAATAAATGTAAAGTTTGTGATGATTTAGTCACACAACGTGTGTTTTTTTTCGAGTTAGTCACATACAATTTAAAAAACAGTGGCCAAAAGTGTAAATAAGTGTGACCATATGCTGTTTAAAGTGAAGAAATGTGTATTTTGTGTGACTATTGATCATCCAATGGCCACATGAATGTTATGTTTGTGTGGCCTTTTGTAATATTTAGTCACACAAAGCATGTTTGTTTTGGGTATTTAGTCACATACAATTAAGCAAAAAATGGCCAAAAGTGTTAATAGGTGTGAACATATGCTTTTTAATGTGAAGAAATGTGTATTTTGTGTGACTATTGATCATCCAATGGTCACATGAATTTTTAGTTTGTGTGACCTTTCGTAATATTTAGTCACACAAAGCATGTTTGTTTTGGGTATTTAGTCACATACAATTAAGCATAAAGTGGCCAAAAGTGTTAATAAGTGTGATCATATGCTGTTTAAAGTGAAGAAATGTGTATTTTGTGTGACTATTGATCATCCAATGGTCACATGAATTTTTAGTTTGTGTGGCCTTTTGTAATATTTAGTCACACAAAGCATGTTTCTTTTGGGTATTTAGTCACATACAATTAAGCATAAAGTGGCCAAAAGTGTTAATAAGTGTGACCATATGCTGTTTAAAGTGAAGAAATGTGTATTTTGTGTGACTATTAATCATCCAATGGTCACTTGAATTTTTAGTTTGTGTGGCCTTTTGTAATATCTAGTCACACAAATCATTTTTGTTTTGGGTATTTAGTCACATAAAAAAAAGCATAAAGTGGCCAAAAGTGTTAATAAGTGTGACCATATGCTGTTTAAAGTGAAGAAATGTGTATTTTGTGTGACTATTGATCATCCAATGGCCACTTGAATTTTATGTTTGTTTGGCCTTTTGTAATATTTAGTCACACAAAGCATGTTTGTTTTGGGTATTTAGTCACATACAAATAAGTATAAAGTGGCCAAAAGTGTTAATAAGTGTGACCATATGCTGTTTAAAGTGAAGAAATGTGTATTTTGCGTGACTATTGTTCATCCAATGGTCACATGAATTTTTAGTTTGTGTGGCATTTTGTAATATTTAGTCACACATCGAATTAAACAAAGAGTGACCAATAATGTTGATAAGCGTGACCATATTATGTGATTGCATCTTTTAGTCACAGGGTTACTACCGCTATTGCTAAGTTAGTATTGTTGGAGCAGAGTTGCTACTGCTAGTACTAAGTTAGTCCTGCTGAAGCAGAATTACTACTGCTAGTACTATGCTTGTGCTGCTGAAATGAGTATATATATATATATATATATATATATATATATATATATATATATATATATATATATATATATATATATATATATATATATAACATAATTAAAAACAACAAGAAATTTCAAATTGAATTAAACTAGAATGTATATAACTGAACAGAATATACAATTGTTATGTCGTACTTAATTAATCAAATTCTCAAGTACCATAATCTAAAGACTTTTGAATCTTCGGCGGCTTAGCAACTTGTTGCTTTAAGTCGTTAACAGATACATATTTTTTCTTCGATGGTACTGGTGGTCCACATTTAGTCACAGGGTTTGTTGGTGTAACCTGTAGTATACAAAAGACGCTTCTATCAAACATTGAATTAAATATGAAGAATTATATATATGTAGTTTGAAAAAACACATGTATGTACCTCCTCTTCAAAAATAATTGATCCTTTGGCCATACAACGAAACTACCATCGACTTTCTTAACTGTTTTGAACCCATTATTTGCTACGTCCGGTATGCATGCTGCATCAACTAACGATGAATCTATTGACACTCTGTAGCAATCATTTGGGAGTGGTCGGTTATGCAGCATTTTCTTTCCATGAGACTGGTATACGGTACCCTTAGCAACAATATTTGCTTTCTTTATGTGCCACAGTTTGCACTTTAATGTCTACAAAAAAAGAATTTTTGCATATATATATCAGAAACTATTTAAACAAAAGAATAACAAGAAACATGTTGAAATACATACTGTTGGCAGTGCTTGTGTTGGAGAAACATTTTTTTGCGATTGGGAATCTGGAGACCCGTTTTGTCGCGACTTAGGATTTGTCTTGGGTCCGACAGTTTTAACAGGTTCCTATATGTATATATAAAACACGTTACATTATTTAAACAAAAGAATAACAAGAAACATGTTGAAATAAATACTGTTGGCAGTGCTTGTGTTGGAGACGACACATTTTGTTGCGATTGAGAATCTGGAGACCCGTTTCGTCGTGACTTAGGCTTTTGCTTAGGCCTGACAGTTTTAGCAGGTTCCTATACGTATATATAAAACACGGTACATTAGTCGATCATGTATGTAAAATTAAAAATCAAAGGGGGATTTTTTATTACTTACCATTGTTTCTGTTACCTTTTCCGAAGTTACAAGGCCATTGGACTTCTCTTGAATTCTCGCATCTTTAGCACTTACAACATCACTCGTCTGAGTGCCGTCCACATCATTAGCGCTGCTCTCTATATTGTCAATGGCCATTGGAGTCACCTGCAATATAAATTAAGAAATACATTGACTCATCATTTTATGTTCAATGCCTGGTATCATTAGCATCAGTGGTGTTAGCATTAGAAAATGAAATTGTTAACAACATAAAAAATGGCTTACATCTGAGGCTAATGGCAATTGATCATATGGCAAAGTTATATTGATCCCTTGTTTATTCAACTGTGTCATCAGTAGAGTAAGCACTTTATTTGTCTGTTCCACCTCACCGGATAATTTCTTGACCATCACATCTTTTTCGGTCATCTCGGTGGACAATTTCTTGACCAATTTATCTTTTTCTTCACGCTCGCGTCTCTCATTATCCAGTTGAGTTTGAAGTAACTCAAGTCTTTCATCGGTTTCTTGTTTTCTTCAAGGAAGGCCAAAATACTTATTGTATGTTACTCCACCTCCCACTCCTCTTGCATAACCGCCCTTTTCCTTACCAAAGACAACTGCCATGGCAACAGTGCCATTATCAACACTCAAGGTTCCTTCCTTGATCTGGTCATCAGCTTGTTTCTGCACAAAAAATATAGGAAATGTTAGGATTAAAAGTCTTCTTGATGCTGTTAGAGTAACTACTGCTCATATTTGTTTCAATGCTACTCTGCTGGAGTTAGTGCTGCTCATGAACTTCAATGAAAAATATACTACTGCTAGTACACATTTACTGCTGTTAGTATGCAGTTAATACTGCTGGTATACAAGTTACTTTTGCTAGTACACAGTTAATGCTGCTGCTATATAAGCATAATAATAGAATTTGCAGTCAAACTTACAAGTTTATCTCCCATTGATCTAATATCATCATCTGGGTATTCGCCGTCTTTGTTTACCCTTCCTTTCAACCACATTACATCACGCGAGGGTTCTTCATCCGCTTCAATCTCTTTATTTTGGATCTAATAAACATCAAATGCATACACATGTAAAGTTAAACCAAGATAAACGAAAATATGAGGATGCTTACACATGTACAGTTAAACCAAGATAATCGAAAATATGAGGGGTATTAAATGAAAATGTGCAAATTGGGCATTGTAAACAGATTCATTTCTCATACTGATCGTCTCTCAATTTGTAAAACAAACATTATGTAATCTTACCATTTTCTCTTTGACATAAACATACCCACCTCGTCCCATTTTATGCTGATAATTATTTTGGGAACGCGCCATTTTAGCTTTATCAGATTTCTCCTAAAAACAGAAAAATCATAAGGCGTTTAGATGCGGTAATGCTGCAAACTGAAAATTATGAAATGACATATAGACTTAAATAAAGATGACTAATTAAAACCTTGTATGCATCGGTGGTCGTGTAGTTTACAAACTCGACCCAGTCTACTGAATCCATAATTGCACTATACTTGGCCGGGACTTCAGTCAGTTTGGAAGGTGTATTTAGGTTGGGCAAAATGCATTTTTCTCTGAGCTTCATTATGTAATTCCTTAGCAGTTGACCAAGACGAGTCATTATCAATTTTCTAAATGTCACGTCAACATCAAAAAATTTCTGCAAAGATTAACACAATGTTGTTAATTAGTTGCACATAATGTAACTGCATATATAAACTTATGTAGTACTGGGTTACAAAATAGTATATATGTACCGTGATTTCAGCCCATAGTTTATCTCTTGATTCTTTATTCACCTTCTTTCAGGAAAGAATCTTCACACCTATGTGCTCACGAACCAGATCTCCTAAAAAACTCACAAACACTGCTCTGTGTTCCCCTGATACCCTACTGAATGCATCGAAGGTTACCTTGATCTTTATTCCACCCGGTTGGCCATACTTCGCGCGAAACTTTTTTAGCCTGGTTATGCCCCTCTTAGCTAGTATCGTTTCTGGTTGGTTGGTTCCAGGCGCATCTATATCTTCATCATCAGAATACTTTTCGGATTCATATCCTAAGGTGTTATCATCAAGTACAATATCATCAGGAGGAAGCAAAGTATGATTATCAACAATGGGTTCAATTTCCATGACTCTTGGAGATTAATGGTGATAGAAGATTTGATTTTTGTGTTTTCTTTGCAGTCTTTTTTTTAAGGAGAGAAAAAGGGGTATACCAAGAATATGAATCGTTATTCTTGGTAACTGCTTGTAATTAGGTGATTTAAAAAATTTCGATCAAAAATTTGGCTCCAAGTTGTAATTTGAAATTAACAATTGAATTATTTGAAAATTTTGCCTTTGAACCTGTTAATTAAAGCATAAACTTGAATAAATCAAAATTTTGGCTCCAAATGTTATATATCATTATCTTAATAATCGCAAATGTACCACACTGTGCAACCATCACATCAAGAACAGAAACTGCTACCCATTTAACAAACTAAAATACTTACATAATTACCAGTTATTGTACCCTTACTAATTAAATTTACAAAACACAAATTGCTATAATTTTTTTTTGAACATTGAAGACTTTTTATTCATATATTGAAAACCAAAACCAACAAGTTGCTGGGGAATACAGAAAGTAGAATATTCAAAACATAATACAGTACATACATAAGGGAAAATCAGTATCCAAATTAAATGTGAGAATTTAACCAAATACCATTTACAAAACACAAAAGTTGTTAATGTATATCCTAAACCCCTAAACCATCTTCCTCTTGTCTTTCCCATGGCTGCTAGAAGGTGCTCCAAAACCTATAGGATTCTTCCTACACGGCATTCCCAAGACAATATCCTGAGTAAATTTCTTTTTGTGTGCCTTTTCAACTGGTATTTGAACTTGCACAGGGAGAGCCAGGATAGGAGCTTGAGATGGGAGTTCCTCTGGAGGTTCAATGGCTTGGATAGGTTCCACTTCCCAAGTATCAGTACTTGCATCAGAATGTTGCTCTGGATAATACTAAGCAAAGAGGCCAAGAAGGATGTTGAGAGCACCATCATTTGATTCTGAACTACTTGAATCAGAATAAATTTGTATGACATCTAAAAATAACAACTGTTAGATCAGTTTTATTGATTCAAATGTTAAACTATATCACAATCAAAGAAAAACCTTTTGATGGTTTACCATTGCAGAAGAATCCATTATGTTATCATATTTGGTCCTCTTTTGTGGTATCCCAAACAATGAAGCAATGTCGCACAAACTAGGCTGCATTTCAAGTCTCATTGGTGGCCAACTAGGCTGCAATTGAAGTCTCAATTGGACCTCTTAGTGTACTCACAAACATTGGACCTCAGAGGGTACTCACAAACAGTTCAAAATCCTGTATTTGTATTCTCAATGGACATCTCAGTGTACTCTAATAGGCTGCATTTGGACCTCTCATTGGTGGCCAAGCACAAACAAGTCTACTAGGTACTCTCATTACTAGCCAATGACAAACTAGGCACATTCCAATGCTCTCATTGATTTAGACCTCTCAGTGTACTCACAAACAAGCAACAAAAAATACTCAGACACAAAACACTTAATTAGACATGGCATAACAACCATTATGTATACGAAAATCAAAGTATGGAAAAAGAAAAAAAAAACAGAGCATACATTAGACATAGCATAACAACCATTATAAAATACAAAACAACCACATTTTACATTTCGGTAACAACCACTAACAGCACCATTTATAGATCAAAAGCCTGATACTAATTATTATACAATCAATCATCAACTGATATGTGAGAACATTAAAAAACATACATTTGTTGTTATTTGGATTCATTGTTTGCGTGTTTGTGTTTTCCAGAAGAATGTGTGTTTTGATTAGGGTTTATTGATTATTGTGTGTGTTTACAAATGATCGGGTAAAAGGATTAATTGCTGGTTGACTATTGAATTTGTGGTTTGGTTTAACGATAAATGACGTGGCAAGATTTGTAAAAGGGAAAAGAAAAAAAAAAGGCTATTGGTGCTGATGTAGCGGTTAAAACCGGCTATAGCCGGTAACTAGGGATGGCAACGGTTCGGGTTCGGGGCGGGTTTAGTGTACCCGTACCCGAACCCGTTTATAATATACTCGTACCCGCCCCATATCTCACCGGATACCCGATTAATATTATCCATCGTTTTTTCGGGTTTCCCCGCGGGTATCGGTTATCCGTAATTGAATATTTTATGGACAAAATTGGCGGTATTAAGATTAACTCACGCTAAAATCCACCAACAAAACAAAATAAAATACTCTAATATATTCAAATTTCTTAAAAGTTAAAGAAAATGAATATCGTATCAAACGATTTAACGCAACGTATCGCAACGCAACGTACTCGGCACGACATTCACCGAAAAAATCAAATGCGCAAGAGTTTTCAAAAGTTAATCATTCTCATTTCCAAAAGTAATCTCGTTTTAGCCTTTTAAAAGGGTTTGGTATCATCATTCGTGTAACGGTAAAGAACACGGACTCACGAGTACTCACTCCAAAAAAGAGAATAACCGGATAGTCGAGAAGAGTATTGACGATAACTCGAGTCGAGATGAGATGACGAAAAGAAGTCAAAGAGATAACTAACAAAAAAAAATATCCAAAAAGGAGAGTTGATTGGTAATCGTCGGTATTTTCCCATAATCCCATTTTTAAGTACAAGGTATATATACTTGTTTTATGATTTAAAACAAGTTTGGACTTACGAAAAAATTAATCTTTGGAAATAACAAAATTTCGCCATGAATCTTTCATTTATCGAACGTTTCCAAGTCAAAAGACTTTATTGAAAATCAATTTCCCGAGTAATTTATAATATAACGAGTATTTATACAAACCCTAAACCCTGAACGCTAAACCAATCCGTAACTCAAACAATAACCAAACGAATAGTCCAATAAATCCAAATATGTTAGTCTACGTATAGCATGTCTCGAATAGTCCAATAGCCCTCGTGTGTTCCGTTTTTATCCCAAATGTCTCACAAGGTTTTCAAAATCGGGATCCTACTTAGGATCGATTTTGTCTTTGCAAGATCGAGCTTGTAAGATCGGATCGGGATCTTAAGATCCTACTATAATGTCATTTTGTTAATAGTTTTTGTAATATTATACAAATCTATAAATTAATATATATCATAAACACAAATTATGTAAATATTTCATAGAAATGTTGTCTTAAATTATGATTATGAAATTTTTAAGAGTATTAACAAGTTTTTTTTTTTATTATTTTTTTTAATTCTACAAAATACATTCCATACTTTTTTAGTTTGTGGTTCGAGAAAAGTAAGATCGGATCGTATTAGTTCTTAAGATCCGATGGTAAAGATCGGGATCATATAAGATCTTAAGCTTTCAAAGATCTTTTGTAAGATCCGGATCATTTTTGCTTTGCAGTATCGTAAAATCGTAAGATCCTAAGATCAGGATCGGGATCCTGACAACCATGGTCTCATGTACACTTCTAATTTCCTTACTTCGTAGTTAACCAAATTTAAGAGCATTACCAATGGTCACTCAGTGTTAAAGTTTAACACACTGCCACATCAGCTTTTACCTTTTCACCTTTAACTAAAAAAAACACCTGCAATCATAACTCACCCTTAACTCACCTTTAACTCAACTATTTTCAAAATCAACCCCTAAACTATGATTAATACTTCATTTAACAACTAACACGAATTACATTAATCATTAAAGTTAAAACACAAATTACATTAAACATTAAACTTAAAACACAATACATAGTACGATTAATAGAAACTAAAACTACAAATTAAGAAAAGGAATCATCTGAAACCCAACCGTCCTCACTCGAAGAGGACCTAAACTCCCCATCATAATACTTTCCTTCCATAATATCAAACCAATTTCTCTCCTGCTCCATACGAGCAGCTTCCTCTTCTAGTTCGCGTTGTTCTATTTCTCTCCTCACTTCCTCATCTTGTTGTATATATATAGGCACCCTGAAATTTGAATTTGAAATTAAATTATCCCGCTTGTAGTTGAATTTTGAATTTTTGAATTTGAATTTGATTATCCCGCTTAAGAACCAAGGGGGTGTTTTGTAATTTTTTTTTAAACACAACGGATACATAGTACTCTAGAGGGGGTAGAAATGATTTTATATATATATATATATATGCGCACTTTCTTTTCAGAACCACTTTAATTGCGAGAACTGCAAGAACCACTTTTTTACAACTAATAATACACAATGTACATCATTTAATGATCCATAGCATTTTGTTATTTTTATTTAATTCAAAAGGGTATAATAGTAAAAGACATTTTCGTATTATTTTTGTTTTTTTAATAATTCCCGTTTTTTATAAATTTTGAAATTCGGATTTTTTTTTTCCCTTCAAATAGGCATGGGTGCATATATGTTTTTTTCTTTATTTTTTTTTCCCAAATAGCGTGCATACACGTTTTCAATTAGTTAAAGTGCATACATGTTTTTTTTCCAAATAGTCAAAGGTGCATACATGTTTTTTTTAGCTAACACTTTTTTTTATCAACCTACCAATATTTTTACCTGATCATTATTTTTTTTTTGAAAGTTTGAAACACAAATTAAAGAACATAAATCATTATAAAAAGAAAAACAAGATTGATAAACTTAAATGTAACATTTCACTTGATTACAAGTACAAAAACACATGCAATAATCATATATCTCCAAAAGTCGCAAATTATCTTCATGTATATTCGTGTTTATCCACTTCCCGGTCTTAAATGATATCATCATCTTCATCAATCAATCTGAAACAAACATGCACGAAAACAATTAAACCACAAACAAATAAGAAACGAAAATTAATCACAACAACTAGCATAACACATATGCACAATCTTGTGTATATTAAACTAATGATGTAAACATGTTTTTTAATAATAAACACAAAACATATATGTTTTATAATCCAAAACACAAAACATATATGTTTTATACGTAAACATATATGTATCTTTGCAAAACTTATATATTTTATAATCCAAACACAAAACATACATGTATACACGCTTGTTAAAACATGTATGCACCATTCATCAAAAGATGTAAACAAACTATAATAACTAGCATAACACGATAGATATCTACGAAATAATTTTCTTTACCACCACGTCCACTAAGGACATATACCGAGGAAACAAGCACAGAAACCACAACACCAAATTAGACGCGGACCACATGGACAAAACTAGCAAATCAATGATTTACCTCGACACACACAACATATCAATGATTCGTAGATGTGGAAACAATATTAAGACCTGTACATTGATTGATATAATATACCAACTATATCAAACTTCCGAGCAGATTCTCAATATAAAGAATTGATAAGACCCTAACTTTTATATTTTGCTATACACAACTATATCAAACTTCCGACGAGCTCCTCAAACTTGAGTATACTGCTCAAATACCGGAGACCTGGCCAAAAACAAAAATGTTAAAAGTCAACCAAATTTAAAAAATAATAAAATAAAATAAAATATATTGTTAGTTGTGAATAAAGAATATCAAACCATATGGTACAAATTTCACAAATCCGTCATTGGAGTGTGTCATTGATAAGAACATATATTAATATACTATCATCACCATCAAACACTCAAAAGATCCAGATTCAATCGACAAAGGATTTTTCCAATTTTTTTCGTAGATCCGCATATTACACTGAAATAGAAGGCATATTAAACAAAATCAAAATCAAATCTTCATAAAAGATGATTTAGAGGGAAAAAAAACCAAAATCAAATCTTTATAAAAAGAAATTAAAATAGAAGGCATAGTAAACAAATCAAACCTTCAATGGAGAAGGAGCATGGTACGTCGGTTTTAAACCAACAGTTCAATCGGCGGTCATGGCATAAACTAGAGCGTGGTTGTGCACTGAAAATCGTCGCATATTTCTTGGCTACGTTCGGCAAAGGTTAGATCGGCGGCTAGGGTTTTTTCTCTTTTTTTTAATGGAGAAGGAGGCGTTTATGTCACAAGTGAGAGAAGAGAAGTTATATAAAGAATTTTGAAAGAGACGGTTTAAAAAAAAATGATTATGATATCCCTTAATTGCCCTTACACTATTTACATGAGTCTACATGATCTTTTAACTATTTACATAAATGGCACATTCATTTTTAACCATTGATCAATTAATCCAATGGCTAAAAACTGGTTCTCGCAGTTCTCGCACTTAAAGTAGTTTTGAAATGAATGTTACACTATATATATATATATATATATATATATATATATATATATATATATATATATATATATATATATATTATAGCTCACCTTAACGTGGCGTTAAGGGGTTAACGCACCCTTAACGCACACATTTCCAATGGTTAACACCCTTAACGCACACTTCCCTCGGGTCAATAATAATGAACCTGATCCCGAATCATTCCAAACATTCCCTCGGTTTCATTTTGTCGAGTCAAACCCTAATCAGATTTAATATCATTAATATAGAAAATATCAATTACCCTAATCAACAAGTCAATTAGTCAATCCAACACCAAGCACACTTCCAAATCAACTACACTACTCAATCCAAACCAAACACAAACCAAATCGGACCAATATTATCCATCTGTTTACTTTTGGCGCATTTCGATGGTCCCTCTTCCCGCCTAAAGTATTGGGAACCGTTCATATACCTCTGCCAGCCTATTTATACCTATCGATTGGACAAACCGTTCATAATCAACCGTTCATATACAACTCCTTTGATATTTTCATTAGATATTATATTTCAAATTTCAATGGCTGAATCCTCTTCAACTCCTGTTTCAAACAAAAACAAATGCCCAAGGGATGATTCTCCTCCACCAATCCCTGAAAAGTTAAAGAAACATTTTAACATATCCCAAAAAATTTGGGATAAATGCAATTCTGGCCAGTACGGTACTTAAAAAACATTGATAGAACTTTACACCAGCCGTATAAAGAGGCTGGAAGAAAAGAACAAGGAAGATTTAAAGATCATTTTGGAGCATCAGAAGAAAGTAGATGATAGGAACAAAGAAATAGAAGAAACAAGAGAGAAAATAGTTGGTGTTTACAAAAGTATTGAAGATAGTTTATTTATTTCTTAATGTATCTTTTGTTTATATATTTTGACTATGTAAATGTAAACTTATTTTGACTTAGTTTATATATTACTTAACTTTTCCAATTCATACAAGTTTATGATATTTGAATGCAGTTATTATTATTAGTTTATGATATCTGTGTTTCCCCTGATGTTAAAGGGGTGTTTGGTTTCTTGGATACTTAGAAGACTATTATTTCCTTAATGCAAGCTATATTAAGTTTGCATTAACAGTAAAACCTACTACATATACTTCTAACATTATCCAGTTTTGGTCGTCTGCTAAGGTCAAAACTATTAATGGGGAAGTACAAATCCATGCCCTTGTAGATGGGCAGAGGATTGTCATTACAGAGGCGTCTATTCGAAGAGATCTTCTCCTAGATGATGCTAACGGAGTTGAGAATCTTCCAAATACTACAATCTTTGAAAAACTTTCACTGATGGGCTATGAGAGAAAAACAGATGCTTTAAAGTTTTATAAAGGTAATTTTTCTCCTCAGTGGAAATTCTTAATTCATATTGTCTTAGTGTGTCTAAGTCCAAAGACCACTACGTGGAATGAATTTAGCAGTAATTTAGCTTCGGCTATAATTTGTTTGGCTGAAAATACTCAAAGATTTAATTTTTCAAAATTAATTTTTGATAGTATGGTTAAGAACTTGGATAGTTCTTCGGCTAAATATTTTCTATATCCAAGATTTTTGCAACTCTTTTTAGACAACCAATTTGAAAATAAGAAAAGTCACAAAAATGTTTATTCCACTCCCTGCCTTACCAAAAAGGTTTTTACTAATATGAGGAGGGATGAAAAAGATTTTTCAGGGACAATGACACCTTTGTTTCCAACAATGGTGGCACTAGCCCAAACCCAAATGGGTGAAGGTTCAGCAATCCTAGCTGGTACCCATCACACACCCACACTTTTGGCTACATCATCTAAACAACAACAAAAGACCTATAAATGTAGGACTAACACCAAGAACACTGAGCTACCTCAGGCTAGTGGTTCTATACCAACTATTGCAGATGAGGCTGTCACTGGGGGGAGAGTGACATGTTGGCAAGGGCTGCCACTACTGTGTCTAGCTTAGCAGCAGCACATGACAGTGGTAACATCATTAAGACCCGAACCAAGACAACTTCTAATGAGTCCGGTCCACATGGAACTAATTCAGGTGAAGCACCCAGTCACATAGAAACAATGGGGGGTTCAGATGTTCATCTTAGGGGTGAGACTGAACTTAACTTTTCCAATGATCCACCTCTCGGGCTAGGTAACACAAGCCGAAGTGGTGAGGATAGTATGCAACTTTTGAATGAATTGAAGGATACCTGTACCAAGCTGTCTGCACAAATTGTTGATCTGCAAAAACTAGCTGCTTCTCAAGATGGACTCATCAAAGCTCAAGGTGGGGAGATAAAGGCTTTGAAGAGAAGGGTTAGGTATTTAGAAGGAGTCAAAGGATCAAGAATTACCAAACACAAGGTTAAATCTTCTGAAGCTTCTAAGGATGCTCTCAAACAGGGGGAATGAAGGCAAAGTTTCAGGGGAGGCTAAAGAGGGTGAAAGTATTGGTGAAGAGAGTGATCCAATGGAATATTTAGTTGCTGTAGCCAGATACCTATAGTCACGAAAATATTCAAATGTGTGGCTGTAGCCTCAGATGTAATTCCGAAATGGTCACATAAGTCGGATCAAGTGTGGCTGTTTATTTTATTCTGGTACATTTAGTCACATAAAAAAGTTACTGTGTGGCCGTTCGAAAAGCTGCATGTGTGACGAAATCCCATTTTTGTACTAGTGAAGACCAATTGACAAACTTTTCATTGATCTAAAGTGGTTATGGAAAAACAAGAAGGATGAAGAAATGACTGTCATTCACAACAAAGCTCGTCTCGTGGCTAAGGGATTCAGACAGGAAGAAGGGATAGATTTCGAAGAGTCATTCGCGCCAGTAGCAAGACTTGAGGCAGTCAGGATTTTCTTAGCCTATGCAGCTCACAAAAACATCACGGTTTATCAGATGGATATCAAGACAGCATTCTTAAATGGAACTCTGAAAGAAAAAGTCTATGTGAGTCAGCCAGACAGATTCGTTGACAAAGATCATCCAGACTGCGTCTACAAGCTAAAGAAAGCCATTTATGGTTTGAAACAAGCCCCAAGGGCGTGGTATGACGAACTATCATCTTTCCTGATCCAAAACAATTTCACCAAAGGAACAATTGATCCAACCTTGTTTACAAGAAAATATAAAGATGACATTTTGATTGTTCAGATTTACGTGGACGACATTATCTTTGGGTCCACTAATCCGAAACATTCAAAACATTTTGAAAATCTCATGAAAAGCAAATTTGAAATGTCCATGATGGGGGAACTAAAATTCTTTCTTGGTTTGCAAATACATCAATCCCCTCGTGGTATTTTTATAAATCAAGCTAAATATACAATTGAGATTTTGAAAAAACATGGAATGGAAAACTGTGACTCTGTTGGTACTCCAATGGTCACTTCACCAAAAATAGGTGCTGATTTATTCGGGAAACCCATGGATCCGAAGAAATATCAGAGCATGATTGGTTCTCTCATGTACTTAACTACTAGTCGACCCGATATTCATTTTGTTGTTTGCTTATTAGCACGGTTTCAGGCAAGGCCTACCGAACTTCACCTCCAAGAGGTTAAACGGATCTTTCAGTACCTACGAATAACCATTAACATGGGACTTTGGTATCCGAAGGATTCGGAGTTTAAACTAATAGCATTTTCAGATGCGGACCATGCCGGTTGCCAAGTCACAGTAAAAAGTACATCAGGTGGAGCACAATTTTTAGGAGAAAAGCTAGTAGGCTAGTCATCAAGGAAACGAGACTGCACTGCACTATCAACCGTAGAAGCCGAGTATGTGTCTATCTGCGTGTTATGCCCAAGTTCTATGGATGAGGACACATCTCACAGATTATGGCTTTACTTTCGACCGCATACCTTTGTATTGTGATTTGAAAATTGCCATATCCATCTCGTACAATCCAGTGCAACACTCTAAGACCAAGCATATTAGAGTCCGCTATCACTTCATCAAGGAACACGTAGAAGAGGGTACTATTGAATTATTTTTCGTGAAGACTGAATACCAACTCGCCGATCTATTTACTAAAGCCCTTCCAAAAGAAAGGTTTGACGATTTAGTTCAACGAATTGGCATGCGAAGCCTAACTCCTCAGGAGCAAGAAAGTCTTCTCGAATCTTCTTGAATTTTATCTCAAAAAGCTTCGCATGCAAATATTTTTTGAAAAACAAAATACAAAATTTGAAAAACCAACAAAATCAAAATATAAAAATAGAAAATTTTCAAAAATACAAAAACAATATAAAATATAAAAACCAAAAATATTCTTCTCATGACATGTCTCTCGTATAATCGATATTTTGTACGTATCTAGAAATGTCATTCAAAAATGATACGGACATGTACAGATGCTTGAGCAAGAGTTCGTTTAAATGTTTTCCAAAACATGTCGTTTCCTGTGATTATTGAATTTTGCCAGGGTAAACCCCTTTTACCCAAAAAACATGTCGTTTCTCAAAATTTCTTCACTATGGCTTTCGTATACTTCAGTATGAAACCCGTACTTTAACGTGAAATCTTTTATAGTAGCTCGGGTACGCCAACTCGAAAAGATTTCAAATAAAAGCTACATTGATGACTTCTGATTATTTCAGATCAGGACTCGTAATGTTAATGGCAAAAATAAAAAATCCTTGAGCACATGATCAAGATTTTTCAAAAAGATTTTTCGAAATCTTTCTCAAAATTATGTGCTCAAGATAACTCCCTCTATACCCTTAAAATTAATTTAAACTCAAATGTTTAAAAATATGCTTTATTTAAGTGGGAGTATAAAAATGAAAAACAAAAAATGTTCCAAAATCATGATAAAATGATCCGTCTATCTCTCCAAAAAGCTTTCATTTAATCAGTAGATATCAAAAATATCACTACATGCTATTTTTGAGGGGGATAAGACGTGATTAAAATGTGATAAAAAATGTTTAAAGTATCGTGGATTGAATCTCAAAAAGAGCTAGACTCAGTAGGAACCCTCGAATTGACGAAAAAATAAAAGTTAGTAATCGAAAAGACATGTCCGGGACGGGTAATAATTTCAAGCTGGTTATCCAGTGATATAAACGTGTCTCGCAAAGGACTTGTCTGAGAGATTATCTTTTGATATGACCGGGACGGGTAATAATTTCAAGCTAGTCTAACTAGTGATGTAAATGTGTCTCGCACTGGTCATATTAACTGAAAATCGATCAATTCAAATGTGCGAACTCTACCCAACATGTGCAAATTTATCTTAAAAATGCATGAGCACATGTGAAGGGGGAGTGTTTCAGAAAATGCAAAACTCTCGAAGTGTTAACAAAATGTATTTTATTCATAAACACTTTGAGAGATTTTTCAAAAAGGTTTTATGGCAAGTGATCAACAAATCTAGGATAATCATTCAGTAATAAGGTGATTATGTTTAGGTTTATGTCCTATGATCCGCCAGAGCTGGAGGAATCTACCTAAGGACAATTCCAATAGATTAGAATTAGAAGTCCTTAGGAAAGATTGAAAAAAGGGGAAAGATGCAAAATGAGAAAAAAGAGGTTGAAGAATGAAAAAGAAAAGTTTAATGAAAGGGTGAAAAGAAATAGCCCTCCATGAAAACTTAGGGAAGAAACCGGGTCAATACATCTGCTATCGGTATTCACAAAGTTGATACTGATATTGAAGACAAGACGTCATGGACCCGGTATACTTCAGAGGCTCTCAACGGCCCTGGTAAAGATTAGAGAAAGTTTTCACACTATGCTGTTAACAATCTCGAAATCTGAACCTGTAAGCGCTGGACGATTTATTGCTAACTGTTTTATGCAGGTACTGACGAAAGTCCATTCACCATCATCATATGTCCCAACATCCATATCTCCTCATACTCATACTTATGAAGCTCATCCTCAACAAAGCTCGAAGTGAAAAAGTTCAAGACAAAAAGATCAAGTTAAAGACAATGTGTCACGACAAAGTCAAGAAGCTAGTCAAGACGTCAAGAACAAGTTCATGTATCAAAATGAGGAAGACATAATTATGAAGTTCAAGAAGTGTGAGTATGTTGGAGGATACGACGTTGTAAACACATGAAGATGTTGATCAAGGCAAGAACAACCAAAAGACGATACTTTGAAGATCACAAAGCATGAAGGAACGAAGAACCAAGACTATTCTACAATGACACACAAAGTTCAAGACGACGAAGTCGAAAGACCAAATCACTGGGAACATCATTTGAATGACCATCCCTTAGGGGGAGATTGTTAGAATTAATTTAAAGTGATGGTCATTTCGTATAAACAACCTTGTAATTGCGTCGTTAGTCATAGAATAGTCAAGGGCTTCATGGACCTAAGCTATTATG
The DNA here is from genome assembly GCA_021014915.2 of Artemisia tridentata subsp. tridentata. Taxonomy (NCBI): domain Eukaryota; kingdom Viridiplantae; phylum Streptophyta; class Magnoliopsida; order Asterales; family Asteraceae; genus Artemisia; species Artemisia tridentata. Next base: position 485,362,485 of record CP139509.1, read on the forward strand.
TATTAAGTTAAGTTCTAAAAGTCCAATGTATGGTCCATGAGCCAAAGCCCAACCGAAGCCTACCTCAAAGCCTTTAGAGCGTCACTTGGTGGCTATATAAAGACACTCTCACCTCATTAGTTAGTGCCTCAAGAGTTGTATAGGTAAGAGTGTGTGTGTGTGTTTTGCATTGTTCTTTCTTTTCTAAGCTAATATACATTCGGTTATTATTCATACGATCCACACATCTCGTTCTTGTCTTGAGTACCATTCGATATTCATAGTTTAGCGTGTGATAAAGATAGTGCTAGTGTTTTACATGCACCAAGTTGGCTCAAAGACTATGTAACACCAGCTCATCCTCCAAGGGCTAATCAAGTGTCTGTCACCCCCTTGCAGTCTCAATTTCATGCTTTTCTATGTGCATTGGTGGCTCAGCCAGCACCAACTCATTTCAAAGAGGCTATTAAACAAAGTGATTTGTGCAATGCAATGAATTTGGAACTGAGAGCAATGGAAGAGAATGGTACTTGGGAAGTGACAGTTTTGCCTAAAGGAAAGAAAGCAATTGCTTGTCATTGGATTTACAAAATCAAACTAAAAGCTGATGGAACTCTTGATAAAAAGAAAGCTAGACTGGTAGTCAATGGGAATAGACAGAGGAAAGGAGTAGATTATGAAGAAACATTTGCTCCTGTGGCAAAAATGGTGATTGTTAGGGCCTTACTTGCAGTGGCAGCCATGAAAGGTTGGGAGATTTGTCAAATGGATGTATCCAATGCTTTTCTACATGGTGATCTATTTGAAGAAGTGTATATGCAAATGCCACAAGGGTACACAGGTGAGGGGGAGAATGTGCAAGATGTCAGTTCTAACTCCAACCTAGTGTGCAGACTTAAGAAATCATTGTATGGCCTCAAACAAGCACCCAGACAATGGTTTGCTAAACTGTCTTCAGCCTTATTGTCTTTTGGCTATGCTCAATCTAAGGCTGACTACTCATTGTTCATCAAGACAGTTGCTGATTCCTTTACAGCAGTCCTTGTGTATGTTGATGATCTCTTGATTACTGGTTCTAGCAATGCTCAGATTCAAGCCCTCAAAACTCAGTTGAGTACTTATTTTCATATGAAGGACTTGGGTCAAATGAACTACTTCTTAGGACTGGAGGTGTGCAAAAATGACCAAGGCATCTTTATTTCTCAAAGGAAGTATACCACTGACTTACTTCAAGAAGCTGGTTTGACTAATGCAAGACCATACAAGCTACCTATGGATCCTCATGTAAAGTTGCAAGCAGATATGGGGACACCTTTACTTGATCCTGAAGTATACAGAAGATACATAGGAAAGCTTATATATCTCACAATAACAAGGCCTGATATTTGTTACACTGTGCAGCTTTTGAGCCAATTTATGCAGAACCCTACATCAGTACATATGCAGGCTGTCAAACACTTGATGAGATATTTGTTGAATTCACCATGTCAAGGTATATTACTTGCCAATGATTCAGCTGTTCATTTGACTGCCTATTGTGACAGCGATTGGGCTAGTTGTCCTATGACAAGGAGGTCCACCACTGGCTATTGTATTTTGTTGGGTCAATCACCAATCTCACTTCACTGGAACAAAAACATCTACCTACTCACTGGACACTTTTCAAAAATAATGCAGAGTCGCCTAGTCTAGCAGTTGCACAAGACTAAATTTAGAAACCACAAATTAGTGCTATTTGATGGAATAGCAACTCTTCTTTGACTTATTTTTGAAATTGATTCATTAATTAATAATAGGCGAATATTTTGCGGCAGTGTATAGCTACAAATGATTATACTTGCGAAATTGTAATTCTGGCTTAAACTTTGATGCAAAACTTATCGCTTAAATTTGAAGTCATTGCGAGAAAAAATTCATGAGTTAAAAAAAATGATAAACGTTTAAGAATTAAATAATATTTAAAATATTAATTTAATTATATATGATGCTTTAATACTTGAGCTTTTTAACAAGAGATAGATGCATTATCGTAATTAATATTATTTAAAAGTTTATAAGTATTAAAATAAGGAAAATTATAGCTTTTAAAAGTAAACCCTTTTACAACATTTAGACAAACACCCGCTTGTATTAATAAATCGAAGCTCTGTTTCCGGGTTTCGATCTTTGAGGTATGAATACAATCTTTAATCTTCAATTCATTAGTTTTAAGATTTTATTAGTTCAATGTATAACTCTTAGGTGTCGTTTGTTTTTTTCCCAATAAGCATTTTTTTCCTCTTTTCACTTCTTTTGTCTGCGGGAGAGCAGAGGTTTATGTTTCTTTTTTTTCAGACATAAGTGCTTCTTTTCACTTCTTTCCTCTTCTAAATTTCAAACATTATCTTTCACTTTTTACCTCTTCTTTCACAAACCCTACACCTCCTTCTCAATATCCGTTTTTGTACGTTTTCGTCTGTTTTTATACGCTTTTTTACGTTTTCGTCCGTTTTTTTTACGTTTTCGTCCGTTTTTTTACGTTTTCGTATGTTTTTTACGTTTTCGTCTGTTATTTTACGTTTTCGTCATTTTTTTACGCTTTAGTCCGATTTCGTCCGTTTTTTTCGTTTTCGACCTTCTTTATGTTTTTTACCCTTTTTTACGTTTTCATCCGTTTCTTTACGTTTTCGACAATTTTTTTTTTATTTTTGGTCATTTTTTTTACGTTTTCGTTCGTTTTCTTACGTTTTCGTCTGTTTTCGCCATTTTCTTACGTTTTCGATCGTTTTTTTACGTTTTCGTTTGCGTTTTTTACGTTTTTGATCATTTTTTTACGTTTTCGTCCAGTTTTTAGGTTTGCGACCGGTTTTTACACGTTTTCGTCCGTTTTTTTACGTTTTCGACCGTTTTCTTACGTTTTCATCTATTTCGTCCGTTTTCTTACGTAAGAAATGTAAAATAACGTACAAAAACGTAAAAATACTTACGAAATCATATGAAAATGGACGAAAACATAAAAAAAAAAAAAAAAAAAAAAAGTCAAAACGTAAAAAAATAGACAAAAACGTAAAAAACGGACGAAAACGTAAAAAAAGGGACATAAAACTAAAAAAATGTAAAACCTTAAAAAATGCACGAAACATAAAAAATAGCCGAAAACGTAAAAAAAATAGACGAAAACGTAAAAAATGGTCGAAAACGTAAAAAAATGGACGAAAACGTAAAAAACCATACAAAAACATAAAAAAAGAGACGAAAACGTAAAAAAACAGACGAAAACATAATAAAACGGACGAAAATGTAAAAAAAAACAGACGTAAACGTAAAAACGGATGAGAACGTGGAAAAACAGACGAAAACGTAAAAAAAAATATGAAAACGAAAAAAAAAAGGGTGAAAACGTAAAAAAAAACGTAGAAAACGTAAAAAACGGATGACAACGTAGAAAAAGAGACGAAAACGTAAAAAAAAACAGAAGAAAACGTAAAAAAAAGGGTCGAAAGCGTGGAAAACGTACGAAAACGTAAAAAACGAACAAGAACGTATAAAACGGACGAAAACTTATCTTTGACACTCCGTATTTTAAGCGATTGCTTGTTTCACACTCAACATTTTAGTATCATCTTAATCTTAATCTTAACTATATATAAAGAGTGTATGGTCAAAGGGGAAAAGTCAAGCTTTGTGAAATGTTGAAATTAATCTATTCCCCATTTTGCCCTTCTCACCCTATAAACAAATACCCACCCTTCTCAACATAAAAAAACACACTCTCCGGAAACACTCTCAAATCAACATCCTCCACACCACCTCCACACCGCCTCCACTATTACCACCACCACCATCCTCCACACCACCACCATCACCGCCTCCACTATTACCACCAACCGGCAAGACCATCACCTCTACCGATATATACATATTTTTTTTTATCGATCTAGAATTATTTTTGGTAGATCGTTATATATTTTTTTGGTAGATCTAGAATTATTTTTTTATCGCTATATACATATTTTTTTTATCTATCAATATTTTTTTTGTAGATCTAGAGTTTTGTATCGATATATATATATTTTTTTATAGATCTGTTGATTTTTTTATGTAGATATAACGTTTTTGGTTTTTTTGTTGGTGCCGCCGCCATTTACCACCGTTTTTCGTTGCTGTAGCAGCCACTCTCGCCGGAAAAAATTTGCAAAGTCGCCGGAAAAGTTGTGTTACTGCCGGAATTGGTTGCTATCGCCGGAAAAGTTGTGTTACTGCCGGAATTGGTTTCATCGTAGTTGGTGAGTGTTTTTTATATTGGTTTTATTGTTATTGGATGGTTTTTGGTTTTTTCGGTTTCGGTTTTTTATTATTTTTGATTTTGTAGGTTTTTGCAGATCTGTTGGTTGATTCACAACAGGTGTTGATGATTAGTGTTGCAGCTGGTTTGAGGGAAATTGGATATGAATTTGAGGTGATTCTTTATTTTAGGTATTTTACGTTAGTTATCGGTATGATTTGATAAGTTTTATGCGTATTTGTATTAGTTATTATAAGCAATTGTAGAAGCTCAAAGTAATTTAGTAAAATGGGAACTTAGAGCAGTCGATAAGGGCATGTGGCTTTGAGACACACTAGGGCTTGATTAAACTTTTTGGGACCATATAGCCGAAAAGTAAACCCTTAAATTATCACATTTTAATTAAGAAACATCTCAGACTGATGAAGTAATTGCGTGCGTCATCTAGACGAAAATACGAGAAGCTCTGCTTTTTTGTTTCTTTTAATGGAATCCTCCTCTGGCTGTTGTTTTCTTATATCTTTTTTCAGTTGAGCCAAGGATACCATTCTTTTTAATGATTGATGTCACTTTGTGTCCTTATTAAGCAAATGGATTATAAGTTTGTCGTTTGTGGACCTCTACCACGGTGCATAGTGATGAAAATGTGTTGTTGGCATGCGTAGGGCCTAAGTTTTAATACGAATTGCTAATGGTCAAACACATTAGCCTGATAGGATCACGAAAGCATGCCTAAAAGTTAGGTGCTTTAAGACAGATGAGAATTATTTAGGGCCTACCAGATGTAATATTATGAGTTTTAAAATGATGAAAACAAACAATTTTATGTTATTGCTAACAAGATCCAACAAATAAAGAAAACAGAATGGTTTACAAGGAAAAAGCTACAAAAATGCAACTTTTTGTTATTATTTCTTATCAGTGTGATAGTTTCTCTTCTTACCATTTTATAAATGGATGTCCGGTCATCCACTGTTGGTAACAATTGACAACCAATGGTAGGCGTTCACTCAAGACTTAAACGTGAACATATCATATAAATAAACAAACTTCGCACAGACCATTAGGCTGCATGTGATCACATATACTTTAATTCCAACTCTTGATCAATCGGCTATCAGTGGATGTGACCAAGATACCTCGAAGTTGTACTTTCTCTTAAGATGAGACACTCCAAAAGTGTGAGAATCAATAAGTTAAAAAGCTCTAAAAGTTCAGATAAAAGTCCCTGGTAGGTAGTTTAGACCTTTGTAAATCTGTCCTTTACCTTAATCTCGCGTGCTTTATTCTACTTGAACATAACTTTAGGTAATGAGAGACTTGGTCATTGTTTGGTTAAGAAGGCTGATGTGTTTATGCGATACAACTGTTAATACAGTAAGCACGTAAATAAACTTTGTTTGTATATAACTTCCGCTTTTCACTTGTATGATTTGATGCACTTACAAACAAAATTCATCATGCAGGTTCTTAGTGAATTTACTCATGGTAAAGATCGTAAAGTAAGCAAGACCGAATTTAAGAAAGTTCTCTCAGATTTTCTAATAGGAATGGCTGCTGGATTAAAGAGAGATCCTATTGTTATTCTACGCATAGATGGCAAAGACCTACTTGAGTTTGTTGACAGCCCAGCTTTTGAACCAGAAATGATGTCCATTCTCTCGGAAATTGATATCCCGGGTGGCTCTCTTACCGACTACATTAACAATGCGTTTGAGAAACTTACAGTAGATAAAGGGATGCCTCCAGTTTTAGATTCTTGGGTAATTAAATCATCAAAATTTAAATTTCCTTATAGTTCTTTGCATAAAATATCAACGTACTAAACCTGGTTGATATTTTATGCAAAAAAAACTTTTTCTTTACCTGCTGATATATTTCATTGTGCAGGTTACAAGTAACATCATAGCACCGGCAATACAGGCATGTGGTGTTGATCAAGTGCAGCCTGCTTCTCATGACACGTTCTTTGTGGAGTTTGAAAAGGTAGCTAAGGTTGTGGCTCAACGTCTCAAGGAGCAGCCTGTTATTGTAGCTCATAGTGAAAATACCTTTGATGGAACCGGCATCAAGAGGCTGTTATCTAACAAATTTGAGCTCGATAAGGTTAGAAATCCAATTCTTATGAACCCTTTCAATTTCGAAGCAATCTAAACGTCCCTTAGATAGAATCGTTTATCTAATAGTGCTTTATTACTTCAGTTTTTGCAATTGGAAAATAAAATAGTAGGAATTTTACTTCTTTAAAGCTATTTATAACCAATAAGTTTTCAATTTAGACTCTAGATACAACAACCCTTTATTTCAAAACTTCTTTGTAACATAGATGGCCTTTGATTAAAAACTTAAACCCTTTATTTCATTTTAGTGGCATGTTGATATATCAACAGTTAGCTATATCATTATTTGTCATTCAGAACTCTGTTAGGCTTTACAAGTAGTCGTAGTTTGCAATATTTGGGGTGTTCAACATAAACAACGGTACGTATGTTGTTTTTTTAATTTTTTTTTATTAGGCAAGTGTGTGTTAGCTAGGCATGTTCGTGTGTAAATGCATGCAGTAACTAAAAACGTCTTTTTTTTTTCTTTTTTTTTAAGTTTATTTTTTCTATATTATTTCACGAACAAATGTTATATTTGATTTGATTTATATGTGTGATTGATATTTTAGAAAGTATTGAAAATATCAATAAACCATGTGTTTGAAATTAACCATGCGTTTAAACTTACAAAAGAAACTTACTTTTCAATACTTTCCATGCTTTAGCCATTCGTTTCATTTAGCCCATTAATGTCATGCGCTAGGCTGTACTTTCCATGCATTATGCCATACTTTCCATGGTGACATACGTATATTGCTGGAAACACATTTCTCATGGACAAGAAACTTATTTCATTGATGGAAAGTATTTAAAGGTGCAAGAAACTTACTGATTAGGGTTTTAATCCCTTTGAGCCGATCGGCCTAAGTCCAAGATATGGGATTCTAGATTCTTCTAATCCCCAAATTTCACTAATAGTCCTTCCACTATTTACTTAACGGTCGTTAGTCAATTCCGTTAATTACTTAACGTCCATTATGTATCATTTCGTGTCCAAATAATTAATACATATAATAATTATACATATTAATTATTTACTTGATCATTCATACGTAAAGTATGCAATCCCTCGGTCCCGTGTTCGAATCTAGACATACACGATTAATATTTTTCCATTAACTCTAACAGCTCCCACTTGGAAATCTATTAAAAGTGTAATGACATTGGTTAGCGTCTAGCAACACGCCAATGCCCCTAGTACAACTCGGGTGGTGGTCTCCTGGAAAAACCATTCGATGAATACTCATCATACTTATCCTTTTGTTTCTAATACCACATTAATAAAGATATGGATCTAAGTCATTCTTTATTAATAATTCTGTTTCTCGTTATTTATGATTAAATAAGATTACCAAATCTTCTGAATCATCAGGGGAGATCTTGGGTGTGGCCACACAAACATCTTATTAATCCCACGAGGGCCCAGCAGTATTAAACTCCAAATAAATTTGAAGGAACAAATTCTATCTTGACTACGAGCATAACTCATACACTTCGCAACACTTCCGAAAATAATCCGTATAGCTACCAGTTACGTATAGCGTTAAATTGAATTACAGAAATGCACTACATGCATGACAGTTATCTGGTATCTCAAGTCCGAGGATAACTATATATACATGATTTACTTAATGACAAGATCCATAAAGTAAACTCATGAAGTCGGGATAAGTCCTATATTCAAATCATTGAATATCATGTGAAATTGGTATCACAACACATTAATATACCTTCAAGTATATTCTACCAATACTCACATTTGTCTTCATTTAATGATATTCCCATATCATTAACCGACAACGGACAGTTTAGAATATATAAATATATTCACTGATATAAACATGCAAATATAGGATATATTATTAAGAAAATGATAATAAACATAATACTTTATTTTATTTCATTCAAATAATAACTGTTTTACAACATCCCATTATCCAAATACTAATCACAGATATGCATGAAACTATCAGCTAAACGAAGTCCTATGCCTTCAGAAAGTTGTTTAAGCTTTCCACCAGGTAGAGCCTTCGTTAATGGATCTGCTAAGTTGTCATCTGTGTGAACTTTGAGTAATTCGATCTCGCCTATCTCCACTTGTTCTCTAACATAGTGATACCGGATCGGGAAATGTCTGGTGCCCTTCATGATTCCAGGCTCATTAGCAAATGTAATTGCGGCTGAGTTGTCACAATACATTTTTATAGGTCTTTCGATTAAGGGCATAACTAATCCAAACTGCTTCCATTGCGGCTTCTGAGGCAGCAATATACTCACTTTCTGTTGCAGACATCGCTATAGTACTCTGCTTCTTGCTCTTCCAATCCACAGCACCTCCATTGACGACAAAGACATAACCCGTCTGAGACTTCGTATCATCTTTATCACACTTCCAGGATGCATCGCAGTAACCTGTAACACACAGTTCTGCTTCTGGATTTCCCCCGTACACTAAAAACATTTCTCTCGTAGATCTTAAATACTTGAGAATATGTTTCACAGCAGTCCAGTGGAGTTCACCTGGATTCTGCTGATAACGACTGGTAATGTTTTGAGCAAATGCCACATCAGGCCTTGTACATCGCACCGCATACATAATCGATCCCACAGCTGAAGCATAAGGGATTCTCTTCATGCGTTCCACCTCTTCAGGTGTTGAAGCACAAGCTTTGCTACTCAAGCCATGTTCCACTTGCATTGGCAAAAATCCCTTCTTAGAATTTTGCATATTGAATCTCTTCAATATCTTGTCAATGTAAGCACTTTGGCTTAAACCAATCAACCGCCTAGATCTATCTCTGCAGATATTGATTCCTAGAATGTATGCTACTTCTCCTATATCCTTCATGGAAAAACACTTCCCAAGGTAGGCTTTCACCTCATGTAAACTTGGAATGTTTTTTACCCATGATCAATATGTCATCAACATATAGAACTAGGAAAATAACATCACTCCCACTAGCTTTGTGGTATACACACGGCTCATCAAGATTTTGAGTAAATCCAAATCTTTTGATTTCCTCATCAAATCTTTTATTCCATTGACGTGATGCCTGCTTCAATCCATAAATGGATCTTTGAAGCTTGCATACATGATCAGGAAATTCTGGATTCACAAACCCCTCAGGTTGCGCCATATAGATGTCTTCATCTAGGCGACCATTCAAGAAGGCGGTTTTGACATCCATCTGCCAAATCTCATAGTCATAGTGTGCAGCTATGGCTATAAGAATCCTAATAGCTCTAATGTCAGCTACAGGAGAAAAGGTCTCCTCATAGTCAACACCATATGTTTGGGTGAAGCCTTTAGCCACCAAACGAGCTTTGTAGGTGTGTACATTGCCATCCATGTCTGTTTTCTTCTTGAAGAGCCACTTAGTCCCAACTACCTTAGCATTTGGAGGAAGGTCTACTTCAATCCAGACTTCATTGTCTCTCATGGATTGCATTTCCCCATTCATAGCTACCTGCCATTTATCCTTCTCATGACTATTAATGGCAGCCCTATAACTAGTAGGTTCATCAAGATCCCCTAGTATAGTTTCCTCGCACTCTACATTAAGACATATACGCTCAGGAGCTTTCACAGTTCTTGCAGATCTACGAATGGGAACCACTTCAACTTCAGGTGGAGTACCTAGACTTTCAGGTTCCACAGGAAGTGTGCTAGTGTTTTCAGAAGGTGATGTATCTTCTTGATCATTTTCAAGATCATAAACTCTCCCACTGAATTCTTGAGATATGAGATTCTTCTCAAGGAAATCTCCATACCTAGCCACAATGACTTTATTCTCTGGTGGAAAGTAAAAGTAGTAACCCTTTATTTCCTTAGGGTATCCTACGAAGATACACTTAACAGATCTTTGTTGGAGTTTATCTGATGAGTCACGTTTAACAAATGCCTCACAACCCCAGACCTTTAAGTAAGACAAGTTGGGAGCTTTTTCAGTCCATAATTCATATGGAGTCTTATGAACCTTCTTAGTTGGAATCCTATTCAACACGTGAACATCAGTTTCAAGAGCATAATCCCAAAAGGATAAGGAAAGAGTTGTCAGATTAAACATAGATCGTAGCATATCAAGCAATGTACGATTTCTCCTTTCAGATACACCATTTTGCTATGGAGTATAAGGAGATGTGAGTTGCTGGACAATTCCACACTCAGCTAGATAATCTTTAAATTCTTGGCTTAAATATTCACCACCTCTATCGGATCGAAGAGCCTTAATCTTCTTACCGAGTTGTAATTCTACTTCACTTTTAAAAACCTTGAATGCCTCAAAGACTTCATGTTTATGTTTAAGTAAATAAACATAACCATAACGACTATAGTCATCCGTGAAGGTCAAAAAGTAGCTAGCACCGCGTTTTGACACATGTCTAAGTGGACCACACACATCAGTGTGTATTAGTCCAAGTAGATCCGTAGCCCTTTCCATTTGATGTGAAAAAGGTTTCCTTGTCATCTTCTCAGATATGCAAGATTCGCATTTATCAAATGAGTCATCATTGATATTTTGCAAAAGCCCATCATGTTGCAGCTTTTCCATGCGTTTCTTGCCAATATGAGCAAGACGACAGTGCCAAAGATAAGAAGAATCCAAGTTAGACTTGATTCTCTTATTGCTAATGCTATACACAGAATTATTCCCATTGGATACATGATTCTCCATGTTAATTTCAAACACACCATTTATTGGAATTGCATTAAAGTAAAAAACACTATTTAAAGAAACCGAAATTCCATTATTAGTAAATGTGTGATCAAAACCATTATCCAACAATAAAGAAACTGAAACAACACCCCTAATAATAGAAGGTGCAAAGTGACAATTGTTCAATACTAGAATTAAACCCGAAGGTAAAACTAAATCAAATGTCCCTATGGCTTCAACTGCTGCACGTATGACATTGCCCACGTACAAGTAGCATTCTCTATAGTTCAGCTTCTTTGCTCCTCTAAGCCCCTGCGATGTATTACAAATGTGAGTACCACATCCTGTATCATATATCCAGGCATTTTGTTTACGAGAAAAAGAAAATAATTCAATCATAAAAATACCTGAAGTGCTGGCGCCATTCCCAGCCTTGGCATTTTTATTCTTACGACACTCCTCTAGCAGCAATGGACAGTCCCTCTTCTAATGTCCAGGAGTGTTGCAGTGGTGACAAGCAGCCAAATCCTTCTTGGGATAATCCTTCTTAATAGGAGGATTCTGCTTCTTAGGCTTCTGCTGGTAGGTCACAACCTGTTTTCCTTTGTCAGCTTTAGCTTTCCCCTTCTTGTTCACGTGTTGCAGTTTGTTGGGCTTAGTGATCCTACCACCTTTTATTGCCATTACAGTAGGTGTAGGTGCCTTCTTTGAGAGTCCCTTCTCATAGTCAATAAGCATTGCATGTAAATCACTTATTGTCTTCCCCGTGCAATGCATATTGAAGTTGCGCACAAAATCACCAAACAACTCCTCATTGAGGGATCGATTGATGAGGCCAACTTGTACATCTTGCACGTAACCACATCCGAGTGCATCCAATTGGTCCAAATAACCTTTCATCTCCAAGACATGGGCACTCACTGGTTTACCAGCCTCCTGCTTACACTTTTGCAGAGAATCCAATACATCATATAACTCTGCCATAGGTGGTTTCTCAAACATGCGTTTGAGCTCATTGATCATGTCCCTGGGACCATAGTTCTCAAATTTCTTTTGCAATTGAGTGTCCATCCCAGATAACATGAGACAAGTGACCGGATCTACACACACTCCTTGTGTTAGATGTGATACGAAGAATTATACTTAGTCTAGCACGTGGAATTTACTAGCTAGCACTTAGAAGACCTTATGTGTTTTGTATGATTAGAATAAAACAAAGAACACAGAATAATAACCTTCAACGATTCAATATTATTAGAATAATAATACGAGTGATCTCCTATCACTAGGGTTTACAACCTTGAATCTTTTGTACTTCTATACCACTATATATTAACCTAGGCAATCCTTTTATAGACTAACGATTCCTTGACAAGATAACTATCAATCTAATTCTATACGATATACACAATATCTTTTCCATATTTATCTATCACATAAATCATAAACCGTCTTAACTTCTTCACTCAGCAGTCTTAACTGCTCATGTCTTCAACATTCTTCAGCAGTCTTAACTTCTTCCTTCAACAGTCCTAACTGTTACCTCCAACAGTCTTAACTGCTTAAGCTTAATTTCCTAACAATCCTCCCCTAAACTTATGATTTCTATCCAAATCACTAAGTTTCTTCAAATTAAGCTTCTTCTTCTTAATGCTGAAAATTCTTTCAAATACCCATTAAGCAAATCTCTTCGATCTAGCTTTCACTTCTTGTGCAAGGTTGAATATCTTTCTTACCAGCATACCAGCCATCTCAGACTCTTCATTAGCTTCCAGTCTAACACATGCCATCATTGTCAAAACACCTGGTCTGAGTGGATAATCTTTTTCAACCAGCATATATATCTCTAATCCATCCTTTATAGATACTCTGTGTACTCACTACAAGAAAAGTGGCTTTTTAGGACCCTTTGTCTGGGACGGTATGACAATGGAGTCCTAAAAAACTGTTTAATAGGACATATGAGCGTTTAGGGTCCTTTTTAAATATTTGCTACTTAGGCGGTGTCCTAAAAAGTTATATAATAGGATGGTTGATTATTTGGGGTCCTATTATCATATAACTTAATAGGACACTTAAAATATGGATCCTAATAAATTACTTTATAAGACATTTAGTTGTTGGTGTCCCATTATGTGATAGTGTAATACGACACTTGATCACTAGATGTCCTATTATGACATAACCTAATAAGACCCTTGACACTTGGGTCTTATAACTTTAACCTTTATAGGACGTTTATTCATTATGGTTTTATTATAATACACCATAATAGGACACTTGAGTTTTGAGTCCTAAGACATCAGTTAGTTAAAACGCTTATTCACAAAAAGTTTTATTATAACAAAATTTAATAGGACCTTTGACACGTGGGTATTATAACGTAAACCTTTATAGGACGCTTATGCATAATGGTTTTATTATCATACACCATAATAGGACATTTTATTTTTGAGTCATAAAACATCAGTTTTATGGAACGCTTATTCGCAAACGTTTTTTATTATAACAAAAGTTAGTAGGACCCTTGACAATAGGGTCTTATAACGTTAACCTTTATAGAACGCTTATTCATAATGGTTTTTTTTATGATACACCATAATATGACACTTCTTTTTAGAGTCGTAAAACATCCGCTTTTTATAATGCTTATTCAAATTAGGTTTTATTAAAACATAACTTGATATGACACTTGACACTTGGGTCTCATAAATTCATCCACCATAATAGGACACTTGAAATTTGAGTCATAAAGCATCAGTTTTATAGAACGCTTACTTGCAAAAGTTTTATTTTAACAAAACTTAATAGGACCCTTGAGCCCTGAGTTTTTTAACATTAACCTTTATAGTACGCTTATTTGTTATGGTTTTATTATCATACGCCACAATAGAACACTTCTGATTTGAGTCATAAAACATCAGTTTTTTAGAACGCTTATTTACAAAAGTTTTATTTAAACATTAGTTCATATGACACTTGATACTTTTGTATCAAAACTTGATACACCATAATAGGGCACTTGATATTTTAGTCATAAAAGATCAGTTTTATGGAACGCTTATTCACAAAAGTTTTATGATAACAAAACTTAATAGGACACTAGCTATTTAAGTAATCAAACATCGGGTTTTTACAATGGTTATTCGCAACAGTTTTATTATAACAAAAGTTAGAAGGACCCTTGTCACTTGGGTCTCATAGGTTGATACACCATAACAGGACACTTGAAATTTTAGTCATAAAACATCAATTTTATAGAACGCTTAATTGAAAAAGTTACATTTTAATAAAACTTAATAGGACCTTTGCCCATTGTGTCTTATAACCTTAACCTTTATAAGACGATTATTTATTATGGTTATATTATCATACACCATAATAGGACACTTCATATTTGAGTCATAAAATATCAGTTTTTTAGAATGTTTATTCGCAAGAGTTTTATTTAAACATTACTTAATATGACACTTGATACTTGGGTCTCATAACTTTATACACAATAATAAGACACTTGATATTTGAGTCATAGTATATATCACCCTATCCACAAAAGTTTTTATTATTTTTTCTTTTCTTTTTTACTTTGGTTTACATTTATGCGTTATTTTTTTTTATTAGTTGCGGTAACGTTATTAGAAAATCTGTTTAGTAACATTTTGTTTCTATCTTTTTTTTATATGAATATTTTTTTTATTTAACAATAGTGATAAAATAGCCATTTTTTTTTTATTATTTTTTTTATTTTTAGCTAGTGTTTGCATAGGTTTCATGATAGGTTGAGCTTCCTACTTTAAATAACCAGTTTTGTTGTAGGAGTTTTTGAAAATCAGTGGCAAATATGGTCGGCCACGTGTAAGCTGGCCCGGTTACCAGAACCGTTGCTGTACGTAATAGAATATTACTTGGTAGAAAGAATGATCAGAATGAAAGAATGAAAACCCCGTAGTAAGTTACATCTCCCACGATATATATTTTTATATATATTTTTTTCTTATGGTCTCGGCAACAAACCAACAAACCACACGGACCCTTGCTACTTCTCGG
Organism: Artemisia tridentata subsp. tridentata; assembly: GCA_021014915.2. Taxonomy (NCBI): domain Eukaryota; kingdom Viridiplantae; phylum Streptophyta; class Magnoliopsida; order Asterales; family Asteraceae; genus Artemisia; species Artemisia tridentata. The sequence continues at coordinate 485,377,535 of CP139509.1, forward strand.
CAAAAGTTACATTTCTATAACATGTTTGCCGAGACCCTAATGATCTCAGCCTACTCTCTCGGCACTAACAATAACCACAACGACTTCAACAACAATAACAATCAAATGCCGAGACCCTAATGGTCTCGGCCTATTCCTCCTCGGCACCAAATGACACCAAATAGACCTAAGTCTTATTCGGCTATAACCACACCAACGACAATAACAATATCAATAACAACTACAACATCAATACCGAGACCCTAGTGGTCTCGGCTAACTCCCACGACAACAACAACATCAACACTAAGAGTCAAATCCAAATCCACCATTCTAATCCTAACCTTCGGCCTCAAATCCATTAACCACGAACCAAACCGATTCCAATCCGAGCAAAATATAAAAACAATAATAACAACGTAATACAACCATGAGCTTGAGCTCACGGTTTGACCCAAACTCGACAACCAAACATACCCTTGATACCAAACTCGTTTATATTTATATTTTTATTAATAAAAATGGTTTTTCCATTCATTTTAGCCTTAAACCCGTACCCAAAATAGCTTTAACGTGACTCGGTGAGTCCGAGTTGACTCTCACACCGAGTCACCACCCGCGAGTGGCTCGGTGTTTCCTACCTTTTTCTCTCCGATCTACAAGATGGTGATGCTTAGAAGTTGTGGTGATAGTTATTTAGGGCGCGTGGTGAAAAAGGAGTGGCGGTGTAGGTTATGGCACGTGTTGTGGTGATATGTGATGAGGAGGTCACGGGGATGCTTGTGGCGGTGGCGGTGTAACTTGGTGACCGGCGGTGGAGGCGTATGGTGGTCGCCAGAAAGTGTGGCCGGAAAAAGGGAGAGGGAGAGAGAGTAGAGTGCTGCTGTGAGTAAGGAAGAAATGGATTAACCCTAAATGGTTTATTAAATTTGTTTATATAGGATTAGGACTAGGTATGAATACATAATGTCCCTCAGGGACTGAAAGTGTAAATCTTCTCATATTTTTAACGAAACACAAACGAGACTAAATAATTGTATTATAAATCTTTCCCGAGCATCCGAAAGTTATTCCGTTAACTTTAAAATCATTTTTCCATTAAATTTGGTTATAAATACGTATATTTTTTTTTTTCGTCGCCCAAAATAATTAATATTCGCGTTTAAAAATAGGGAAAATTTGTTTATATAGGCTTAGGAGTAGGTAAAAATAGGGAAAAATAGGGAAAGTTATTCCGTTAACTTCACGTTTTATGGTCAAATAAGTGAAGAAAAGATTCGTATATGAAAAATAGTGAAAATCTCGTATAAAAATATATTTGGAAAAGTACGAGGTATTACATAAACCTATACTACATTTTGCATGGCTCGATTCTTCACATTCCAAAGAATCGAGAATGACAAATCTCACTTCCTAATTCGAACATTTGATCACTAAACGATACGCAAAGTAAACCTCACTCGACACCTGAACAAGTCATTCAAGTATTAACCACATATAACTATGTTTCAATTAACCACAAACATCAAAAAACTAATACTTTATTTGACAAAACCGGCAGACTAATTCAATTAACCACAAATAACTATGTTTCAATTATGTTAATTGTTTTATAAACTCACACATTGTGTTTGATAAAAATTAAGCAAAAACGATTAGGGTTTAAATTATGAGGTATTACCTGGTCTTGATGATGGTGCTGATTTCCGGTTGTCGGATATCAATTGACGGAGATGATGGTGGTGAGTTCCGCTGGCAATTTTGGATGGTGAAATGATCGTGTATTTGGAGATGGACAATGTGATTTTGATTTGATGATTTGGTCCCAAAATAATGATTTTTAATAAATTTTAGTCCTTATTTTTTTTTAAAGTACCTTATATTATATCTATAACGAGGAAGGGCACTTTATTACCTCTTTGAACGGCTTACTCAAGTCATCATCCACCACTGCCTTCCCTTTACCGTTCGGCGGCCCCTCGCCCGATTCTTCATCGGTGTCATCATCACCAAATCTCAACGCTATGGGGCTTATCAAGTTGCGGTTGCTTGGTTGCTTAAACAATTCTTTGAGGACCGATAGGTGACCCTCAATTACGGCCCGAACATCTTGAGGGTTTTGTCCCCCGCCTCCGGGTCCTTCGGCCCCTCTTGTGTTCTGGATGGGAGTAATAGGTATGGGGCTAGTCATTCTGAACTTCAAGTAGATCGAAAGGAAGGTCCCACGGATGGCGCCAATTTGTTGAAGCAATTTTCTGCAATCACTTCGGACAAGTAAAGGAGATCCCTTCGGACGAACTGAGCTGGGTTCTTCCGAGAGGATAGGATGTGGGCCTCTTCGACTTTATGACGTCCTTCGGAAACCTGCGCACAACAACACGCTTTAGGCTCGCCCCGGGTGCTATCCCAGGACCGACCTCCGGCGTGAGAGTAAGTATAGGGTATTCCGAGAGCCTTAAACAGTTATGTGAAATAAATGCAGGTAGTCAGATTAGCCGGGAGTAGTAAATGAGCTGGTTATTTATAGTACCCAGCTTTGGTACCTGAAACGGCGGCGCCGAATTTTCTGGGAACATGTCGCAGACATGATCCCGCAAATCCTGGGGCGGTGACGGCGGTGTCTGCTGCTGCCATCTGTCACAAAGGTGATGCCACTTTTTGCTAATATTTATATTTTTATCGTTTTGACTATCATTTTTTGACCCGATTTAGTACATTTTTATAACTTTTAATTAAAATGACAAAACTAATATATTCTAACACATTTCTCCACATTTTCGTCAAATTAATATATCTAGTTACGCCGTAACCATGGTTAGTGTTGACTTGGGTCTTCTAGTGTAAATCTTTGTTACGGCGTAAGTAGAGAGTGGATCTACGCCGTAACTTTTGTCTGGTCAGTATACTTCTTGTGTATTTTCATTAATAAACCTCGCGTCTCTTCGTTCCTATGCTCATAATTTACCAGAAAATGAAATATTAACGAATACGAGTGTATATTCAACCACAAGTTGATGTGCTTGGCACGTGCGTGGGTAGAAATTGCGATGGATCCAAACGCCGGTATATTATGTTTTTTTTCGTCATTATTTATTTTTTTAGTTATTATGTTTTTTTTTCGTTATTATTTTTTTTAGTTATTATGTTATTTTTTTAGTTATTATGTTTTTTTTTTTTTTTTTTTTACTTATTATGTTATTTTTTTTTCCTTTTTTTTATAGTTATTATGTTCTTTTTTTTCGTTATTTTTTTTAACTTATTATGTTTATTTGTCTATTTTGTAGCGGATTATCAACGAGGAATGGTTTTTTGGGCTCGAATTCGAGAAGCATTTTTTACCGCAATGAGTGTCGGAGAAGATTATCGTACGCCGGACTTGATGACGTGGACATACAAGGCCGCCGACAAGGAATACAAGGCGCTTAGGTCGCAATCATTCCAACACAAGGCGGTGTGGGAGTACCTTCACACCCATCAAAAATGGCTCCAACAACCCTCTTTGGAAATTCGTACAACGAGGCCGTCAAAACGGCCTAAAACCGATTCATCATCCGCCCCCGAAAGCCAATCGTCCGATGCTCACACATTGAACCTAAACGACGAGGCGAAAGATGAGGAGACCGTGTATGTCGAGCCGCAAAGGCCCTCGGGTAGGCGAAGTGCCAAAGGCAAAGGGGTTTCCTCATCCTCTACCGCCGACACCGACAACGAGTTGAGCCAAATTGCGGCTCAACTAGCTAGGCTAGGGGATGAGGCTCAAAAGCGTCGTGAGCTTAAAGAAAAGATATACAACGACCAAGCAACGCTAATCAAAATGAAAGATTGGGAGCAACTGCGACGAAGCACCGATGGGATGACCGACGAGGAAAAAGCTATTAACGAACAAATCAATGAAGCAATAAAAAAATATAGTTGGTAGTGTTTTTATGCAATATTTAGTATGAAATTGTATGATTTTTTTTTTAATTATGTAATAGTTTTAGGGTTTATTTTAATGAAATTATATTTTTATTTATATTATTTAGTTTTTTTATAAGTTTTTAATTATTAAAAAAAATAAAAAAGAAAAAAAAAATGAATGACAAATGTCAAACAACCCCCTACTTTTCACTACACCATTTTTTCAACAATACCCCCACATGCCACGTATCAAACAACCCCGCTCTCCGCTTCTTACCAATACCGTCCTTTCATTTTCACTACTCCCGCCCACTTTTTCCCCAAATCAAATTTAGATTTTCATTATCCCTCCCCAATACTCCCGCCGACTATTTTCACTACTCCCAACACAATTTCATTTCATTTCCCCCAAATCCATCTTCATTTCATTTCCACACAAACCCTAAAAATCAAAATCAAAATCAAAATCAAAATCAGAAGAAGAAGGATGTTGCCTGTCGCCGGTAAGCGATGCTCGTCATGGCTGTGTACAATTGTTTTTTCAAAAGATATCAACTCAGTTTGGTTTTATCATTAGATGTGTTATGTTTTTGAATTTACAGGAGAAAAGTTTGAAGCAGAAAATGCAGGACGAAATTGCCAAAGCAATAATTGCAAATGAGGGTGTTCCTATTAGTATAAAGGAACATGATTCAGTTGTATCCAAGATCAAGAAGAAGGCAGCAGAAGCACACGCTGAGATGCTTGAATGTCAAAAAATGGGTCCTCAAGGTAGGTCTTGATTTATGTGATCTGAGAGATTATAAAAATATAATCTATTCGTCCAATAAAATGATCATTTTAGGCGGTTCAATACGATTAGTTCTTCAATTTATGAGATTATGTTCTAGGTAAAATCATGATGATCAAGCTTATGAATTATGTGTTTAAAGTATGGTTAGAACATGCGAACGTTATGAAGTTATATGAGATTTTACAAGTTAACCCAAACACCCCTTAATGTGATTGGTGTGTTATATGAAGTTAAACGAGTTGCTGAAATTTTCAGCAATGGTTAGCCGTGTTAGAAATAGCGTATAAAATTGATAGAAGCTCGGATTGAATCATGGCTGGATTTTCTGGAAAGCCGAATGAGTATACTTCAGTTTCTATTTTGTAAGTTTTGGCATATTTAGTAGTTAAATTGGTCTAAAACGCGACTTAGTGCAGCAAAATCTGATTCTGAAATGTGCAGCAAATCGAATTTTAAAAATTCATACCGGATAGACCGTAGCTCCGTTGGGAGTGTGCTATACCTTTTCGGAAAGGGAAAATAGTATAGTTTCATGGAAAATTAGCCTCATGACTTTGATGATAACTAACAGTGAAAAATGTGACTGATTACTTTCAGAACATAAGCTTATTGAACTTTTAAAAGCTATTAAGCTCCGTCTAATTAATATTCCTTCATGCCAGTTTTAATTTTAACAATATCTTATATTGTGCTGAACTGCTGATATTTAGTCATCCTAACTTCATTTGTTTTCATCCTAACTTCTTTGCTCTACAGATGACCCAATATAGTGACTATTTTGTAGGTATGATTTGCATTCAGGAATCAGCAATAATTTTGGAAATCATGATGATTTAGCAACCTGTGTTGAATATTCTGATCAAACAGGTAAACCGTAAATAGTTGTTACTCCTAAAAGCCTGGCTATATATAAATACCAATTTGGCAATTTAAGATTTCTGTATAACAGAATATGATTATGGTTTTCAGCCAACAAAAATATCATATATTTTTGGCATTTTCTATTAAAATAAAAGAAATTGGTCTTCTTTTATGCAGGTCAAGTCATTACTGGTGGTTGGGATAAAAATATTAAATGTTGGGATTCACGCTCTATGAAGACTCTTAGTGGTGTAAATACTGTTAGTGTGGGGGTTGAATCTATGTCCCTGTGTCGGTTTATTGCAACGGTTGCTGTTGGGACGTCTGTAAATATGTATGATTTACGGAAGTTTAACAGTTCATTCTATAGCAAATGTGTCGATATCCAAATTAGGTGTGTTCAGCCCTATTTAGATCAAGGTAAGCAATAGTAATTTTTTTTAACCATTGTACTCCTACGCTACTTCCATATTGATGTTTAGTACTATTATAGTTTCTATAGCATGCTCTGTTAAGACATACTTTCACAATTTTGTACTTAATAAAGTAATAAACCAATTGCTGTACGAAAATCAGTTGCTCTTTTGACTTTCGACATATTGGTTCATTTTATTCGAAAATTTTGGGTGGGCTTATTTATTTATTTAATTCAGGATCTGCGGCTGGATCAGTGAGGGGCGTGTGGCATTGAAGTATTTTAATCCATCCAACCTCGATAATGATGGGTGTGTTTAATGTATCTTGCAACTCAACAAACCTTTTAATTCGTTATTCATGTTCAAAGGATGATACTTTATCAAAGCTTGAGGCATTCAAACAAAGAGAGGCTGCGGTTAAAGAAGTTGGAATCTTAAGAGGTGAATTGCAGCAAGTGAGGGAGGACCGTGAACGTCAGTTATTACTGGTGCAAGAGTTAACTTCTGAGTTAGCTAGATTTAAAGAAAATATCGGGTGCACTGTTGCTGAGGTTGATAAATTAAGCATAAAGTCTTCTGCTTTGGAGGTTAGCTGCTCAATGATTAAATAAATGCTATCTTTTCATTTGCTTTGTCGTGTGAAGATGATAGCTATATCTTATTTCTATTGTAGGAGACGTGTTCCTCTCAGTGAGACCAAATATCAGTACTACAACATCAGTTGGCTGCTGCTAACCAGAAACTGAAAGGTACTGTTTTCTTATTCTTAAAACTATATAATCTGTATTGTTACTGTTCATGACCAAATAATACAGGCTTCCTGTGGAGGTCGTGAATACATGACTTAATTCATGACCAAATGATTAATGGAATTATATGACCCTTAGGTATAGACTAATTAAACATTTTTCATTTCTGTATTATGTCGCACAAAGTTTGGACCTACCAAAAGTAAGTGACAGGAGTGTTGTCTTATGTTGCATCTCCATTGCAGATTGTGGTATCCTACTGCAGTAAGTTTTGTGCCGGACATATACAGTGGAAATGATAGCTCAATATTGGCTGTTACAGAAGGCTGCCAGGTACTTTTTTGTGTGTGCCTGTTATGTGGATATTTTTGTCATTTTCCACTGAGCAGATACCAAGTATTGGAATGTTCTTATTAAGCCTGTTAAAATTTTGTCATCTAAGTGCCTGTGAGCCCCTCAATATGACAATTCATTATGGAGGGATTTAATCACCTAACTTACCACTAAACCTTTGTGTTTTCATTAACTTGTTATGTAATTTTCTTGTTTCTTTAAATTCCTCCAGCTGTCAATATGGGACCTGAGAATAAAAGAAAAAGGTGGTTGTGTGCATAGAATTTATGGTTCAGTTGGAGATATATGGTATGCAGTTTGCAACTCCTCAAGTGGTTATATTGCAGTTGGTGGAGCTGATCGTACTATGACCGTCTATGATCCTCACAGGTCATTTATTGTTTCACCGATAGTAGTCTTTGTCAAACCATACCAGAAAAATTAAAAAGATAATAAGCAGAGCTCTGCTTTTACTGATATAATTATGGCTTTACTGATGTCCTCATCCTTTTATCAACCCGCCCACCCCATCAAATTACTTGCAAAATAATGTCTGTTAATGATTAATTTATATTATATTGCAACAAAACCCACTTATGTAATTATAAGAAGCCTCTTTCCGCTTCACACTAACTGATTTTGCATCAAGTGATGTAATATTCTAATGGACTGGATGCTGATATTGTTATCAACTCTTTGGTGCAGATGGTCAGCTGCATCAAGATGGGTAAACTGCTCCAAATATGAGATCCATTTTCTCCTGGTTTTTCTTATTTGCATTCTTATTCATAATTAAAACTTAAAGTACAAACTACAAACATAGTTAACATTAGGGGTTCTATATATCGGTGATAATATACTCTGTTCAGAAAGATTTTGGGTAGCCTAAATATCGTCATTGATCATATTGTTGTTAGCAGCCGTCTTTTTGGGAGTGTCGAAATTTATTTTGGGCAGAGGGAGTAGCATTTACATCTAACATCCTTATATACTTTTTTTTTTTTCTTCCATCTGGCATATGGAGTGACTTATGTCTTATTGTAACATTTGCATGACCAAAATCATCCTTGTCACAGTGATAATCTTTTTCCGCCAGGTTCAACACATTACGGGCACTCTGGTATAGTAGAGGCTGCACGGGATCTATATGAGCAAATTGATGGAAATCCTAAAAACAAAGGTATGGAGCTATCTGTTTTTTCTGAGTGAAACAGTTTATGTACAGAGATTAATGAACAAAATTGAAAGAACATGAATCCCTTGTAATATGCATCACAATCTTATCCCAATAAACTTTAGACATTTCTGAACTTAAAAATAGTGATTTCCTAACGAGTCACACTTCAGTACAACTCAAACTGTTGATACAGAATTTCAGAAAGGCGGATTGCTTACTTCATTATTGGGAGCTGGATGCGTGTGTGAGGGTTACGACCTTCGTGTTGTGGGACATTCACTTGGAGGAGCTATTGCTGCAATGCTAGGATTGAAGGTATCGCCTTACTTTTCCCCGAAGACAGTAGTAAAATTAGATGTGGCTTGTGTCAATGATCGAAAGATGAAGACAAAGAAGACAACGAAGGTAAATGTGTCACCATACTTGGTAACGCAATAGCAAAACCAATTGCAGCTGTTAAAAAGAAATGGTTTTACATCCATCGAACTTCGTAGTTGTTTTAGCTAAAAGCTTACACATATGTACGATACATTTCATTTAGAGGTTTGGATTAATTAAACATGTATACATATGAATGATGTAGTTTGCTTGTCTAGAACTTGATATTATTGAAATGAATGATTGTTTCGGATTGCTTATATAGTTATATTGAAGCTACTGGATTGCTTATTGAATACACTAATGGGGGCTATTTGGGATTGCTTAATGATGATGATATTAGAACTCTTTTCTTGGTGCTAAAGTAGCTATAATGTTATATGATAAGCGTCCTAACAATTATCTTTTAAGTACGCTTGTATGTGTATCAAAAGATTAAAATTAGGTAACCACATGTTAGAACATTGTAAAAGTGTCATAATATGTTGTTATTAGGACGTTATTTGCTTGTTCATATACATATTATGCGACCATAATTTGGTTTCATAATCGTATTTGGGATATTAGGACCCTTTTCTTGGTGTTAAAGTAACTATAATGGTATATGATAACCGTCCTAAGAATCAACATTTAAGGACGCTTGTATGTGTATCAAAAGATTAAAAGTAGGTTACCACATGTTAGAACATTGTAAAAATGTCCTAATATGGTTTTATTAGGACGTTATTTGACCTATAATGCGACCATAAAATTGGTATCATAATCTTATTTGAGTTATTAGGACCCTTTTCTTGGTTGCTAAAATAGCTATGATGTTGCATCATATGTGTCCTAACAAACTTTTAAGGACCTTTTTAAGTGTTTCAAAAGATTAAAAGTAGGTAAGCACATGTAAAAACATTGTAAAAGTGTCCTAATATGGTTTTATTAGGACGCTATTTGGGTTATTCATAGTCATATAATACGACCATAAAATTGGTTTCATAAGGTATTTGAGATATTAGGACGCTTTGGACCTATTACGACCGCCTTACATGAAACGCTTTCATCCTTGGTCATATTAAATGAAAGGTCCTAAAAAGTACCATTTTAGGACGCTTATGGGGGTCCTAAAAAGCCACTTTTCTTGTAGACACCCTATGACTCCACACATTCCAAATAACTTCCAAGTGATGTCCTTGACTTGTGCTTGAAATCTCCATATCAATTCTCCACCATCTGGTTCATAAATTCTCTTCAATTGAACCCATAGTTCTTTATCTTTATCTTCAATAGGATCAATATATCTGAATTTCTCTTTCACTAAGCTCCAAAGTTGATTTAGATCTTCTTTGTCAAAGCCTTTGAGTAAATCTTCAAACAACTTATATCTTTCAGAAATATCTCCAAGTCTGCAAATCTTCCATCCCTTCATTCTACCATCAGTAAACACTTTTCAGTCAATGATTGGATGTTTTACCTGCAAAGGTTTAATGTAAGAAGACTCTGGAATAATCACCATCATGCTTCTGATCTTCTCATTAGTTAATCCTTCTTCATCAGACTTTTGTTTCTTAGCAACTTCTGATTCCATAGATTCTGCTTCCCTCTTCTTACCTGTTTTGACACTTCTTCTTGGAGAATTCAAAATAGCATAAGTTTCACATAATTCTTTTTCAATTATAGCATAAGAATTTCCCTTGAAATCATTCATTGAGTAATTTGCTGAGTTCTTCAAATAATGCTTCATATCCTCAACAAGTTCCTTCTTTGTTGGTAACTTTGTCTTGTACCATGACTTCTGTCTTTCTCTTATTCTATGAATCAGATCTTCCCACGTTGCAACTCCATTCTTCTTGAGTATGAATTCCTTAAGCTCCTCTGTCTTTTCTTCTTCATTCAACTCTTTATCTTTAAGAACCATTGAAGCTTGTGCTCTTACAATCACATCAGAATCCAGAAAATATTGTAACTGTTCATTGAACTCTTCTTGATTTACTTCATTTGATCTTTTTCTTTCCATGAATTCAGCTATATTCCTTATATCATCAGCAGCCAATTTCCTTTCAAATTCTTCATCATTAGCAATCTGAGCTTGTTTAGCTTCCTCACTAGCCCAATCATCTTCTTCCAATTTCCTTGCAACTTCTGCATCATGATCTATCTGTTCTTGAGTTTTTGGTTTCAACCTTTTAAGCCTTTCAAGTTCTTGAACAACAGCCACTTCTTCAGATGTCATAGGCTTCTTCCCTTTATCTGCTCTTCTCCTTTCATAAACTTGTTCAACAGAAGTTTCTTCAGTTGGAACTGCTTGTTGCTCTGTCTCAGCAGTTTGAACTGTTTCTTGCTCTGTCTCTTGCTCTGTCTCAGCAGTTTGAACTGCTTCTTCATTTGGAACTGCTTGATGTGTCTCAGCTGTTTCTTCATGAACATAACCAGAACCTGAACCAATATCAAAACCTTCTTCATATTCAGAACCTTCTTCATACCTCCCCTGAGATCCTGATCTATCCTTATCTTTTCTAAATTTCCTCTCTTTACCAAATTTCCTCCCCTGTTTGGAAGAATTATCATCATCCCCGTCTGAACCATCTGAATTATCATCATCAGAATCATCATCCAATATCACTCTTTCCCTTTTCTTCTTCAACTGTTCTTCGAGCTGCTTCACCCTTTTGGTTAGCTTGGTACAGACTTTGGCAAAATTCTCCTTGTGAGCTTTGAATTCCTCCTTGGTTTGCTTTAGCTCCTTCTCCAAAGTGTCAACCTTGGCTACTAACTTGGTACATAAAGCCGTCAATTCAGTTTGTGAAGAACTACCCTCATCACTTCTAGCCGTGTTACCTGCTATGAGAGGTGAATCTTTGGGCAAGGATTCAGTCACAACCCTAGTTAGACTAGGTTTAGACCTTCTCCTATAAGTGATAGGTGGTTGTTGGGTTGTTTCAAATACTTGAGTGGATGTGTGATGGGGATCAGTTGGAACTGCTGAACCTTCACCCAACTCAGTTTGAATCATTTGAGGAAACAATGGAACTGGTTCCCCTTCAAAAAGTCTACTAGCCATAGTCATATTTTGAAAAACCTTTGATTGTAGACTAGGCGTAGCAAAAATTTCAGTTGGTTTTGTAAGCAGGTTTTTCTTTTTATTTAAAATTGTTTGAACAAACCTGGGATACATTAAAAACTTTGTTTTACTATCAACATTTGATGCCATACCCTCAAAAATATATTTTGAAAAGTTAAAAACTCTGTTTGTAGACAAGCAAATGAGAGCAATAGCAATATTGCTACTGAATTGTTCCCAAGCAGTCTTTTATTACTTAAACAGCATAGAAGAGTATGTATCAAAAATCTCCATTTTTTAAAATAACATGGCTCAAACATAGTTTTTAGCAAACTATCAGCTATCAACGGATTTGATATGTCTTTACCAATAGCCGTTTGCTTTGGACTAGCCAACTCTTCACATTTAGATATGGTGAGCTGATAACCATACAATTTTTGGTAAATTGTCAACCATCAACGGATTTGATTAGTCTTTACCAGAAACCGTTTGCTCTGGACTAGTTGGTTCTTATGTGGATAAGACATGGTGAACCAATTACCATTTGTTGTATGCAAGGATCACATACTAAACTCCAGAACACCATTTAGTCCAAAACATCAAGCATTCATAATCCCTTGGTGTTTTCTCTCCAATCCTGCAATTGTTAGTCCAAAAACAAAGAAACAAAATACAAGCATATGACTAACAATGCACATAACAAGAAAATTTAATTTCCTTGTGGAACCCAAGCCAAAACAGACTTAGGCTTTCCTCTAGCATCAACATAATTCATTCTTTTCAAAACAGTCTTAGCACCATTGGGTTTAATTGGTCTCCACACCCAACATGCTGAAGCATTCACTCCATTACCCATGTTTCCCTTAGCAGTGTTTTTATTCACACCAGTACCAATTACCCTGCTAGCAGTTGGAACTGCTGGCTTGGTAGTTGTTACCTTAGGTTTTCAAACTTGATTTTTTACCACTGCTTTCTCATAAAAAGTTATTTTACCAATTTTGTAAGATGGTTTAAAAACATTTATTGGATTTTGAACTGGTGGCCTTGGGTGAATTGGTCTCATAGGTCTGACAGTCGGAACTGTTGGTCTAGCAGTTGGAACTGCTTTAGGTCCAGACCTTAAAAGAACTGATCTAGGTATCATCTTCTCATTCCTAAGAAAAAATTGAGGTCTTGCAATGCTCAACCTATGATTTGTATATCCAGATACCCATTTATCACAATAATCTTCAAGATGGTCAAAGCTACCACAAGAATAACAAGCTTTCCTATACCAAACAAAATCCTTTCCTAATTGGTGGGATTTGAGGTCATTCCAATTCCTCTGGTTACCTCTTGGCTTGTTTGTGGTTCTATACATCTCTGCATACCTAACTGTTGGTCTAAAAGGTTTGGCATTTGATCTAGGCCTAACAGTCTCAGGTCTAACCATCTTTGGAACTTTTGGTTCCTCCACTTTAGCACTAACAGGCTTAACCACAGCCTGATCATCCTCATCATCAGAAGTCCATTCCTCAATAGTTGGAGCATCTGAGTCCTTAGGAGAGGACCTATCAGAAGACACCTTGTCCTCAGATAGTGATTTATCACTTGCACTCTCAAACACAGGTTTATCAACTACATCCTTCTTAGGTTGAGGACCATAGTTAAGCACAGGTAATTGAAATTCAGGGAGTCCTGTGTGTTCTAAGTCTATACCTTTGGGTGAAGGAATTCCTCTATAGGGAGGTGGAACCGACTTATATCCTAGGCCTGACTTAGCTTTATTTTGGATCTGACTCTCAATTATCTTTTGAACACCTTTTGATGTGTATTCTAATGTGTCTACACTCATCTGTATGTTCTCCTTAGCTTTCTTAACCTGTTCTAGCTCATGTTTTAACACAGTAATTTCATTCTCTCTAAACATTAAGTCTCTCTTAACAATAATCATATCATCAGAAAACTTAGACTCATTGTTTTGATAATGAACAATTTTCTCTTCTAACACAGCTAAAGCTCTCTTATGATTTTCTAAGCTAAAAGCAGTTTCTTTTAATTCTTTTCTCTGACTCTCATATCTTGTTTTAAATGTTTCTAGTTCTTTTAAGGCTTCACAAGATTTAGAACATTTTGTAACTTGTACCTCAGAATCAGAAAATGCCATGAGAGCAACCTCTGTAGATGCTTCAGCTTCCTCCTCTGCAATATAGCTCCAGTCAAATCCTAAGCCATCAATAGCAACCATGGATTTCGAGCTTGAATCAGTAACCTCCACAACTCTTGACTTGTTTCCATATGCTCTACTCTTTCCATCATGTTGACTTGGCAATCTGCACTCCCTTGAGTAATGACCTTTCTTGTGGCAGTTGAAGCACTCAATCTTGGACTTGTCATACCCTGCAACATCATTACTGTTTATGACAATCTTCTTTCCAGTCTTCTTCAAGAATCTCCTAGCTCTCAAACTGAGAAGAGAGAGCTGCCACTTAATATCCATATCTTCAATATCATCTTCATCAATCTCTTGAAGATCTGAATGATTTAACATACTTCCATTGTGCTGAGTAGTCAAGAAAGCACAATAAGTGTCATCATTCAAAAGTCCACTAGTACTGCTTAAGGTGCTAGCAGTACCAAGGTTTGCACTAGCAGTTCCAACTGCTCCAGCAACTTGCTCTTCTTCATCTGGACTTGAGGAACTGGAAGTTGATACAAATGCCAAATTCCCTGAGCTTGAGCTTGAGCTTGATCCAGCAGACTTCTTGATATCATGTTCAACTATCTTGAAGTTGCTATAGAGATCCATTAAGCTCATGGAGTCTATATCAGGCTTGTTTTTCCATACTACCACATGCATAGCCCATTCAGAAGGTAGACTCCTCAGAAACTTGGAGTTGAGATCTTCCTGAGGCATCTCAATCCCTAAAACAGCCAATTAACTCACCAACTTTTGAAGCCTATTGAACATATGATCCAACGACTCATTGCTTGTTGCAGTAAAATTCTCAAACTGATGCTTGAGAAGGGTCTTCTGGGTTTTCTTGGTGGCTTCATTCCCACCATATCTTGCAACAATAGCTTCAAAAAGAGATTTAGCACACTTGAACTTACTAAAATTCAGCAACTGATCATTGGGAATAGTCATCAGAAGCAAACTTCTAGCCTTAACATCATTCTTGTACCTTGCCTTCTCTTCATTAGTGGTTGGCTTTGTCTGCACTGTACTCTCAAATTTACCATCAACAACAGTTGTTGTTGTGACAGGTGTAAAAGAGTTTCCATCTTCAATGATCTCCCACAGTGCATAGTCTTGCACTTGGAAAAACTGCTCAATACGAAGTCTCCACATGTCGAACTCATTAGGTTTAAGCATAGGAAGCTTAGCAGCAATATTAGTTGTGGATGGTGTTGTTTCCGTGTCCATCTTTGTTCTTCTCAGATCTTCTAAATCTATGTATCAGCAACCTGGCTCTGATACCACTTGACCGGATCTACACACACTCCTTGTGTTAGATGTGATACGAAGAATTATACTTAGTCTAGCACGCGGAATTTACTAGCTAGCACTTAGAAGACCTTATTTGTTTTGTATGATTAGAATAAAACAAAGAACACAGAATAATAACCTTCAACGATTCAATATTATTAGAATAATAATACGAGTGATCTCCTATCACTAGGGTTTACAACCTTGAATCTTTCGTACTTCTATATCACTGTATATAACCTAGGCAATCCTTTTATAGACTAAGGATTCCTTTACAAGATAACTATCAATCTATTCTTATACGATATACACAATATATTTTCCATATTTATCTACTTTACATAAATCATAAACCGTCTTAACTTCTTCACTCAGCAGTCTTAACTGCTCATGTCTTCAACACTCTTCAGCAGTCTTAACTTCTTCCTTCAACAGTCCTAACTGTTACCTCCAACAGTCTTAACTGCTTAAGCTTAATTTCCTAACAACAAGCCACATCATTGTGCTTCTCATAATCAATGTTGTACTGTTCATGTCCAGCAGTAGAAGCAGTACCAGCAGGAGCAGTTGGAAGAGGCTCACTAAGATATTCAAATCTTTTGGCCATTCTAAGAACTATCCTCAAAGAACGGTACCAATCATTGAAATTCTTTGTCCCAGTCAACTTTTCTCTTTCAATCATCATTTTGAAAGCAGAACCCATGTTACTCATGTTAGTGTTGTCGGGTTGGGCCATTTCTACAGAAAAGTTCAAAAGTTAGTACTTTCGATAATTAAATTTTTCAAGAAAATTAAACACCCATGGTAAATAACATTTAACCATTTAATTTTCACTGAAAACTAGGATCCAAATTGACGTCGTTTCAATCACATCAGCTTTGGCTGCTAGCAATGAAAGTAACTCAATAAGTCGGGTCGAATCCCA